>CM023489.1:66675080-66837998 GCA_013339685.2 Hyalomma asiaticum
CACACAGGAGACAAAGGGGCAATACTAGACCAGGTATAGCAAGACATTTTTAAAGCAGTTAGATTGCTTATTCTCGTTAGAAAGGTGGGTAAGTGATTCCGGTCTCTTGTGGTTTTGTCAAGTAATAATGACGGTGAGCCTGCAGTAGAGTAGAAAAATATGCTACGTCAACTTTAAGGTAATGACATAGCCAATGTGAGCGATGTTGCTTATCTATAGACGGAAATGAAAAAGTCTTAGCGACACCTTTAACTCGACTGAAAGTCACCCGTCCAGTATTTTGTGGTACACTGCATCGTGCAGTGTCAGTTCACGGTGTGTGTTTCCATTCAGCACGCCACTAAGCTCACTTAACATTAGGAACAAGCTCGAGAGAAAATTAGGAATAAAAGAGGCCAATGTCAGTATTTAGATGCGGCATGGTAGCGATGTTAACAACGGCAACGCGAAACCAACCAGTAGGGACACGGATATACACGGAGTTTACATCGCGCAATGACTAGGCGCTGTTTTCAAAACACACGGTGTCTCTAAGCAACGAGCCGTCCGTGGCCGGAGTGTTTTGATGGCACTGGTTACGAGTCTTCTTTTCGTAGTCTTTCGCGAACAAAAAAAAAAAAAAAATTGGCAGATCCCACGTGCAGCGGGAATCAAGGAAATGCGAAGCATGAATCAGGAACATAAAATGGATGTGCATGGTTGTCTCGCTATACCGAGTTTGGTAATACGAAGTTAACGAAACTGCCGCAAGAGCACCATGACTGTGGCATGTAAACCATGCCGCTCATAGCACGCATGTCATAATTCTAACGTTATGACCTGTCATTTACGTTCGTCATGCAGTCGTTCTGTGCCAGAGCAATTTTGGCATACATCCCATTAACGAAACGCGTGCCATGTAAATTATGCCGCTCATGATATGCATGTCACGATTTTCATGGTATGACCTGTCATTTATGATAGTCATGCAGTCGTGTTGTGCCATAGCAATTTTGGTATACATCCCATTAACGAAATGCGTGGCATGTAAATCATGTCGCTCATGACATGCAAGTGACGATTTTCATGTTATGACCTGTCATTTATGTTCGCCATGCAGTCATATTGCCGCATACCAATTTTCGTATACATCCCATTAACAAAACGGCCATTACAGCACTAAGACCGTGGCATGTAAATCATGCCGCTCATGTCATGCATATCAAGAGTTTCATGTAATGACCTGCCAATTATGTCCGTCAGGCGCTCGTGTTGTCCCATACCAATTTTCGCAAACATCCCATTAGCGAAACGGCCAGGCAGAGCACCAAGACCGTGGCATGTAAATCATGCCGCTCATGACATGCATGTCATGATTTTCATGTTTTGACCTGTCATTCATGTTCATCATGCAGTCATGTTGTGGCATACTAATTTTCGTAAACATTCCATTAGCCAAACGGCCAGGAGAGCTCAAAATCGTAGGCGGCTAGATAGATAGATAGATAGATAGATAGATAGATAGATAGATAGATAGATAGATAGATAGATAGATAGATAGATAGATAGATAGATATGCTCAATGTCGCAGAAGTTCGCTAAGAAATGCTTCGCATTTAATACTACACCATCTCCCGCTAATAGGGACCATGAGGCGATGCGAAGCAGCACGGGGGGTGCACACCGCGTTTGCATCGGTTCGACTAGGCGGGCTAGAGTGCGTTCTCGTTCCTTGCGAGCTGGCAAAGCGTTCGTCGAAGAAGAGTGTTTCCATAGTCAACGCGCGCTGTTCGAAGAGGAGGTGTGTTGAGAGGGTTTGAGCATGCGCAGTAAGGGTGGTCGCGCCGCACACCACCACCACCACCGGGTTGGACTCCTCTGTAAGCTGCTTTGCATATAACATATCAGTTAACATACTCCCGATCTACTGGTATTAGGTAAAAGCAAGTAACCGCGCTTTGAGGTTAAAAAAGTAACATCACCTGCATAAAAATAACTGGCTGATGCATTGTAGAGCAATACCGCAAGATTTTGTTGAAATATCCGAGGATATGTGAATCACATTCGGGTGCACAGATCTACGTTACAGCCAGCCTTTAAAAAAACACAGGCGAGTTGAGTGTTGCTTCTAGGGGCGCGGACGGAGGTATTGTAACGAAACGCGTGCGCTCGTTACAACGTCCAGTATGGGCGGGGCTCTCTTTGTGCGCGCTGCTGTTATGGTGCGTCTTAGTGCGGCGCAAGCTTTGAGGAATGGTCACCCTCCTTTCTTTGCGTGGCTACTGCTTTATGACAGCGTCACCCATGAAATATGCGAGAATGGGAGGGCAAGAGCAAACAAGGGGCAAGCGGTGAACATCCCACAAATTAACGAGCATCTTTTGTTGCCTGATATTATACAAGGTACTAAAAACAAAATTTTTTCGCCACAAAATAAAAAAAAATCGTTTTATAAAACCGGATTTTTTTTTCTGCGAGAGCCTAAACGCATCACGTGCAGAAAAAAAAAAAAAAACTTGGTCACGCAAAAACGCGGCAATGCCCCACCGCTCACGAGGTAAGCATGACCACGGTCAATGAAATGCAGTGCACAGCTCAGAACCATCAGCGTTCGCAAACAACAGACATCGATCTCGCCCTACACCGCGTAAAGTTAACATATCTAGAAAGTTGGATGTCATATACAGAACAGTGACCAATATGAAGCAAAAACCACTGTCCACCCTGACAGGCAAACGGCACTGCCTTCCCTGGGAAGGCGTAATTGAATTTAGGTGATCACCTGCTGGGCTGCCTTGTAGACGACGTCACGCAGCGTGGGTGACGCGTGCACTGCGAATCGGGGTCCTGTGAAGAGAAAAAAAGAAAAGGCAGCGCAATCTTGATGAATTAAATAACTAAATACATTATCAGATGAAAATGGTATCGATGCGCTGCAGAACTTTCTCACTTCCACTTCCACATACGGAGAAATAGGTGCGTGTGTGATGAAAATAAATACATCAAAGTGAAACACAAGTGCCTGTTAAACGAGGTTTAATGTAGCAGGAAAGTTCTAACACCTGTAGATCGTCAATAATGGAATGCGAATTGAATTTACTACTTTTAAGATGTTTCTAGATGTGCCCTGGGAAGTTTCGAAGGCACAGGTTGATGTGCACCATTCGGGCGTGTAGTCACCAGAAAAGCTGGCGTAATTGAATTTCGCAAACACGGAATACATTCACATAAAGGAAAACCACGCGTTTTGGTTACTGCTTCATTTTATTTTGCACCTGCAGCTCTCCTGTAGTCGGTGTAATTTAGTATCAGCTGTGAGGCAGAGTGGGAAAAATCTGCCAGCGTGTGAGAAGAGCGCACAGAAAAGAACCGTGAAGAACCCAGATATAACGCAAAACATTATAGTCTAGAAAGAGGGCTGTATCTTGCAAACGTTCGCAAAACGTTTGCCTCAACGCAAGTGACGACGTGTCGCCTCCTCCTAACCAGCATTTTTCAAGTTACGGCAGCAGTACGCAAGCACAAGGCGTTCGTTCGAATAGAGCGGGGCGAGTTTAAGCCACATTCTTTGGGCATGCCAAGCAAATGGTGGGAAAGGGGGGGGGGGGGGGGGGAAGGGAATGGGCCGCTTTTTTCAACTCCAACTGGGAAGTTCAATCACATAATATACACCAGGCCGAGGACACAGCAAGTCCCCGCGCGGTATTCTGTCCGTAGTCAAGACGCAGGTTCCCGCCCTGCCACGGTCCTTTCGTGGCGATGGTACTCGGCTGCTGATCAGAAGTTCGCGCGATCGAATCCCGGCCGCGGCGGCTGCACTACGACGGAGGCGAAATGTCGAGGCCCATGTAGTGTGCGATGTCAGTGCAATGCCCAAGAACCCCATGTGATCGGAATTTCCGGAACCCCCTACTATGGCGCAAGGAGGTTCCATTAAACTTCCGGAGTGGAAGTCCCTGCAGCTGCCTACGGGGCCAAGTGAAGCCGGCGGCGGCCATGTTACTAGAGCAAAAAGTACGCGGGCGCGCCATAGACGGCAATGTATTAAGATAGGCGCTCGACTTGTTTTGCAACCTCACGATAAAACATTGAGACAGAAACGCACTTTATGCTTATGCCAATTACCAACGGTGTTTTCTAGTTGAGAAAAAAATTTTCCCGCGTCCGTACCCAGCTGCAGGCGTCGAGGAAAACAAAAGAACACCGCTGGCTGAGAGGTTCTATGCAAATCGTACTTGCTGGCTTACTCTGTCTGTAAGTAGAAACTAGGTTTTTGTGATGTGGTGATGCGATATAGCGCAAATATGCGGCACTGTGCGACTGCCAACTGACGTGAAATGCATTCGTGCCCTTTATTTAAGCATGTATCCAACCGATTGAGTACAGCGCATGCTTTCTGCATGTTGCCTTAACTAACCGCGCACGCTCTATTTTTTTTTTCGTATTTCACGTACATTTTCCCAAATGGTTCGTTGCTTTTAGCGTTTGCGAAGTCTTCTCAGATCCGCGTCTGTCAAGACCCGTTGGGTGCGTTCGGAAAACTTTCTCATTTAGTTCTGACTGTAAGCGTGCATAGGAGATTTCTTACACGGGACACGCGTCGAAAAGCACGCACTTGAAGACAGAGGTTGGGTTGTTCGGTATCACTAGAGCAGAGGTGATTGAGTGGCTGTTTTAAGCTTTCCATCCACCCCTCCGAACACCACATGTCAGAAGGCTACGCACAGTATTTTTTTTCCCTTCATTTTCGAAACCAGTACTAGAACGGAGAAACACGCCATACGTACGTGCTCGCTGCATTTGCGCATTCAACACGTACGCGTAACAAATCTGCGTCTATGCTCCGGAAAGATGCCCTTCCTCTAAAGTTCGCATACAAACACTGCAGTGACTATCCAATATGTGCATCAGACGTGTATTTTAGCAGAACACGAGCCCGTAGCAAATCCTGTATGCACGCATCTGAAAACGACGCACTAGCAAGTATTTAAAGCTTACAGTTATCTTTCATACAGGCGTAGGGAGGTAATATGTGGATGCGAACGTTTAATTGAATTTAGGTGATCACCTGCTGGGCTGCCTTGTAGACGACGTCACGCAGCGTGGGTGACGCGTGCACTGCGAATCGGGGTCCTGTGAAGAGAAAAAAAGAAAAGGCAGCGCAATCTTGATGAATTAAATAACTAAATACATTATCAGATGAAAATGGTATCGATGCGCTGCAGAACTTTCTAACTTCCACTTCCACATACGGAGAAATAGGTGCGTGTGTGATGAAAATAAATACATCGAAGTGAAACACAAGTGCCTGTTAAACGAGGTTTAATGTAGCAGGAAAGTTCTAACACCTGTAGATCGTCAATAATGGAATGCGAATTGAATTTACTACTTTTAAGATGTTTCTAGATGTGCCCTGGGAAGTTTCGACGGCACAGGTTGATGTGCACCATTTGGGCGTGTAGTCACCAGAAAAGCTGGCGTAATTGAATTTCGCAAACACGGAATACATTCACATAAAGGAAAACCACGCGTTTTGGTTACTGCTTCATTTTATTTTGCACCTGGAGGCGAAATGTTGAGGCCCGTGTGCTGTGCGATGTCAGTGCCCGCTAAAGAACCCTAGGTGGTCGAAATTTCCGGTGCCCTCCACTACGGCGTCTCTCATAATCAGAACTGGTTTTGGGACGTTAAACCCCACAAATCAATCAATCATCAATCAATTATTTTGCACCTGCAGCTCTTCTGTAGTCGGTGTAATTTAGTATCAGCTGTGAGGCAGAGTGGGAAAAATCTGCCAGCGTGTGAGAAGAGCGCACAGAAAAGAACCGTGAAGAACCCAGATATAACGCAAAACATTATAGTCTAGAAAGAGGGCTGTATCTTGCAAACGTTCGCAAAACGTTTGCCTCAACGCAAGTGACGACGTGTCGCCTCCTCCTAACCAGCATTTTTCCAGTTACGGCAGCAGTACGCAAGCACAAGGCGTTCGTTCGAATAGAGCGGGGCGAGTTTAAGCCACATTCTTTGGGCATGCCAAGCAAATGGTGGGAAAGGGGGGGGGGGGGGGGGGAATGGGCCGCTTTTTTCAACTCCAACTGGGAAGTTCAATCACATAATATACACCAGGCCGAGGACACAGCAAGTCCCCGCGCGGTATTCTGTCCGTAGTCAAGACGCAGGTTCCCGCCCTGCCACGGTCCTTTCGTGGCGATGGTACTCGGCTGCTGATCAGAAGTTCGCGCGATCGAATCCCGGCCGCGGCGGCTGCATTACGACGGAGGCGAAATGTCGAGGCCCGTGTAGTGTGCGATGTCAGTGCAACGCCCAAGAACCCCATGTGATCGGAATTTCCGGAACCCCCTACTATGGCGTCTCCCATTGTCGGATGGCGGTTTTGGGACGTTAAACCCCAGAAATCAATCAAATCAAATCAATACGTGGGTTCCCTTCCCCCGCGAGAAGTAGGGTGACCTTACTGTATATATGCAAATAAACGCTTCGCTATCCCTCTTTCATCGCGGATAGAACAAACCTCTTGGGAGTAAACACGCTTCTCAAATGTGCTGTGCGATTTTCGCGTATGTTGAACAGTCGAACCTTCCATAAGGGCGAAAATGCCACACGCCCGTGCACTGCGGATCCATTCGCTTCACCGAGCACAGCTTGAACTGGACAACGGTGGCGCCTTGTGGGTTACGCCTTAGTGGAGCGAGCGTTTTAACAAATGCAGGTGCAGCGCGATGCCGGAACGAATGCGAGAGCGGAAGCGTCGTGCAAGCCTTTTGCCATGGTCAGTGGTCTCGCGAGTTGTGGCCGTTGTGATCCGTGAACATCGCAGCCGCTCACGTCGGCTGGCATTTACAAGCGCAGGAGAAAGCTCACCGGCGTACTTGTCGGACGCCGTTAAAGTACACACGAATGGAGCCGGCCACGTAGCCTGCTGCAGTTTCAGCCATCTTGCGCTACTCTAACTCTGCAGCCGTTACGAAAAATTTTAATGCGCTTTTTAGAAACCCTTTTAAACTTGCTCGATAGAATCCTATGGTGTTTATTTTGACGCCCTATAGAATTTTTCTATGGAGTTCCTAGAGTTATTTGGCCACCGCATTCTTATAGAAACTTTATAGATGTTCTCCTATAGAGCATGTCTATCGAGTTCCTTTTAAGATCGTACAGACATATTTCAATAGAGAATCTATACCTAGTTCTTTTTGAGACTGTAAAGACAATTTTTTTCGGAAAAATAAAACCCTTTTAACGCCCTTGCTCACCACGTTAGGCGATGTCCTCGCGAGAGGATACTGTACTTAACAGAAGGCGAGGTGGGGCGCTCTGCTTTTCGTAAGAAAAAGCAGATGGTCCTGCGTCCGGCAGTGGGATTCGAACTTAGTACCTCTCGCCGATACTCTACCGCTGCGCCACCGCTGCGTTTGCTTTTCATTGCGAAAATTTTAGTCATATGCTAGTCGAAGTCAAGGTCATGAAATTAGCATATGGCAAGGAAATGTAGTGCGAAGGGGAGGTAACCAATGGTCATTAAGGGCGACAGATTGGATTCCAAGGGAAGGAAAGCGTGGCGGGAGGCGGCAGGACGCTAGCTCGTCGGATTAGATTAAAATGTTTGTGACGACAACATGGCCGCAGTTACGACATGACCATGTTAATTGGAGAAAAAAAAATTCACAGCATATCCAAGGAGTGAATGATGATGAGTGGGCGAAGCTCTGGAAGTTCATCGTAAATCGTACCGAGTTCCGGATTAATTTAGTTAACGCGCACGCTACGAATCCTTATGGTTCAACTACGCACAAGTAAAATCTCCTACACTTTGCCTTGTAGTAAGGAGAGAAGGACAAGGGTGGGAAGCGAATGAGTGGGTTGAAAATATACGGAAATAATAAAAAAAATAATAAAAAGATGGCTGGCATCTTCACTGCAACAAAAGATGAGCAAGTCCCCCTCTACCGCACACCCTCGGTATGCCGAGTTTTCTGCGGGCGAAAGACATTTTATGCAAAGCTACAACAGTTTAGATATTAAAAAAGAAAGTGTGATGGGCTACGTGAACAAGCAAACTCATTTCCACGATGTGCCTTCGTACCTGACACGCAACTGTCCACGGTCACGTAGCCAACGGCGCCGGAATCAAGGAGGACAATGTTCTCCTGAAGAGAAAGGTTAGAAACACAAATCACAGTCAAAATTCTGACATAGTTCAAGGAATAAGCGTATAATAAAAGGAATACAGAGCATGTGTAATGATGCTGCTTCATGCGCTGCCGGGCTGCACACAATGGACTCGGATTCCTCTCTGTATACAAGGTGTTTCAGAAACATTTCTTCAGTAGAAAAACTACTAGCTGAGGCGGACGTCAGAAAGTCTCAAAAATATGCCAGTGAAATAACAATATGAACAAAATTTACTAATCATCCGCTCAATACAGATATGTATGGGCATTTGTTAACTGTGTGTGCTTAGCCACGGCAATGACGACGTCCCATCAGCTTCTAAATGAAAGAAACTGTCACTGCTTGAAGCCCTCCAGCCCAAGAAAACTTTGGCTATTTCCACAGCCGGATCGAAACTGAGCGTATGAAGAGCGCAGAAAGCCACGTGTAAATGCTGCCTCACTGATGATGCGTTCTAATGAACGTGGCCTTCGATTCGAAATGTAGGATGCTGTATATGCGCTATCTCTCCTTATAGCCACAAAACCTCGATACTCCAAAGTTTTTCAGAGGCAGAAGCCAGCCTTATCCTTTGCTTATTCGCTCGGCGCAAGAAGCCTGTTTATCATCGCACAATAAGCAGCCGTGAGTTTTGAGAGGCCGTACATTTCGAACTCGTCGCCCCAGGCATTGGAGCACATCATTCGCGGGCGTTGTATTTGTACGTGAGTGCAGACGCTCCTTTAGCAGCTGGTCTTGGCTTGATAAAGAAAAAGCGTCACGTTATCGCGGTCTGTAGTGCATCCGAGAATGAAGCTTTCTTTCCACTGAAAACTAATACGGAATAGTCGTCTCAGTGGCCACAAACTTGCCAATGACAATAAATTCCTGTAGATGGCAATTAGAAAGTTGTTTAGACAAGCTTATGCAATTAACAGTATATATTACGTGTTCTTCGGGATATTTAACGGGCAACTCCGGCAACTAAAGGGCAACTCCGGCAACTTTTCAGCGTCCACCGATCTCATAAAATTTTCCATATATATTCTCCTCGGTACGGTAATAATATATGCCAAGTCAGGCGGATGTTGGTCATTTAGTTTTGCTGTAAATAATTTTTGAGAACTTTTAGCGGATTCTCACGTGGACCACCCTGCATTTGTCACGTCATCACCTCCACGCTGCCTACTCCAGCCAGCGGGCCTTTCAAAAGCAAAACGGCGCCACTTCAGCGCTCAAATCGTCGCTGTCAATATCAGAAAAGCTGGCATAACTCAAGATGTTGTCGGATGACCTCGCCACAAGCATTTATTAGGCGCTAGTTCAATATTTCTGGTGATGGGAAGGTTGTGACGTCACCGCACACGCTGCAGGAATCATCTACCCGTTTCGGTTTCGGTTTTAAGACGACTTTCAGTTGCGTATTTAAAATTATTGGAGTGTTTCTGAGCAAACGGAACCACCCTGGCGGTTCTAGGGCTATCAGTAGCATTGGAAAACATTGATATCAGAACATGGTAAAAAAAAAAAAAACCGCCGGGGTTGCCCGCTAAGAGGCGTTCTGTTAATCTCGAAAAGCCTATCTTCGGGATTTTCTGAATTTGCTTGCTGAAACACCTTGAATCTGTGGTGGGCATGTGGGACAGGAAAGGGGGAGGAGCACCGTTGTATGTGAAATGACGAAAGACCGTCTTCTTATATTGTCGGATAGGCTGCTTTCGCCGATATTGTAACCGAATTGTGGTCAATCCGCTTACGCATTATAAAAAGGTATCCACAGTAGAGAACTGATGGCGCCACCATAATTTCTCAATTCCTTCGTTTTATCGCCAGCAGCTGCTCTGTTCTCGCAACGGTTGGTGAAATCGCCACGACACAAACCTAATCTCTTAAGCTTTCTCAAGTTATATTTCCCTTTAGCGTCTCTTTAACCACGAAGCCAATCAATATACGCATTCACGGCTAAGCACTTCACCCTTCAAGTGATAGCGACTTCAACCATTCTGGAGCATTTGCGCACGGGACCTCCAGATATTGAGCATTACTTAAAGAGTAATGACCACTAAGCACGCATAACAGTTGTATTAGGAAAAAGGTGTCCTTAACTCACCTTAAAAGGGAACGTATAAAGTGTTTTGATGCAATGGGAAAATATTGCAGCGGCTCTTGGGCAAAGTGTACAATTTGTATTGTTGAGAAACACTGGAAGAGTAGACTAATCATCTCGAGCTACAGCTACCGCCGTGTTTGCTATTAAAAAGAACTATATTTTTGGCATGCTGCTATGACCGTGCGTGGCCTACGATATATTGTTAGAATGCTTGATCGATATTGTTCGCTCACGAAACTGCACATTTGTTCCTTTATTACTCCTCGTAATCTTTATTAGCTGTTCGTAACCCCTTAATATAAAAGTGTCTAAGACTAATGTAATCTGCTTCCATAATCCATTAAAGAAGACTGTCCCTTCATTTTGCATTCTTCTGATTGTTCATTCGGTTCTTAAAGGCTATTACACTATTCATGTGTTCTGAAGTACCTTGGTTTGTACATTGATAGAGACCTTTGCTGGAATAGTAACCAGGCCAATTTTTGCTGTTATACTATATTATACTGTCGCAACAGTATAATTTGTTATGGTATAACCATTTACGAGTACTGTGCTGTCCGATGGCAAAACAGATTAAGCAGAATTATACGCTCGATTTTAAAAAAATACGTCTTATTACCTGAAAATGAACTCTGAGAGAGACATTTTCAAAATACTGTTAAGGGGACGAACTTCAATGATCTCTTGATGCAAACGGTTGTCTTAAAACATTTACGGTTCAAAGAATTCCGTCTTCCCTACGTCACTTTCTGTTCTTTAAGGCCCGAAGTCTGTTATTGGGGCCACGTTGTTCGACAAGGTATGGAACTAGAACATGAGCCCACTATATTCCAAAGTATTTGAATGCGCTACCTCTCACCATTTTTTAGATAAAAACAAATTGCACATTAGAAGACTATTACAGCGGATTTGTCTATAAATGTAATGCGTGTACGATGTACTTACATATGCACTCGTCTGCAAGCACTTTGCTGAAAGACCATCTAGTCTTGCATTTTGCCGAAGACACGTCGACGCCTTTTCCTGTTTCTTGTTCACTTACATCTTACTATTGTATAATAGCAGTAACTATCATTTGCATGCCCTGTTGCTGCTAATATAATGTTCACGCTGCTTTTGCCCTATCATTTCTCTTATGCGATGTACTACTACTACTATGTAACGCGTTCAGTTTGTTTTGTTGCCTGCCAGGCTCTGCCGCTGAAGCCAAGCCACATGTGCAGTTCTATTGGAAGAAATAAAGACCATTATTATTATTATTATTATTATTATTATTATTATTATTATTATTATTATTATTATTATTATTATTATTATTATTATTATTATTCGCCATAGGTTCGCTAGAAATGGCCCTGATTCTTGCATTGGTACTGTTGGATCACTGTCACTGCCAGCACTACACTGCCGGAGAAAACGCGCTGATCTGCTATTTCTTTTCAAGCTTGTGCATGGTATCATATCCTGCCCTGCTCTGCTCAACTGTCTTAATTTCCGAATTCCACGTAAGCTGACCAGAGAGAATAGACCTTTTCATGTAAGTGCCTGCCTCTGTGAACATTCGACCGTTGACAGGATACCACGTCTTTACAATGCCTACTTTTTAGAGCTCGATGTTTTTCACAGCTCCCAGTCGCTGTTGTGCTCCGAGCTTGGCACTGTACTAACATAGTGTCGAACACTGCGGATACCTTTTAATTTTTTTAATTTTTTTTATTTCTTAAATTTTTTCTTCTTTTGCCTGCGCATAGTTGTATATGTGCAATTTTATAGCGTTTTGATCCCTGATATCTTATTATGAATGTTGGCCTTTGTTGTCTTTTATTAGTATTTTTTTATGTAGAGTCCTTATTGTATTGTTTCTTGTTATTTATTTTTCCTTGCGCCAGTACAAAGACCTTACAGTTGTTCCTGGGCACGTTAAATAAACTTTTGATTTATTATTATTATTATTATTATTATTATTATTATTATTATTATTATTATTATTATTATTATTATTATTATTATCAACGTCAAAGCCGCGCCTTTACCTCAACCCACTCGCTGGATCCCGCGAATGCCATCTGTCCTGCTGCCCACGAGGCCAACACGATGGTGCGACGGGGAGCCCAGCCACGCTTCAGCAGGGTGCCCAACGCGCGACCGAGCTCGAGCAAGGCGGCCGTGGCCGACGACGGTTCGATGGCTCCGTAGCCCCACGAATCATGATGGGCACCAGTGATGACGAAGCGGTCTACGTCATAACGTGGGGACCGCAAACGTAATTCAAAACTTGCTAGAGTACAACTGCCTGGTAGAGAACCTTAGCGATTGACACCAATCTGCTAAAAATTCACGAAAAAACAAAGTACAGCCAGTTGCGCACCTGTGAAGTCAGAGTCAACAGCGGAGTTGGTGAAAGAATGTCAAGTTCGCTTCAAGTTGTTATGCCCTTGTGCAGGCGCCTGAATATTTGGGCGTTTCCGTGATACGCACTTCGAATTTTACCCTTGTAAACTGCTACCTCATTCACTAGGTAGAATGCTGGTGTTCGAGATATAACTCCTACCTTGAACCAACAAGACGCTTCCGTAAACGAGCGATACGCACAATAACCCTTTTCGCGATATTACGTACCAAGTAAACCCCTTTTAAGTTAAATATATTACCCCTCGATTCCATCGGAATATTAAGATTAGACACACGCATTACAGACACACACATTATAAGATACAACGGACTATTCTGCACTTCCTTACTTTTCACTCCTTAGTGTCTCATGAGGAATAAAATTTCGCGTAACATCACGTAGTCGCAACAGAAGAGACTCGCCGCAATGGCTGATTATTCATTTGCACGTTACAGTTTCTGATATGACGGTTCTCGTAAAAGAAGCCTTTACTAGCCAGTGGGTGCGAGACTATACAGTATTTTGCATATATTGTAATATAAAATGTATGTCAGAATAAATTGAATTGAATTTAACTATCAAACCCCATGGACATAGCTTTCAGGGCAAGCGCGGGTCCACTTTGCCCTTCTGTCCAAGATAACACGTTCCTGCCCTTTTTTTCTTTCTTTCTTCATACCCTCCCTTCCTTCTTCCCGTCCTTTTTTTTCTTTCTTTCTACATTCTCCTACACATAATCGCTGCCATGTAGCAGGGAAGGTAGTGGGTCAAGCGCACAAGCGCATCCGCTTTTCCCTTCTTCGCGGCAACTCCGCTGGTACTGGCTTTTAGCGTAGCGCGAAAACCGACAAGGACAAAGGATGAAGAAACAGGCGAACACAAGCGCTAACTTCCAACAACAAATTTTATTTCCAGGACGGTCAATATATACGCTCTCCAATACGACGCGCACTTTTCATAACATAAATACAAGAGATACCGAAAATAAAATTTCATTGTTGGAAGTTAGCGCTTGTGTTCGTTTGTTTCTTCATCCTTTGTCCTTGTCGGTTTTCGCGCTACGCTATAATCCAGGTCCATTAACCAACAAGCACAAATTGGTCCCATTTTCCACTGGTAAATCCAAACACCACTCAGTGCGGTTTCTCCTCGACTCTGAACAGCTCAGCTGTTTAAAAAAGTCGCCATTTCAGTCGCTGGCCGCAAAAGGGGCGGCGTGGGTACCTCCGTACGGTCACGATATCTCGGCGCGTTACGTTTAGACCCACAGTACGCCGGTGCATGTGGCTATCATTGAAAAGATTTCTCAGGCACGAGACACCTTTACTGAATGCAAACCGCAGAAAATTTCATAGTTCTTTTGTACTTGTTTATTTTGGCATGTAATTCTGCATAGTTATTTCCTTTAGATGCGTGCCCATGAACCGCAATTGGCCTTCACACGGGCACACATCTGTCGCACAGAAACAGAAAACGAAAGAAAGAACGTCAGGACCGAAGAAAGAGTGCCGAAAGAATTCATCGGAAATGGAACAAAATTTCTGTTTGAAAAGCATCGAAACGATGCAAGAACCAACTGCGGCGATTAAGGTGGTACTGATTAAGGTACTGATTCTCTCTGCGCCTGAAAAGCTGGAATTAGGTGATTAAAGCCGGAGTACGCAGAAAGTTGCAGAATTGCGTTAAGGTGGAATAGGAGGCGTTTATTAATAATTTTACACAGTACCAAGTAATCAAGATCGTGTGGTTTCTTATAATTTTTATGAAAAGAGTGATATTGTTCACTACCACCAGCGTGGCATCTGAGCTAAGTCGACATAGTCCGCTACCGTAAATTGGTTGTGTAGTTCCAATGCTTTAACTATGCACTCTATGAAACACATATAATCTCAATGGCTGTTGATAAGCTGCCTTTTCCATATAATTAAATTCTTTTTAGCAGCTCTTATGTGCGCCTTCTCCCCTTTTCGATGTCCATTTGCTTTAGGACAGAGTAAATAAATATGAAAGAGCGCATGCAGTGAGTCATTAGCATAGTGTACTTTTTGTCATAACTTGCTAAAATCATATACAGTAATATTTGGTTACCCGGTTCTCCGCTTCCTTTGACGATTCCAAGCACGCTTTTCACAACTCGAGTCACCCTCGTGCAGCTCACAGACATTTGGATTTTTCTGCAGTGAACAAGTAACGAAGAAAATTAAGAAGGCGTAGGAAAGTAAATGTCGAAGCTGCGTACTTAAGGGCTATGGCAACGTTAGGTTAGCGGTGTCTAAAATTTTTTGCTATAATTGACCCACACGTGGTTCTATACAGTACAACACACTACGGTGCGTGTGTTGTCCTCCTCCCCTTTCTTGTCGCGTTGTTTTTGCTTCACCATGCATAATATGCATCACTAACTGGCCCCAATTGCAGATTTCGCATACATATTGGTATATGAAACCAACGCCCAGACAAGGAGCTGCCATAGCATCTTGTCAAGGTGCCCGCCCTTCAATATGAACATTACTGATTTTTATTAAATGGGTCGGGAAAAGAGCATGGAGCTGCAAGTTCTTGGCATTCAATGCTTCAGTGTGCACTCAGCATGCGGATTGAAATATTTCCGCGTAATATTCAGCCCGCATTTGCAACACTCGTTTGAAATCCTAGCGTTCTTGCGCTACGGAAGCGACCATGCGACACCAGAGTCTGGCAGTGGCGTTATTCGAAAACACTTAAAAAAATGTAAAGATGTGGTTAAATCTGGTTAGCTCGAAAAATATAGATTCATATGAAAGTTAGAAAGCAAGAATAGAGTTGGGCCAATGTTGGAGCATGGTTGCTTGTCAATGACGTCATCTTAGTCGTCCCACGGCCCATGACGGAAAACATAGCGACGACTAAGATGACAAGAGTGTGAAATTGTGCTTGTTGGTACTGCATAACCGGTTACTTATTGCAAAATTATTCATACAGGACTGTAGAAGCGCTCGTACGTCTCCCTTTTATGGTAGTGTGAGAAAATTTTGGGGTCTAAGTAACCAGTTATATTAAGCTGATGTCCGCTGCACAGTTGAGGGGAACGCGCTCGGGAGAAGCCCAAACCATATGCTTATCCTATTTGTTCAACTCATACTATGCGCCTAAACAATGTACATTGTGTATTTGAGGGCCAGCTCTCGCAATAGACATATTGTGCATCCATATTTAAGGAAACGTTTCACGGCCGCTTTAAACTTCATAAACGTACCGAATCCCTCCATCTGTGTGTATGATCAGCCCCCCAGATCCACTTTAAGCAAATTGATAAAAACGCAAATGACTGCTATAGAAAATACGATCGAGCCTCCACCGACAGTTCTTTTGTAAGACCGTTCATGTCATGAGAGGGCCTCAAACTTGCCAGTAGCAGGAGCTGGTCCTGAATTTTGCTTGTTCTGTTCAGATTGCTCTATTTCGCACTTCGGCTCCACAAAAAGTCTCAGTGACGGTGGACTAACAACGTCGCAATGTTTTGTGAAGAAATTAACGGCCTAAACGTCCCTCCCTCGGTGACGTCCTACGTGGGATGAAAAGTGAAGCTAATTTTCCGGGGCGGGAAAGTAGAGACGTGAACAGTGTTCCTTTTGGTCAGGTGGCCAAAATCTTATCTGCTAAGTTTCTGTTCAAACAGACGCTAATGACTAAATTCTGATTTGAAACTAATATCGATTCACCACTGACAATGGCCGCGTTGCCATTACCTATGCTGGAAGATGTTGGCAGTAAACACCCACCTTCCCTCTGGAAACAGCGGACCCGTCTTGTAGGAGTCATTGAGGCCTCCCTTCCATCCGAGTTGCTCGCCTCCCAGCGACCTGAATAGACGAGGCAACGGAGATACTCTTGACACAGTGCCTGCAGGAAGTACTTACTTCCACAACTAGGAACATCCTCATCACCGTACAGCTCCAATGTACTTATGAGTATGCATAACGAAATCGTGCGATAACAATGAAAAGCTTAATAATCAATCAATCAATCAATCAAGTGTTTATTTAACGTGCCCAGGAACAACCGTAAGGTCTTTGTACTGGCGCACGGAGAAAAAAAATACAAGAAACAATACAATAAGGAGACTCTACAGAAAAAACTAATAAAAAGCAAGATAGGCCAAAATTCATAATATAACAGCAATAAAAAAAACGCTATAAAATTGCCCATATACAACTATGCGCAGGCAAAACAAAAAAAAATATCAACAGTGTACGACACTATGCTAGTACAGTGCAAAGCTCGGAGCAGAACAGCGATTGGGAGCTGTGAAAAACATCGAGCTCTAAAAAGTAAGCATTGTAGAGACGTTGTATCCTGTCAACGGTCGAATGTTCACAGAGGCAGGCGGTTACTTGAAAAGGTCTATTCTCTCTGGTCAGCTTACGTGGAATTCGGAAATTAAGACATTTGAGCAGTACAGGGCAGAATATGATACCATGCACAAGCTTGAAAAGAAATAACAGATCAGCACGTTTTCTCCGGCAGTGTAGTGATGGCAGTGGTAGTGATCCAACAGTGCCAATGCAAGAATCAGGGCCATTTCTAGCGAACCTATGGTTATAGATGTTCAGGAACTTTTTCTGGACTCGCTCAATGGCGTTGCTGCTGGAATTAGAAATGCCATTCCAGATCACAGATGCATACTCAAGTTGAGGAAGACATATCGCAGTGTACAATTTGTGGAAGGACATAGGAGAACGGAATTCTCTAGACATTCTGCAAACACAGCCTAGGGTGCGAAGACCCCGCAAAGCAACACGCTTAGCATGAGCAGAAAAGTGTAAGGTGCTATCAAAAAGAACACCTAGATCATTGATCTCACAAACCTTACACAACGTCACAGAATTGACAGAATATAAAAATGGCACACTAGATGTTTTTCGAGTGAAACTCATTACCTTGGTTTTTGAAATATTTAGGGAGAGGTTATTGCTCCTGCACCATTCAGAGAAAGAACACAAATCCGATTGCAGCAAGCGACAATCGAGAACTGAATGAATTTTCTTAAATATCTTTATGTCATCGGCATACAAAAGGAAAGAAGAATTCTGAATGACAGAAGAAGCATCATTAGCATAAATTAAAAGAGGAGTGGGCCCAGTACGGACCCTTGAGGAACCCCACTAGTAGCTTTGTAGAAAAAGGACGTTTGGCAGTTTACGGCAACATAACATGATCTATCCAGAAGATAGCTATGTAGTAGATTCACAATTGAATAATCAACATCAAAGTGCGCAAGTTTATCCACAAGCAGCGAATGGCTGACAACGTCAAAAGCTTTGCTAAGGTCACAGTAAATAGTGTCTACCTGTCCTCTCTGCGATATGGGCGTGGAGACTTGCATCATGAAACTGGCAAGATTAGTGACAGTTGAGCGGCCAGTGAGAAACCCATGCTGATTCGCAATCAATGAATTTTTTACATCAAAAGACAATATTTTGTGAAGAGCAAGCTCAAAGATTTTTGATGCAGCACAAAGAAGGGAAATAGGGCGGTAGTTCGAGACGTCACTTTTACAGCCAGACTTAAATACTGGGAAAACACGAGCAGTTTTCCACATGCTAGGAAAAGTTGAAGCATGCAGACACTTATTAAATATCGACGTCAATACTGGTACAAGTATACTGCCATAGGCTTTTAGTATGGCGGAGGGGATGCCATCTGGGCCAGCTGAAAAGGATGGTTTCAAGCGCTTAATGCATTCTGAAATTGAACCTTCATCTAGCGACACAGCATCAGCTGTGCCAACTGCCTTAACCCGTCCACCGTTACTATCTACAGAGGCTGGTGACCTATAAACAGATGAGAAATGCATGGCAAAGCAGTCAGCAACGGCTTGAACTTCTACTCCATTTGGATCCAGTATCCTGAAGGACTCGCCACTTTTGCTCGACCGTTTGCGCACATACTTCCAAAACTCTGCTGGCCTGTCAGACACGCTTTTTTCTAAAAATGAAATATATACACTGTGATCCCGTTTATATAGGCGTTTACAAAGAGTACGAAAACGACAAAATTCTTCCTTCAAATGAGCTGATGGGGAAAATTTATTCTTCCTGTGTGCGCGGTCTTTATGTTTTAGTGCACTTATAAGTTCTGATGAGAACCAGGAGGGATATTTACAACGTTTAGGTGTATACTGGGGAATGAACTTGCGCATGCTGGTCAAGATAAGTTCCGTAAACTGATCGACTTGATCATCAACATTGGGTTTGTCAGTTACCAGTGACCAATCTGTGGAGGACAAGTCATGGTACAAGCCAACGTAGTCACCTCGCTTGAAGGCAAATCTGGGCGTTTTGTCGATTTTTCTAGGAAAGCTTGGTTTTTCTGGTGAAATACAGAGTGTTAGTATGAGTGGTGGGTGAAATTTGTCAGGAGGAACAAGAGAGATGTGAGAGAGTGATACTTCGATGGGTTGATTATTAGAAATACACAGATCTAAGACGTTACCACAGGAATTGGCGATACTATTGTGCTGCTGTAGGGAATTAAAAGCGAGAAAATCCAACAATACGCTGCATTTGTTCTGTAAGAAATGATGATAATGAGAAAAATTATGTGTGGTCCAATCAATTCCAGGAGTGTTAAAATCGCCAAGTACAAGAATTTTGTGCTTCTTATGTGAAATTACCACATTTTCAATAGAAGAGATGACCTGATTAAAAGCGGCTGGAGAAACGCTGGGTGATACATAGAAACATCCAATCAACAATTTTTCACAGCGCTCAAGACTAATTTCGACCCAAATCGATTCAGAGATCGTTTCTATGTCCTTGCGTCTAACAAATCTTAGAGAACTGTCTATAGCCATCAATACACCACCACCTTTTTGTTTAGTTGCACAGAAGTCCCGATCACTGCGGAAGGTGGTGTAGTTCGACGGAAGATAGTCACATGAAGGAATTTCACTGCACAGCCACGTTTCAGAAATGACAATAAGGTCAAATGAAGACGAAACAACATTAGCAAAGAATTCACGCGTCTTAGTGCGAAGACCACGAGCGTTCTGGTAAAATATATCCAAATTACACGGCACTGTTGCTTGCGGGTGTGCACTCTGAGGGATGGAGCATGTCTTCGTGGAGAATCCCACGGAACGGCTTGAAAATGCAACCGCACGGCCACATTGACGGGTCATCCAGACGTTTCAGTGTATCTTCGTCAACTGTAACGTAGAACGAGGAGTAAGATTGATATTTCGTTTTGAGCCGCCGGCAGGAAATGGCAGAAAGGTCAACAGACTCAATGTGCTTCTTGAGGTCAGCAGATGTAGTGTCAGGGCTCAACTTCGACACAAATATAGCCCTCTGCCGCTGGGGTCGTTGAGCCACTAACAAAGTGGACGACTCCATGGCTCCAGTCGATACATGCGTTTTTCTTTTCCTTTCCGTCTTTGCACTTACTGTGACATTGGCCGAAGAGGTTTCCGCACGATCCACAACGCGTAGCTTCCAATCACGCTGAAAATCTGGCAATGGGGTAGAAGGTGGGAGCGTTTTGGTGTTATGAGTCGTACCCGAGGTCACGGGGGTGTCGGGTTTCACTGAAAAATCACACTGAACAGTCGTCGGAGACTTTGCAGGACGCTCCCCTAGCTTGGGAGCGACGCGGCGTGTCAGCTCATCGCGCAGAAAACGAACCTCACCACGAAGGGAGGCGACGATACGGGCCTGCTGCTCAGCTACGCGGGAATGATCCTTTCGCAGGCGCTCATTATCCTCCCGCAGCTGCGAGACCTCGTCGCTCAGGAACGAAATCCCTTCGAGCGCGTCGAGGAGCAGGCGGCGAAGACCGGCTACCTCCTCGCCAAGGTCGCCCGAAAGGGCGAGAGGTGGACCGGTTGGGGAACCACGTGGCTGCAGGGAACACGCCGTCGCCGCCATCGCGCAAGCCTCCGTCTCGTCGTTAGGCTTGCCATCGTGTTGGGCGGAATCGCACAAATTGCAGGAAAATGAACGCGATCCGGACTTCAACAGCTGCAGCTGGTCATCCGGCCAAGTCACACACTTCGCGTGCACACGTTTTTCGCAGATTTCACAGCGGAAAAACTGCTGTTTACCGAAAAAAGGGCACGAGCAGAGCACGCACGCATCTCGGCTGGGCGCCATGCTGCGGGATAATAATAATAATAATAATAATAATAATAATAATAATAATAATAATAATAATAATAATAATAATAATAATAATAATAATAATAATAATAATACTTGCTGGGTTTTTAGTGCCTAAACCACCATATCATATAAAAGACGCCGTAGTGGAGGGCTTGAGGTATTTCGGCCAACAGGGGTTCCTTAAGGGACACTGACATGGCACAGTACACGGGCATTAAGCACTTTAGCATCGCGGCCTTTCGGCCTTGAGCACTGCGGGCGGAATTCTATCTCCCGACGTTTGGGTCGGCACCTTAGCGCCGTAACCCCTGCACCACCGCGAAGGTTAATGGCAATGATGATGATGGTGTATGAGTTTTATTGGCACAATGGGCAGGCTTGGCCTAAGAACGCTGACTCAATTGTGATGCATGACAATGAGATCGAAGTTCCCGAGGTATATTTTAGACTTTCCTCTAAGTTCGGTAAACAGTTGTTTATAGGACGTAGTGCGGCTCTAAAGGGGCCTAAAATCACATAGCTGTGTAGAAGCGTAAGCGATATACCGTGCACAGATATGACATTAACCCGTTGGATGGTCTATGGTTCTTGAACGTATAGGGATGCGATCGTGATACTAAGAAATAAAATCTGTGTACACGTGAGCGCACAAATGGGAACTTGTGATTCGAACGTTTGTTTTATTCAGTGCAATTAGCAGATATAGATAAGAGATTTTAGATATTTTAATCAGCATTATAAAATTTTCCCGGCCTTTCACGTGCACTTTTCAAGTCATCGCTTCTCTGCGAAGACAAGAGAACGCGAAATAGGTTGCAAATATTTATGCGCTGCAGTTCTTCTGAGGAAGTTTGGCATCATAATCGTTTGCAGGTCGTCTTAGGTACGACATTAAATCTGAACCGAAACAGCGCGCACTTGCGTTCAGAAGTTTCTGCTGCTTTCCTAAAAACATACGTTGTCTGTTTTTGTCTTCAAATTAGACACGTTTCCACGCTTCTGGCAACATGAAATAAACAAGTGTTTTGGTTGACGAAATCCACTTGGTCACTTGCTTTGATACTGACATGCACGGTACTCCTGCTTCGACATTTCCATGCATGCGTAAAACGTTATATGCTTTGTGCGCATGAAATTGGTAAACTACGAAGACATCAAAAAGTACAAATGATCGTAAAACTTCTTTGATCAGCACGCGTCCTTCGAAAAGCGTGTTTTAAGGAAATAACTTCCAGGTTTCTTTACAACTGCGCAGGTGCCCTATAAGTTAACGAGTTTATGGGAGTTGCTGTTGCAGAAAAGGCGTACATTTCGGAAAATAATCGTGTAGTTATACTTAAGTGCGCTTCACAGAATCGCAAGCGTGATGTACGGGTGCACTTACTCATGCTGCTGCCGTTTCGTGTTTTTAGTGCAAGGCCATGTGGTAGATGATATCTGCAGCGTCTCGTAGATGTAACGATGCAGGACGCAGAATTGAAACCGTTGAATATTGAATTCGATATTGGGAGACCCCCTGGCCAGTAGTGAAAGATGACTGAACAATGATAGCGCCAAGCTCAAGCGTCGTTCATCCGCAATGTTATCAACCGTGCGTCCCTACATCCCAGGGTTGTTGCTGATAGGGGCGTACGAGCTGCAATGGGCTCACCGGTTCACGTCGCGCATTTAAAGTTAACCGAAGAGTCATGAACATTCTGAAGCTGCTCGTTTGTTGAAGTGAGGCCCGTTTCAAGCCATAAAGAAACAAGAAAGAAAGCGCTAATTAGAGATAAGAAAGGCAGCGCCTAGGAATGGAATGTATTATTATTATTATTATTATTATTATTATTATTATTATTATTCGTGACAACAGAATCGAGCAGCATGCAAAGCATAACGAATCAGACGATCACGAAGAGCGAGTCACTGTAGCTCACCTCGGAATCCTATTGTAGCTTGACATGCTAAGGACCAGAAACACATTTTCGAAGGCGAGTACCAAATGCACAAAGAACGATCGAAATTAAAACATTTGATGTGTAAGCATTTACAAGCAGTTCATTCAAACGGTTGATTTTGTTACAGAATTTCGAGTATACCGAAACGCGGAGATTTCCATGAGTTCTGCGAATGCCTGGACGCGTAAATTAGTGGAGTGTAATATAAATTGCGCTAAGCAGCGCAGAAATAACGGCTTCTTATCAGAATATCATCATGGAGGTGGACGGGGCCTTTGTACAAACACACATGCTTGTCAAGTAAGGAGCGGACTGTTCCTCCTCTGCTCAAGGGCTGATGCCATTGTGAATCTTGAAGGCGGCGGACCAAAATGAGAGTTATATAGGACAATAGTTCCACACCATGCTCAGATATACAGATGCCCATATACAAATTGCTCAAAGAAGCAAACCGCGGGGTTACAATATGATGTTTTTGAAGCACCTCGAGGAAGCACTCACTTGAGAAAAACAGCGGCGTCATCGTAGCCAATCACAAGCGCAGGAATTGGCGAGAGGTTACTGGTGTCCTCCACTCGAAGAGCCTTGCCTGCAGTGTTAAACGTAAGTTCATGTGGAAAAGGATCGCGAGTTATCACTAAAGATGAAGGTTGTTCTCGATGTAACAAGGTAAAGAAAAGCAAACAGGAAGCATCGCTGGTGATCTTTGTCAGAACCACTAGCAAAGAAATTATGACCAGAGTATTTCAACAATGTCCATATCAATGCATATATTTTCTTGTTTCCATTTCCTGATGAGGGGTTGTTCAATGAATGGAGACCTCAGTCAACTTATGCGCAAAAAGCATCGTCTTCAACGAGGCTTGTAATACGCTATACCCTATCCAAAAAAAGAAAAAAGAAACCGTTAAGAAGTCGGTCGGAGATGTAACTGTCCATAGTCGTAGCTCAAGAAGAGGGTTAAGAGAAAAAACTTTCAAAACATCCCAATGTCTGCTGTCTGCTACATATCCGCGTTTTTGTTCATAGGTGCTCTTGCAGAACGTTTACTCCTTGCTGCAAGCTCTTAGGCTGCGTTGGTGCATCAAATGTTTCGTTTGGCCCGTGAGGTAAATTTGCTTCGGAAGTAACTACGGGAATATTAAGTACACACTAAAGTGGAACAGTAAATCACTTTATCCCGATAGGGTGCCCTTTAAGAATTTGACTGGCGTTTATTTGGTCATCATGGGTGCAGCAGAAAAGAAAATGAAGGTCAAAGTTAGATTTCTTGAATTTTGAGCCAAACCTCTGCTTCTCAACACAAGCATGATGTCACGGACTTCAAGATTATCTTTAATACTTCGGCCACGTAGGCTCGATAGAATGTTAGGAAAATCGCTGTGCTAGTTCTCTGCCCACTTAAACAAGCTACGCAATCCATTTTTACCGCTTCATAAATCTCAGCTCTCCCTTCGAAATCTATGACGTCACAGTAAGTTGGTGCGCGGACCTCAAGGCGGTGCCGCCACCTACATTACATTTCGCGCGTTTTCTCGCTTACCCAGCACTTTCCCGAGGGATGAGGGGTGTTTTCGTTATTGTTGCAAGTGATGTACTCATACGATAAAAATTGTTCTGCTGTCTAGTTCTCCTTTAAACCTCATAGAAGACAAGGACACTCTTTCGCGCCCTCGCAAACGCGTTAAAAGGAAAACTATCTCCGAATTGTTATCAGTGAATAAATAATTTTGCTAATATTCCTAGAAAATACGACGGTTCTCGAGGAGGAAAAACTATTACCTGGACTGCTGTGCCCATAATCTTGCATGGAAGCTCGGCAAGATGACCACAGTGGAGGTGATACAATACGTGGACGACCTCCTTATAAAGCGCTAACCTTTCCGACACATGGCCTGCTGCTCCAATAATTTTTTAGGTATTCCGCACAGAATTAAGTTCTTTTGAATTCACGACAAAGCACCCGTTCTAATAATAGGCCACGCTTCTTACACTACGAACTCTTGTTCTCAAAAAATCACGTTTATTGGGGCTAGGCTTCTCGGTCACACAAGGGTCTTCTCTTTTCCACTGCGTGCTGAAAGACTGATACTCGGCATTGCAAAAGCTTGCATAAGGCACTTCTCGTGCACTTGAACCGCAGGTATAGAATTTGAATCTAGCGGGATTCCCAAAAATACTGCTTTCTAGCATTGTTGAAAGCCTTGCAACAAGGGTAAAAAAAAATAAGCTGCCCACTGCAGCTAACCTGAAGCCCGCTCGCAGCAGACTGTTTGGGCTTATCTGTTATATACAAAAGGTTTCTCATAATCTAAAAAAAAAAGAACACACACAGCTACCGTTAGGTCGCGCAAGGCCAAAATGTAGCGAAGCTGCCGATAGCTTACTGAAACTGTTCACTTGAGAGTATAGTGTGATGCTTTTGCGAAAACATATTATTTGATACCCCGCTTTAAGTGATTTTGACGGACACATTTCGTTAAGTGATTTCAGCGGGAAAATATCACGTGATCCGCCAAAATCACATAACGCAATGTTGCATGACATGTTGCTGCCAAAATCACGCAGCGAAATTTCAAGCGACATGTTACCCCCAAAATAACGTAAGGAAATGTCACGTGACATGCTCTTGCCCAAATCGCGTAATGCAATGCCATGTGGTACTCTACGATGGCTGACAAATTACGGCTAGCTGAAAGGGACTGTCTACCACTCGGAAAATTTTTTAAGATTGTGGTAAAAATGGGCAGATCGTGCGTCACATTTACGGGAACGAGCACTCTTTGACCCCACAAAAAAGGAATCATGTTTTTTTAGGGGCGAAGCTCATCTTAGTCTAACCTTGTCATGCGTCAGGCGTCAGGCGTAACCGGCGTGCCGGGAGGCACACGCTCGCCCTCGGCGCGTGCCTCCCGGTGCGTGCCTCTCTCTCTCTCTCCCGGCGCGTGCCTCCCGCCGCGTGCCTCTCTCTCTCTCAGTCTTCCATCTGCTGTCTTGTGAGAGAGAGAGAGAGACAGAGAGAGAGAGAGAGCGAAAGGCACGCGTTGACTATGGAAACGCTCTTTCTTAGACGAATGCTCTACCAGCTCGCAAAGAAGGAGAACGCGCCCACACCCGCGAGAGACAACGTTGGCGCAGGCAGCGTCTCCTAGCGAGTTTCTTGATTGAGAAATACCGACTGCTCGCGTTGGAGAACCGTTCACCGGCCACCCATATATATATATATATATATATATATATATATATAAGCACTGGATCTTGACTTGCAATGAAGTGCCGGTGGGAGATTTCACTTGTGCATAGCTGAACCATAAGGATTAGTAGCGTGCGCGTTAACTAAATTAATCCGGAACTCGGCACGATCTACGATGAACCTCCCGAGCTTCGCCCACTCATCATCATTCACTCCGTGGATATGCTGTAATCTTTTTGTTATTCTGCTTTGAAAGTGGTGCAAAAAACGCCGCTAGGGACACCCAACAGCGTGTTTGTCAATTTCCAAGTGTACTAGAACCAGCTCATGCAGGCGTACATACTCTGCTGGAAAACACCTATGTCTTACAAGCGTACTTCACCCTGTAAGACACCTTTTTATAGCGAGAAAGAGCAATATTTCTTTTTTAGCTGCTATTCGGGGTGGCGCGGGTGGCGCTGCCTTCGAATTCGTCTACCTGTACAGGCGCGTAGTACTGCGCTTGTCATGCATGCGGCGCTGCATGTTCAAAGCGCACCTCGGCGCGCCGACTTTGCGTCGCCTCTCCTCCTCATCACCTCTGGAATGTCGACCTTGGAACCGGTTACTGTTGAGAAGGAGCCTCCCGCGCCCGAAAAAGTTGCCAGGGGAACGACGACGCATCGTGCGCGGTAACCAGTGTTGCGCGCGTCTGTACACGTAAAGGGGCGACTTCGCAGATAAAAAATTGTGTTTTAATAATTCCTACTCAGTTTCTGGAGAAACCACTGCGCGCTTGGACAGTTCAAAAGGTGCGCTTTCTATTGAGCCAAAAAATGGAAGAGTGACAAAGGACGGTAGACAGTACCTTTAAAGAGTTTCACTGTTAAAAGTGCCACGATAGAGTTTTTACGGTTATCTTAAGCAGCTTCTCTGCTAAAAGTGGTCAACAGAGCAGGTGTCAGGCTGCCGTTCACAGTTCGAAACAAGCTAGGTAGCCCGCGCTGACAGGTCAATCGGGAGGCTAAGGCCACTGTAAGTTGTAAAAATTAAAGGCAGCTGTTTTCATACTGCTGTGAAGCCGTTGTTTAAGAGATCCTGCTTGTGGGCAAGTTGGCAGGTGCGTGAATGTCCACATGGGTGAGCACTCGGACAAAGTTGAAAAGAAGGCTACATATAGGCAGCGGGCCGTGCACTGTAACGATAGCGGCTGCCATCCGTCTTTTAGTAATTTTATTTTCTTGTCGAAATACCGGGGATGAAAGCGTTCGCTTTGTTTCTGAATCTGATCACATCCATACAGCAACAAAGAGATGCGTGTGTAAGTCTCCCTTCCATCTCACTCCCTCCGAAAGAGAAAGCGCACCTGCGTTGCAAATTTGAATTTGCCTCTGCGCATGCTAGCTTTCTTTTCCTGCCATTTCTCTGTAATAGACGTGGAATACTCAAGTACTAAAAATGAAGCAATGAACGCACATGGTTGTTAGTCTGCACCAGTGTCTGTGCTCTTCCTTGCTCGTGTTGTTCAGCGCTGTTTCGTCTTCTCGCTTTCAATGTACTTCACTAATACACCACTATGACATTAGTCACTGTGGAGCTCAGAAATATGGTAATTGTTTGGAAACGTATGCACGTCATGTGGAGTCGTATTCTGAGTTCACTAGACTATTCCGGTCTGTGATAAGTATACATATTTGCGAGTCTATTTTCATAAATAGTTTTGCTCTGCATGGATATAATTTCATGACGGTGGCCTGCCCACTAACGACAAGGACGACAGCGGATCGAGAGATGGTGCGGTGTGTATCTACCTATGTAGTGTTTGATTGTTATTGGGTTCACTGTAAGTAATCAAAGTTGCTTTACACTGTGATTAAATGGGCGTGTCCGTGCATTTCGCGCGTGCTAGGGCGTAAAACCCATAATCGCGTCTTGCTAAACATGGCAGTCACACGTTGCCTGATGGCAACACTAACCGACAGACGGGTATCCGGGCGTCTCGGGGTCGCCGTAGTGGTAGAGCGATCCCCTCTGCAACGCAGAGCCGTCCACGAACGCGGTATTCGGGTACACCTTGTTCGGGCCCTGTGGGGCCACGTCCTCCGGATCAGGGAACACGAGCAGGCCGACGCCTCCTCGCTCGTGACAGTTGCGACACTGTAGCACAGTCGAAGAACATGCAAGACGTGCTTTGCAAGACATTTCTAAGAAACCTTTCACTCTTAAAGCAATCACGAAAACAAGTGTAGGCAAGGGGTGCTTCTTTCCTACTGATCGAGTTATAGATAATGCGGCACACACCACTAGGCATGCACACACATCTACAAAGGGAGTGCCCGAAGTTTTTTCATGACAACTGAGAAATAGTCTGCAGGGTCATGATTCACATTTAGCAGCTCAGGATAAACAGGGTACATACTGGATGCACATCCGCTGGAACTTGTTCATGCAAGCGCAACTAACATCAAAATTTCACAGTCGTAGTGCTTCGAGTAGAGGCCTCTCTCATTATCATCGAAGAATATTGGTAGCTGTTCTGCTGTGATCATACAAAGGCATTGTATCCAGAAGGATGCTGTACAAGTATACCACTGCAAATGGCTGGGAAACAGGTTTTGATTGCTTGTTTTAAAAGCCTACAGCACACCCGCGTGGTTATATGAGCTCCAACAGTGCTCGAAAAGTTTATCATTATAGCGCAAGTACATGTAGTACACATCTCGGGCTAACCCTTGCCCGCCAGCATGCCTGCGTGCGATACCGATGCTTCTCCGAATAGTCGCTTCCGATTACAGCAGATGAAAAGCGGGAGAGCAGTATCTTGGTGTCAAGATCACTGGATCGCATATGACATTCTTGGGAATACTTGGTTCCGCTCGAATATTTGAAAATTTCCAACACAATTTTCGAATCGAATACGCATATCGTAAACGCAATGTTCGACGAATAATCGAAACATTCGAATATTCGCATAACGCAACAGCAGGCCAGTGTTTCGATTTTCAAGAAGATATAGGATTCACCTTGTCCACGGGATGTGCTCCTCCAAAACGAGCGAGACAGATGCGCCCTTTAACCTCGACGCCACTCCCTTCGACCTGGTCCATGTCCTTTCGGCGACCGTAGTTGACGAACACCATGTCGGCCTGCGTAATGTTAATGCGTGTCAAAGTAATGTTCAGAGCACCTCGACCACTAAAAAAGGCGAGTACCTTCGGTTAAAGCACCTGAATGCTGAAAAAGTTGCAACCATCTAGTCACGCACACATTTTCAAGTTGAACAGCGGCATTTCACAAAACGGGAATAAAATAAATGACAAGGACCATGGAAATTGCTGACTGGAGTGCGACGTCTCTTGTACGCTTGAAATATATGCATATCTCACAAATAAACGCGCCGTCAATCTTCACTGTCCATCTATGGTTTACTAATTACATGCATCGAGTGCTCACCAAAGCGTTAGCGTTGATACAGCTGCCTTGCCATTACGCATTCTTTCTCCTCTTTTCAATTCGAAGAGGTTCTCACAAATTTTCTGGTGTATCTGGTGCATAACAAAGTTATTATCACCATTACTTGAGGTCCTCGAGAGCTCGCATGCTCTTTTGGCAATGACGATGATGATGATGATTCCTTGAGATTCGCCATTTACCCGCTTCGGGGGAATGCGATTCCTGGCGTTCGCACGCGCGCTTCTTACGCGCATTACCTCAGCCCACTACTACACTGGCAAACATGCAGCTGGCGGGCGCACGTGTTCAAACAGAAGAGAAAGAAGGCAAAGACAGCGTGCACCAATTTAGCCGGCGTACTGCGTCTCGAAAACCTACGGGTTTGTGCATGGCTGCATGCGTCCTCTCATGGCTTGAAGCTATAGACCTATTCCACCGGGCCTACGTCACGAAAATGCGGTGGCGCTGTCGTCGGGAGTTTTGGTTTCGCATGGTAGGCATCCGCCGGCGCGCCTACCGTAGCAGCCGCTGCGTTTTCGCTGGTGCGGGCGATTCTCACCGCCGTGAAATGAAGAAAAAAGTGTTCACCGATGACCTGCGCCGTGGACTGGTTGCTCAGCAACGCACAAGATATGTGCGATAGGTTTTTATCGGTTTCCTGTTTATGTCTGTCTTAAGGAAAGGGACGAACCTGTAATGCCGGCTGTTTGGCGCATCGGTTATGCGCCAAACATCTTGTCATAGCTGGGCGTCGGCACATTCTTTTCTACATTCATTGAATGCTTCCTACAGAGCTAACGTAACTTCATCTCACGCGGCTGCAACTCGCAAACTGTTGTAAACACGCCATCGGCGCTCCGATCGAAGCCCCGTGCTCGAAGGCAGCTATCGCACGCGCTTCGCCGGCGGTGGTGGCGCGACCGTGCAGGGCCGCGGCAAGTGGTGGGCGGGGCCTCCGCGCCGCGACGTCGACACAAGCCCTGGTTATATCGCCGGTGCCTACCGCTGTTTACCAACATGGAATAGGTCTATATGCACAAAAGCATAATGTAGTGTAACGAAGGGGCGGGATGGCGCCAAGCCCAAGCCACGTGTGCCGTGTCTGTCACCGTCTATTGTTCGACGCGAACATTTTAACGTTGAGTTCAGTGAGGGACTTTGAGAAGCACCGTTTGCGAGGAGTTTTCCGAAGCCTTGTTCCACGATGAAATGCGGATGTGCCGGAGACGAACCCGGACCAACCAAGTGTATCTCTGGCCTGCAGGCAGTGCAGTCAGACAGTGCGTGTGGGGGCAGATTTTGGAGGCAGTGTACCCAGACAGTTTATATGTAGGTTGTTGTATCAGAAGCAATTCTACTAACGAGTTTCTGCTAATGCGCTCGTGCTGTCGGCGTCTAACGTGGTCATCGTGGCCACGATAAAGCAAGACAATTAGCAGCGACTGACGTTTCCTGCGGGGAACACTGACGCATCAGCGCATGCTTCCCACGTTCAGAGCTTTCACGTTAGTCGAGCTGTGTTTTTTTTAACACGAAGGTGTTCGATGCCGAGGTCCACCACGACCCGATACATCACCACCGTAACGGATATGATGCAGTAAACGTGTAAGAACAATACAGTAAAACACCCATCAAAACTTTTTGATGCGCTGGGAATCGAGCTCACAGCCCCCCGCGCCACGACGAAAGGAGCCCGGTGCGCTACATCTTTTAGATGCGAAGCAGCTCTTTGACTAGCCTGTGTAACGCTCTCCCTCCGTGCGTCCGTACGAACGCGCCGCAACGCGCTCCCCTCGCTGAAGGTGTTGGAGCGGTGCCAAGTAGGTCACGCCGCAGCTGCGCGTTGACGTCACGCTCCCCTCTCAGTGCGCGCTGACGTCACTCTCTCCCCCGCCTGCCGCGCGCTCGCCACAGCGCCCGCAGCTGCCGCCTCGTCCGTTCGCCAGCAACACTGGCCGCTACCGCCGCTCGCTACACCGCCGACTCGTCGGTTCACGCGCAAAATTAACACCATCTTCCCAAGGGGAACCCTGATGGGTGCGAAGCACCCGCGTTAGCGCCGTTCAACCCGTGACGCCACCCGCGCGCAACGCTGCTGCTTCGCATCCCATCAGGGTTCCCTTCGGGGAGATGGTGTTAATTTTTTTATCCTCCTTAGTGCGCTACCACTGCGCTTACGACGCACATGCTCAATGCTGTACGAACACGCCTTCTTGTCTCGTCTGACTCAACACGTGCGCATCTAGGCGCATCGCCTAACATGTCGCCGCCACCCAGGAGAGGCGAAGTAAAGCTGCAGTGATTCACTTTCAAATTACAGTCATTCACCATTCCAGGCACGTTCCGAAGTCCGCCTCGATGAACGCGTGCAGGGCCGCGCGCATAGGCGCCTTCGTACAGCTTGAGCGTCTATGCGCCGATAGCGCAGCGTTACGGCACTGGTCATCTTTCTTCGTGGGTAGCGTTTCCCAGCCAACCGCTCTTCGAGCGCGTTTGGTGGGAACTGCTGCGTTAGACGGTTAGGCGCCAGAGCACTGCAGTGACGTTGACGGGTCAATGTGGCACAAGTAAATATCACTGATACATTTGTCGCGCGGCATTTACTATCGACTGCCCAGTTATTATTGCGATAGCAATTATATGGACAGTCTCGGCTGGTATTTGCCGTCCCCGTCGGCGCCGTCATGAACCGTATATGTATAAGGATGTATTTTTATATAAGAGTCCCACAGAAAAATAATTCGGATATATGCTTCCGACGCGCAGAATCGAACCAGGAACCCCTCACTCCGCAGCGCGTGGCGCTAACCACTACGCAACAAAGAGCAGACGCTTCAAGGATCTAACGCTGAGCCTTATATACACACCTTTTACCGCTGGCAGGACTCAGAAACGGCAGGCGCTTATAGCGTTTCTTCATTACCAGCGAGATGGCGCGAGGAGCGCAACGGGCAGCCGCCTTTGCAACAGGAGCGCTGTTCAAACTGAGAGTATCCATTGTGACAGCTTATTCGCGCTCGTTCGGTGTATATCTGTGCGTTCGTTTCGTGCGTGCTTCACTGGATAATTCGCGCTCATCTTCCATGTGTTCATTTAGCGGCCTCCCCTAGCTTTCTATGTGCAGCTTTGTGACACACAACGTATAACGCCCTTCGTACCAGCACGCGCTGCCCACGGGAGACGCTCACTTAGCAAGTGCATGTTTGCTACAATTAATATTGCTCCTGAAGCTGCGAGCCTCACTTCGTATAGAATTACAGTTTCTTGCTATCGCATTCATTGCTTCGCCTTTGCGACGAAACTGTGACTTTTTCTGTAATATACTACAGTTACAACAAAGGGTGGACCCTTGTGTTGTGGAGGTTGTTAAAAAGAGAAAGGGATTAGCCGGCGCGAAAGCAGAGGAAGTACGACCGCGAGCGCGTGGCACGTGTATGCTTGGTTTTTTTTCTGTTTGGAATAAGGGCATCGTGGCGTCTCGCTCCTCGGCGCTCTACAGGCGTTATTGTCTTCCGCCCCCTTCGAAGCCTGGTTATTATCCATCCAAGTCCTCGGACTTTACAGAGGTGATGTGTGACCGTGGGTTCATCTACTTCAAACGGTGCCGTACCAGCGAAACACCGATAGAAATGGGCAAGTTCACCTCGTTGTAACAATGAACATTCAACTGCCTATGCGAAGAGACGTTTTGCTTTCGTGTTATACCGATTCTTTTGACAGATTGATCAGCCATTTTTTTTTAATTTTTGGGCCGCGTTTACAGAAATAGCGATCTTTATCTTAGGATGTACTGGCTGACTAGCCATATATGTATATAGCTTTTACCTGACTAAAGCAGCAGCGCCTAGGACATGCGCCCTGGTAGGTGTGTTCAGTGGTACGGCCTCGAGAAACGGTAGCGTTCAAAATCCTGTCAATCCAGCAGATACTCGGCGCTGAAGGAGCAGACTCTATTCGCCTTTCGACTGGGGTTAACTGGCTGCTGCAAACAATGTTTTGTTGATTTAATGTATAAATCACCGAAATCATGCTTGCCAATCTCGCAATGGTGCTTCAGCCACTGCTTCAACTCTAGGCCGATTTTCCCGGTCACGTATTCGCGCATAGGAAGCGCCGCAAGAAAGTTGAACTAGGCTGAAAACTAGTACATTTTGCTTGATATCGTTGAGGTTTGGTAGGTTTGCATGATTTTACACGACTTATAATAGGACCGATAAATAGGAGCGGCAAGTTGACCGATTTTACTCGTTTTTGAGCTTTCTGTTGCCGCGGTATAGGGACTAACCTAAATATGCAGCCGCCCCTACCTAGTACGCTAAATAGCTTTCGATTTGCCGCATGTCTTTTGAGTAGTTTCCGAAAAACCAGAGCCATTGTCGTCTCCGAAACAGTGCCACCAGCATGAATGTATGTGCTGAGGGACGGCGATATCGCTGCAAGCTTTCACCATCACAGACAACAAGCACGAGGGAAGTCATGCCTCTTGCCGACCGACAGAGAAGGATATGCGATTGATGAGAACTGGCACACACGTGTCCGCTGCTATGAAAAGGCGCTTGGGAGGAGCCAACAGAGCAGGGTCAGCTGACGCGGTGAGCGTGGAGGAGCAAGCAAAACGGTACCGTACAGAGCACTTCATTCAGCCTAGCCTGCTCCTGCTTGGCTGTAATATTTCAAATTTTACCAGTTTTAAGCACGGTGGACATCACCCTACCTCTCACTGTAGATTCTGGCAAAATTATGTAGGAAGCTTTCCGAAAGTTACGTGCATGGATAAGCAAGTGAGGAGGAATTCTGAATTAATTCACTATGCTGGTTGTTCATTTCAGCGCGTTAGGATTGGGAAGCTTACGCTGACTATTCCGACTCGTCCCATCACCGTAAGGTAAAATTTACGCTACACCTAAGACATTTGCGGGGTGATAACCTCGCAAGCCACATCTCAAGAGGAACCGCCGGAAGATTTCCAAGTATACCTTGACTGTGCCGTTTGGTGAGAAGGCCAAGTACCCAGCTACCACGCTCATCTTGCCGTCCTGCTTCTTCTCTTTGAATACCGCCTCGTGTCGAATGGTGCCATCTGTTTCCAGAAGCACCGCCTGCGTCAAAATAAGAATACACCCTTTTTGTCCGTCTATTGGTAATGATAATGGCGGCAGCTGCCGCACAATCGTTCAATGAAATGCCTTCATCCGTGAATATTCACTAATTGTGCAAACTTCGTCCATGTAATTCCATTTTGAGGAGTTACCGAGGCCAGCTATAACGATAATATCTTCAATCAAGTCGTACGAGTCTTCTGAGTGATATAATTTGTAGTGACTCAATCTAAAAATGAGTATGTGTGGTGTGCCAAAGCCGTCACAGTAGTGTAATTCTGCTTTAGTCTGTGAGTTCGTTGTACGGGTCTCTCTTTCCGAGCACTCGTCAAAAGAATTTTACCCTTGTAGGGTTTCGGTGACACCTGAAAAAATAGGCCCAGGTGATAACTAAAAGCTCTGCGATATTGTCCGATTGGCTCTCGCGACCTCTAAAGCCTTGATTTCCCTCCTAAAATGCGATATTCACAAGCGTTCTCCTGCGTTCACATATAGTAACGCTCTTCTAATTGGGGTTTCCGTGCTTTCCACCTTTCAGATCCATTGAGAAGTGGAAATGTCATATATGTACGTTTAGGCAGTTAGAAATGGTGGAGGAAGGGCAAGCTGGCTGTCTTTTTCAGATAAGGGACAAGTCAAATGAACAATATTTGCTCTCAAGTAAGTGTCATTCCATGTACCATCATATCAGTATATTAGTCGGCGCTTAATGACTTGCCTACATTAACATGCTATTGATTTCTTGTTGGTAGGACATAGAGGTGACAGTCACTCAACATGTTGTTGCATGCTTCGCAAGAAGTGCCCTAAACAATAAATATGTGGCGATTTAGTGAAACGAGCACTCACTTTGTTAGGCTTGCTAGAGTCCGGGTACCTGACGGTGGAGAGAGACACAGGCGTAAAGAACATTTTAGAAACACGGATGCCGCACACTGCCACTGACAGACAACCAAACCGACTTATACGTACAGTTATCCGGCGTTAGCTGGATATAGCCAAATGAGGAAATATTAGACCGACATTAGCCATAATTTATCCAACGCAGTTGAGGCAGGTTGTGGTGATCTACGCTTTCGGATCAACGGTCAAGTACCTTTGCGACCAGACCACCACAGCGTATATTTTAAATAACAATGAAAGCAAATGAGTGACTGATATATCAGCCTATGTATTATTTTAAATTCAAAGTCAATTTTACTAAGCATTTTTCTTACACAAAAACTTGCGAACAGAAAAATGCAAGGTTAAGATCAGAAAACTGCTCTATTAGCATCGTGGCGAGGCTCTTACCCCTTTATTGAAGATAATGTACTGTATTACTTTACTTTAGTCTTCGGGCATGTGCTCTTAGTGACATGTATTTTCCCGCTACCATTTCAGTGGCCTTCAGCGGTGTGTAATCTCCTTCAATTTGCGCCTGTCGTTAGTAACCCCTCGCGAAAATATTTGTACATATTTACGCTACCTATCAATTCCGAGTGTGCCAGAATGAGAGCAAGAAACTTCATAGACTTCTCCCCGCCACGCAGGTCAAGTGGCTATATGCCGATCGGGTGCTGATTGCAAGCCCACGGGATCAAATAGAGGCCGCGGCGGCTGCATTTCGACGAAGGGGAAATGTTCAGGCCCGTGTACTGCGTGATGTCGGCCCATTATAAGGGACCCTAGGTGGTTTAAATTTCCGCAGTCCTCCGCTTACCGCGTCTCTCGTATTTATACCGTGGTTTTGAAATTGAAATTGAAATTGAAATTGAAATTTATTCCGCAACAGGAAATGTTACGAGGAGGGCAGGTAAAAGCTGTGAGAACAGCTTGAGGATCCCTGACCCCCAGGTACACAGGGTAGCACAGAGGACGTGCGGCTAAGTACAACCAAATAAAAAGAGTGTTTCACAATGTGCATTAAAAAGCAAAAAAAAAAAAGCACAAAAGGGAAGATTACAATACAGGCATAGAAAAACAAAATGAAAGATTACAATGCAGGCATAAAAAAAGGTAGTCACGAGATTCACATCATACAAACACTGATCGGACTCAAATGAAAATTCATAGACGTCAAGAGAACAAAACTGAGAATTTTTATTCTGCCCACACCAAGCCTTTCTTGTGTTCACTGGTTGCTGAATAGGCGTCTTTTTTCTCATTTGCAGCACCTTACTGTCCATCTCATGTTTTTACAAATGAAATGATCCTTCTACAGCAGTCGACTATTCAGATCACCCACCACATCAAAGCGGTACGGCAGAACATGTGTAAGAAGTCCTGAACAAAAGATTACTTGGCCCTTCGCAAAGAATTCCAACAAAGATATTTTATTAATCTTTTTATTATTATCGGTGCTCAAGCTTGTATGCTTCTTGTAGAACGAAAACATTTTTCATACCATCAAGACGCAATGCGTTTCATGTGGATTGATGTTCAAAGCATATTTCGTTTAAAGTGCAGGTGAAAATTCCAAGCTTGTACAAAAAACATCGAGATGCCTTAATTCTTTCCTTGATGTAGTTAGGTGATGTAATTATTATCTACGATCTTCAAAATCTTCTAAAATTTAAGTGCTTCTAACCTGAACACAAATGTCAATGCAGTACTCGTAGTACTTAATTCTTTTATAACTTACAGGTTTATCACATAAATATTTGGCTTTTCTAGAACTTTTCTTTAATTACTGCACTCACTCGTTCATGGCTTAATCGAAGTTATCGGGTTTTTGAATGACCTCCGTGAGAAGCACTATTGTTAGGTACTACCTTTTTAGATATGGTTGCCAAAATATGCCCATATATAATTGCATCCACGTCCCTATACTGCTCGCGACCTTAACATGCGTCGTAAGACACGTTACGTATAACAGTTGGGTTAACGTTTGCTATGTATGCAGCCAGAATATATCAAATACAGCATAGTTATAGGCTTATGGAAATATAAGAAGAAATTCGCAGGAACATGCTAAAGGTTCTAAATGCTGTATCCGAAACATGTCGCGTATGCGTTGCGGAGGGAGGCCATAATATGGTATATTTCGTTGAAGCGTTTTAAACGCAACGTGTTCTATTTTGCCGTCACGTAATCATTTAACACGTTCATGTTGTTGTTGTTGTTGTTGTTGTTGTTGTTGTTGTTGTTGTTGTTGTTGTTGTTGTTGTTGTTGTTGTTGTTGTTGTTGTTGTTGTTGTTGTTACAGTAGATAAGCGGAAGAAAATTTATACACTGCAAGCAATCAACAGGCATGGTCCCGCTCAAGTTGTTGAATACCTCAATTTTCTGCTACACAAATTTTAGCATCTCATACAGGGCGTAATTTCCTTAAATATAGATCAACGTACCGATAGCTTCACCTGCACGAGCTCGAATTTGTTACCTGTGCATTTAATCATACGGAAGCCCGGGGTAAATGATATCGTCACACTTAGCAGAGCATCGATGACCAAGCCGATGCCATATAGAGAGTGCGCAGTAGACGGAAGAATATGTCATTTAATTTGTTTATTGTTTAAATTAGCCAATAGTGGACAAAAAAGCAACGTCTAATTCTATTTAGTATTCTTAATCGGCTCATGCGTTTCGCTAGCATATTTCGCAAGCATGTCGAACAAAGACCATGAGACAGAGAACACCCTAACGACCTTCCGTGGTGGCCATCTAGGCAAACGGAAATAGAACGCAGGTGAAGCTTCAATATTGTACCATATCGGTAAAAAAAAAAAAAGCTGCTATGAGCATTATTGTGTTCTGGCTGACAAAAGGAATTAATACAATTCTAGTGCTTCGCCGACACGTAACTGTGGACACACGATGTTATAAAAGCCAGAGTACAGTCTAATCTGTTGTGGATCGGTAAGGACCGGAGTAGCGTACTAGCCTTGGAGGCACCATTGAAGTGTACCCATTCCCAAAGCAAGCTAACTGCACTAAGGACACAGAAGGAGTTGTACTCACGCATGCGCGATGTGGTGGGGCACTTCAATGACCTGGTGCAGTCCAGTGCGTCTCAGTGCCCCAGCCACGTACTCTTCCGCATGTCGCCCACCGAGTGTACCTGAGAGGCGAGTCTCCGCTGTCAATGCCCTACAAGAGAAGGTAGAGTGTGCGGCGGGCATTACTGCTCCTCGATGAACATGGAAGTTGTGACTTTGATGACAAGTGCCGTCAAGATTATAAAGCGCAGAGCAGTACAGTAGACCCTTTTGGTCAGCAATCATACAATGGTGATTTGGGCGCCACAAAACGTGGACAGAAGAGCAAGCAGGGGCTGAAGACAACCGGTATAACACAACTCAAGGACCAGAAGAACGCATAGAACAAATGACAAATGTGTTTGGTTAGTTCTTCTGTGTATCGTCCTTGAGTGGTGCTCCCCAGCTTCCTTCAAAAAATTTCATTCATTCAACGTTTCAGGTATCGCCGAGTTAATGAATGATCACAAATGGACATTGAGTTATGGTGACGTTGCCGATAGGTAGCTGCGCGTGAAGTCATGAAGTTCGCCGTGCGCCGTCACCGCTGCATTGATCACGCGGTTTGACGATCGGACGCGTGCTGGTTGTAAATGACCCTTGACGCCTCTAATCAACTATCTTGGCCATAAATTCTGCTGAGAATGGGGACGAACGTAGGCGCTTGCCTTTCTCTTAGTTCCCCCTTCTATTCATATCTTGCGGAGCCATCCAGGTAGCATTTTAAGATACAGTTGTTGCTTAGGAGACGGTTACGCATATAACGAAGCTTTTGTGAATACCTGGATTAGCAAATGGCATCAAACAAACAAAAACTTAATTATCATTTTTATGACTGTGCATCTCTTTATATACACTAATTTCTGAGGTAATAATTAGACAGTTAGAAATGCCAGCTTAATATTATTATTACAAGCTACTATTCTAATTTACCCATAGAAAGTCCCTCTGAGCTATCGTTGAAATCGTACATGCCGTGAGGCAGGTTCTGCCGCGTTAGTTCCTCTAAAACCTGCGAATTCATCAATACAAGATATAAGTCCTTAGGATTTGGTATACAGTGGCCTGTTAATTTGCTTTGATTTCGTTTCATTTATTTGGGCATGTTCACGACATGCCCACGAAGGGGGCAAAAGTAGAGTGTGTCTCCTGACTTGGCCCACTTTTCGTAAGGCACTTCGGGCAGGTACAGCTGGACAGTGTACAGAATATACAGTAATATAGATACAAACATAAAAACATACATTAAAACATTCTTCACGATAGCGCCGTGTGACGGTGGGTGTGCTGCGAAGCTGTTTTACACAAAAACCCCTGCGGTTCAAGATGGACAATCCCAACGATAACTGGTCCCCAAAAGCGAACGCCACTTCTGCTTGGTGAGGCGCTAGTCGAACCCGGCTGCTCACGATAGATAACCAGTGGACTACAACTAACTTTTCATTTGAAAGCTATAATTCCAGGCATGCATATGGTTCCTACAGGTGCATCTCATCATTACCATGGCATTCAGTTTTGGCAACCACATGCTTGTCTTATCGACGATTGACACAGCTTCCTATCGGCTAGAGAAAAAGAGAGTGAAAGAGAAATACAAAGAGAAAAAAAAAGAAGGCTAGGAGAGGCAGAGACATATAGGCGGGAGAGAAAGAAAGCGAGAAAAATGAAGAGGTACACAAGATGATGCAATGAGTTGAGGATGAGCTTGGTGTAGACTGAATAAACACTTGCTCCGTGTGGAATATGACGATTTACTGGCTCCTTTGCGTCTGTGTGGCTTTCATAGTGCAAGAAAAGTCCGGTGCGACTTTGCTGGATTTCTTTTTCTCCTTTGCCCAACATTAGAATGTTTTGCTAAGCCCCAGCAGCGAGCGTCATTGGTGTTTACGATAACAAGGCCATGTTTAAAGGGGCACTGACACCAAAATTTTCGTCTGCTGTTTTTTCGCTGCAATACGTAGCTGGGGACCTGTTAGCCATAACACGGCACATCATTTGCTCCAGCGCGCGTCAGATAATTATTTACGGCCTGTTTATTACCCACTAGTTTCAGTTTTGGTTTGGGAGAGCTCAAAAAACGACGAGGCGCCCGGTGAAACTGGCGCCATCTAGCGCTCGCGATGGAGTAGGCGACTTCGGACCCGTGAGCACACATAACTGTGAAGCACTTCCGCACGACAACCGCCGCGTGCTCGTTTTCTTTCGCCTGTCGCACGTCCCGCGCGTTGTTGTCGCTGTTGCTGTCATCGTTGTTGGGTGGCAACTATTTTCTTGAGGTCTGGCGTCGCCGGCAGTCTACTAACGTAGCCGCAGCGAATAAGCAATGGCGGCTATTACGTCATCATTGCTAGCTGCACTCTCGGAGCTCGGCTGCCGTGGTGACGTCGCGGAAGTTGGGGGTCCCCTTCAGGTCACCTTTGCTGCTGTCGATGTCGCGATGTACGGCGTCTAGCGCTCGATTTCGCATGCGAACTTCAATATTCATTTAAATTATCTTCGGAGCTGTGTTCGCCATTGAGATTTGGTAGATGACATCTGTATGTCCACGAAAATCGATCTCGCAGGCTATCTTAGCATCGAAATTTTGGTGTCAGTGCCCCTTTAAGGTTTTACGATTGCTTGCTCCCAATGGTGCTGATCTCCTCGCGATTACTGTGATACACTGCGGTGCGCTCGGCAACCACCTTTGAAATTTTCGCGGCCCATACCAAACGCAACAGAAGATATGTGCGGCGAGCTATGCTTGCTGCGCTACGGTTTTTGAGGGTAGTATCCATAACCAGCGGCGTGTACGGGTATAAACTATAGTATGATCAATGTGCTTCAATATATTGTATTATTATTATTATTATTATTATATTATTATTATTATTATTATTATTCGTCAACGTTTTTATAGGAGTGCTGACATGATCTTACAATAGATCTTGACATGCATTCGTAACGTTCTGGACTTACCGGAGTGAGGAAACACACGCATAAGGTATTTAATCAGATTTTAATGTTTTAACAGCGAAGCTGTTGAAGCTTTTCGTTTTCTATCGTGTCACGAAATATGTCCTTGCTTGGCAACCAAGTGACGCCACATCTACGAGCATAACTTTGTGCGGCATCGACCACATGCTAAATCACGTAGCATGACGTCACGACGACAACTGACCGGAAAAAGAAGAAAAGAAGATGAAGATGAATATGACCAAGTAGTAAGAAAGATAATGACGACGACTATGAAGAAGAACAAGATGGTGGTGACGATGATGAAGGTGAATAAGCTCAACATGAAGACGAAGAAGATGATGATGATTAGGATAATAAAGAGGAAGAAGAAGATGATGATGAGGAAGATGATGATGTTAATCATGATGAAGATGAAGAAGAGCCGGGCCAGCAAGGTGCCCCTCAGCTTCACTGCTTCTCTCGCCTTGTGCCACTAGTGCAAGCTGTGCTAAATTTCTTGCCGCCCACGATCTCCAAGCCAGCCATATCAAGATGGACAATTGTATGACATGTGAACACAGTCACCGAAAAATTGTCCAAATTTCTGCAGGATCGCTGGAAGTGTCGTGGGTGATGACTATTATAATCTAGATAATGCTGGCTTTTTCCCGCGATCATCACCCACGACACTGCAAACAGGGGATATTTATGGACAGGCAAGGCGCATAGGAATGATTTGTAGCAGCGACGCGGATTACGTTCACGACTTAAGCAATTTAAAGGCAACGTTAGCTGAACGAAATCACCGGCACGACGCTCACGACAAGGCATACAATGACGCGCGTAAACTACACAGGACACCAGCACTATAGAAGAAAGAGCCCCTAAAGCGCAGGCGACCCAGCCTCTAGCATTCATAACGAAATACTCCAATGCGCTTCCAAACATAAATAATATTCTTCGCAAATACTATCCAATGCTAACAAGCAACGATCGCCTTAGAAAATAATTTCCGGAAATACCAAGAGTTACTTACCGCCGTAATAGAAACCTTAAAGACCTGCTAGTACATGCCAAAGTAAGCCATCAGCGCACCGCCTGCATAATAACTTGCTACCGTCCCAGATGTAAGACTTCCAAGCATGTTGAAAATGATCTTAAAGTTAAAAGCGCGGGAAGTGACTATGTCCGTCATATAAGATCAAGTTTCGCTTGCACTAGTTCAAACTTATTTACATGTTGGAACGGTCACTCTGTCACAAGCAATACATCGGCGAAACTGGACAACCAATTAATGTTAGATTAAACGGATGTCAGTGCACGATTAAACAGCCCCAGGTGGTCGAAATTTCCGGCGTCTCTCACAATCAGAGCTGGTTTTGGGACGTTAAACGCCACAAATCAATCAATTGTCGAAACGTTGGCTCCTGCGACATTCCGTGTTCTACATCGTATTCTGCGATCTGTTCATCGATTCAAGCATCCATCTTCCCCTGAGCTTCTCTTCTAGTTTGCATTTCTCCACTTTATTGAAATATATGATACTAAAGATTACCGAAACTTGTGAGGTATACAAGGATTTAGGTATTGAGAGCCCCCATACATTTTCACGTTGAAGCAACCAAGCTAGGTGCTATGTACAGTTCTAATTCGAACTAAATATTTTCAGCCTACGTAATTGGAAATGGTACAGGCGGCAGAATATGGGAGTCATGTGTTATTCAGTGGCAGTAATTAAATGCGTCTTGTACTTTTAAGGTGGTATTCTAAGGCGTGGATTTCGTTAATTTTTTATAACTTGATTGATTCCTGGGGTTTAACGTCCGAAAACCAGCTATGATTATGAGAGACGCCGTAGTGGAGGTCTCCGGAAATTTCGACCACCTGGGTTTCTTTAACGTGCACTGACCTTGCACAACACACGCGCCTCAACATATTGCATCGAAATTTTGTTATAACACGGTCACAGCTTGCCTTGGTGTGCCAGGGAGCGGGAAACTGTATATTTTGTCAAACTTATTAAACTGGGTTTGACCACCAGGGCCACACATGCCAGGCCATGATACTGGTAAACGAACATTACTGATCTAGCAGCGAAGGATGGCGTTCCTTGAAAATATTTATAAGGAAAACAAAACAACAGAACTGACAGCACATCGTGACGTCGTGTCATCTCACGGCCCATTTTAAGGAATGGTTCATGAAATAGCATGAAAAGAAGGATTACGTTACTACCAAAGAGGTTAGATGACACACCAGGCTTAGTCAAATAAATGATATGGACAAGAACCACGAAAATTTCTTTAATATGAAGGCAAATAGCATACATTGCAAGGAAAACCCGTCAACATTAAGTCATGCTTTGCCCGGCAAATAAGAAGCGTAAGCGAAATTAGTAACAATGAGACATCGGATAAAAATAGAGGCCTATTTGTCGTAGCCGGTTAGCGCACGCACGCGCACACACACACACTTACCCACACTCCGTAACATCTTGCTTACCGAAAATGTTCCGAGATAGCTCTGGCGTCAAGTGCAGCAAGTATGCTATCTATGCTGGACTTTCTGCGCCGGACCATAGGTGCTGAGAAGGCGAGCGACTCCTCCTCGTACTTGGGGCGCGTATCAGCCCTTATCCTTGAGGGATGCAGGGCGGGAACGGGTCGGTACATGTCGTCATCTTCGACAAAAGCCCTCTGTGTAGGGAGATAACCGGAGGTAATGAGAGATCCATTGCCCATTAGTGTATATATATATGTGTATATGTGTGTGTGGGTGTGGGCGGGTGGGTGGGGGTGGGGGGGGAGTGTGTGTGCGCGACGCCGAACGTAGTCACACGCCCCACCCTAGTGGCATAAAGAGGCACGCAGTAAGGAACGCAACTCACAGCTTCCCCGTTATCCGCCTCGAGACGCCTGATCTTGAAGATGGCGAAGGCTGTCGCCGCCGCGGCAAGTACAAGAGCAATTGCCATCAACGCAAGCAACCTGGGCATCGTGACCCGAAAAAACTTGGTGCTGTACGCATCCAGCCTTTCGGTCGAGTCATCCGGGTCCTCGTACAGGTTTTCTTCCGATTGGCTTTTCTTCGTCATCGAGGCCCTGTGCAAGGAGCCCAAGGGGTCAGAGATCGGTTTGATTCTCCGTATGCAAGTGGCGAACGTGTATCAAAAATCAAGGTAAAACACAGACAACAGTGTCAAGAGCCAGGGTCTCCCTACGCCAACCGTCGGCCGGAAGGGCTGGCAGTCGGGCTAAATGTACTATCGACAAAAGATCTAAGGTACCACGCCTTAGAGAACCGGGGCCATTGCAGGACTGCAACGCCGCGCGCTTCTGACTCGCTTAGCATGGTTTGGTCGATAGGGTCCTGAGTGACGCTAAAATTTTGCTCCACTCTCAGCCTAAAATATAAATTTTGCAGTGGCGTAGCTCGGCTGCGCCGGGATATACGTAGCGTTAGCTAAGGTTCCGACTGCACAGCTCCGACTGATCAGCGGAGGCGCGCAGCTGCGCGCGCGCGGGCGCCCGTGCGTCTGCCGCGGTGATGACGTCACTCCTCTGGAATGCGCAGACCGGCGAGGCGCGCGCGGCGGCGGTTCCTGTGCGCCAGCTGTGTGACATCACTGCTCCTCGCGCATGCGCGACACTGCTCTCGGACGCCCACGCGAACTGCTCGAGCTCGGCCAGTGTAGAGTTTTGGTGAGAACACTTGTGCGACGTGATCGACCAGATAAGTTAGCTGGCTTGCCCAGTAACGCCTGCGCCTGCGTTTCGGAGGTGCTACAGGTGCTACAGGTGAGATCCCCTGGCAACCTCTAGTTGACAGGAAACTCGGATTCAGTGAGCGACGCTCGCTAACTCGGCGCATCTCAGCAACTTTCGCACGCCATAAACCAGTGGCTTTTCTTCACGGCTGACCTACTTTCGCTACGCTGCTCAATCATTTCAGATTTGCCGCGAAACGCCGGTCGCTGCGGCAACTGGAGGGAACGTACATGTTTTGTTTCCTTTTAAGTATTCACGCAACACCGTTAGGTTTGCACTGTCGCCATTAGCGTTTGGCCCACGCTCTTGATACTTCATCCGGTCAACCACGTCTCGCAAGCAGGCCGTCCCAGTCTAACGGGTATATATCGCGCATTGTACCCTCACGTTGAAGGTCGACCGCGTAGCGCCTCCCCCAGCAACTCCAGCCGCCTATAGCGTGGTGCGTTTACTTTGTTGGCCGATAGTACACTAAGCTTACGTTTGTATGGCTTTATTGATTGTCGTTAGAATTCGTTAACAGTTGGTTTTGTGGCTATCTATCTCCTCTCCTCGCTGCGTGCTTTGTACTACCAAGTTTCGTAGTCTGACCTTTCCTATCCTCCAAATTTTCGCACATTTCATGAGTTTCATTGTTACCCGCCACAAGCGTCTAGCCTTCCCTCACTGGTCTTTGCAAGAAATGTGTGCGTGTCTCAAAAATTAAATTTGAAAACTGATTTGTCCGAAAGGCGCGATTTCCGCAACCATGAGAGCAAGACAGATAAGAGGACGAGTGCCAATAGAGACGTAAAAACAAGAAATGCTTATAATTGTCAGTGTCACCGTCATCATTGCGAGTCCTTGTCGATAGAAATCAACCGTTCATTCCTTAACCACAATGGTAAAAACTTGATTCTTGGTTGCATTCATCCTCACCGTCATCTTCCCTCAACGCTTTCTCTCATTTTCTTAGTGCTGTATTGTCAAACCTTACTTTAGTGAAGAAGGATGTAGGTATTGTTTGTGATGTTAATATTCATTTGCTTGACACTGAAGCTTCATCGCACGCAATTTATACCGATTGTTTTACTGGATTTGGCTTTCAATCTCTTATTGACAGTCCAATTAAACCGGCCTCTAATGGCAGTGGTACACTCATTGATGAGTGTTATATAACATATCACCATCCCCGTTTTTTGGGATTATTGATAGTGACATAACCGATCCCTTTCAATATTTTTGTCTTATACTTAGTAACGAAACACAACAAGACGTAATGAGCCACTTCACTTCTGTGTTTGATTCAGATTCCTTCATTGATACCGTTAGTAAAGCGGGCTGGTCGCAAACTACCTCTTTGTCTAATCCCCATGTAGCACTAAAGAAAGCAAGTTCGGCTCTTTATTGTTGGCGGCCGTTTCGGCCAGTAGACGCAGTGTGAAATATAGGAAAAAATATAGGTATTCATACAATACTTAGAGGACAAATTGTCTCTTGGAAAGCTTAAGAAAGAAGGAAAACATATATCAAACGTCAACCGTTTAATAGTCGACTGGCTGAACGATCTAAAAGGTACTCTAAATTACTGAACTTTCTGCTTAAACACGCACAACGACGGTACTAGGCATACCATTTCCACAAGAATAAGAATAACCCCAGAAAGCAGTGACGGCTAGTAAATTCTATTCTCAATAGGCTGTCTGATAACGCCTTGATTAACAGAAGAAATTACAAGAGTGGCACACTGCCTGACCCCATTGAAATTATAATGCTTTCTCACACTATAATCAAAAGAAGAGGCGTGCAGGACACGGACACAAGGAGAGCAGTGAACAACACGAACGCCGACTAACAACTGATGCACAGCACTGAGGCGAAAGAGAAAGAAGACACACAGCTTATCTGCGCATGCTCGGAATGGTAGCGCCACCTGTCAATCGGTTAGACGTGCCGGACTTCGCGATAGACAACTCCTAAGGCTTTCTATCTCCTCTCTGTTTAAGCTAATCGACGGCTGACTCACGCATGCACTTCCACTAATACTGATATGCCAGGCCTCAACCAATAAACGCGTATCTTCGTTCTTATGCCTGTACAGGATCTCGGTTTTGTCTAACTCGGGCATGCAGCTACAGACCTGGCAGTGCAAGGATAGATTGGACGGCGTCCCACCTGATAGCGACCTTCTGTGTTCAATTAATCTTTGATTAATACAACGCGCAGTTTGCCCTACATAAAAACGTCCGCAGCTAAAAGGAATCTTATAAACTACACCCATGCGACAGTCGCTGAAATTGTTCTTGGCTAGGTGCTTAACAGGACAGATATCCGTTCGCTTCTTACCTTCCATCTGCTCATTTCTTCTATGCACTGCAGCACAAATCCTTCCTAACTTATTGGGAGCCGTAAACACAACATTAAGCCCATATTTACTTCCCACTTTCTTAAGCCTGTGCGAAACTGCGTGGATATACGGAATACTCACGACCTTTTTCTTGTTAATGCTACTCTCTGCTACAGCTTTTGTTCCGGTCGAAATCGACTTCTTAAGACGCTCAGCTACTGTGGCTATGGCTAGTCTAGGGTAACCTGCATCTAAGAGGCGCTCGACCTGCGCATTAAAGCTAATGGTCAAACGGTGCACGCACGACTTCGATAGGGCTGACCTTAAACAGAACAAGGCTATTCCGTTTTTTACTACTTTCGAATGCTTGGAGTCAAAGTTTAACAACGGCTTAGATGCTCTAGGGGAATACTGCCAACACACGTGATTCTGCTCAAATGACAACGAGATATCTAAAAATTGTATTACGTTTCTCTCCGGTAGTTCTTTCGTAAACCTTACACCATCCCCATTAAGTTTAAATTGATCGCTTACATAGGTGACGACGGATTCAAAATCTTCCTTACTACAAAGTACCAAGTAATCGTCCGCATACCGAAATACCCTAATGATGCGGTCCCCTAAGGCCTCTTTTAAACGGCAGTCAAACTTGCTCAAGTATAGATCACTTAGAATAGGGGCTACCTTTGAACCTATACAAATCCCTGACTTCTGCACAAACACGCCTTCCCTGTATCCAACTAATGTTGACGTTAAGTACATGGAGAGAATTTCTAGAAAGGTACCTGTGGAAACTCCGCATCTATCTATGAAACCGGACTCCTGCCCTTGTTCTTGAATACATTCTTTCACGCAATTTAGTAAACCTTCATGCGGCAACGAGTAATACAAATCTTCTACATCCATGCTAAACGCTGTGCAGTGGCCAGGATTTTCCTCTGTTAACAACTGAACTAGAGCCTGAGAATTACGTACACGGAAGGGGTCAGAAAAACTTAAGGATGTTAAGCACTTCTGCAAATAGCTAGCTACACAAACTTGCCAAGTCCCTGACTCTGATACAATCGAGCGAAACGGAATTTCGGGCTTATGGGTTTTCGCCGAGAAAAATAATTCTAAAGTGAGCAGTTTTGCCTTTTTAACACTGGAAGCTACCTTATCTAGATTATGTTTCAACAGGAGATCGACAGCTCGTTGTTTTACTACAGAAGGTTTCAGTTTCACAGGTCTAAAATTCTTTTCAACAGCTGCTGAGGCTTTTTCAGAAAAAGTGCTATTCGGCATTATTACAAAACAACCTTCCTTATCAGATAAAACAGGTCGAAGCTTATGTTGCACACAGTAATTTACAACCGGTCGGATAGGGTCAGAGGCCTTAACGAGATCGTTCGAATGCTTGATGCTGGCGAAGCAATCTTAAATCTGCTGGCGAAGCAATCTGTTCACTGCTCTCCTTGTGTCCGTGTCCTGCACGCCTCTTCTTTTGATTATGGACTGTTACCAACTCGCTCAACTTTCTGTCCTTTTGATTCTCAGACTACTTTTCTTCCATTTATAATAATAATGATCAACATGAGCAGGCGAACAACACATTAGCTCGTACAAACCAGTCCATCCTCCTGTTGCCAACTACACCAAATAAAGTCCTTTGCGCGATTGCTAATCTTAAAAATACAGAACCTGACTGAGATAAGATCTCTGACAAACATTTCAAACTCCTCGCACATTTGGTTTCCGACACGCTTTTGTAATATTATAAACCTTATGGTCAAACACGGTTCATTCCCTTCATTTTTGAAAAATGCGAAGATCATTCCTATTTATTAAAAAAAAGTCACAAACAAACCGTTAAAAATTATAGATGAATTCACATTCTTTCCTGCCTTAGTAAGCTCATTGAGAAGCTATTTGTTAAGCGCCTTAATAACTACTTCACAAAGTTTAACCTGCTAAACAACAACAAATTTGGTTTCCGCTTCCGAAGTCCCACTAACCTACGTTGTCTCTCACTCACTACATGAAAAATGCATCGATTCTGGAAATGTGGTCGAATCTGTACTTGTAGACTTTACTAAAGCTTTTGCCACCATTAACCATGTAGTCCTTTCCAATAAACTTCAATCTCATTGAACAAATGCTCCTGCGCTAGCATTTTAAAAATTTACTTGCTTTACCGTGAATACTCAGTACATAATGGAAATACATCGCCCATAACAAAATGTATGAACCAAGGTGTACCGCAGAGCTTCGTGTTAGGCCCTTTGCTTTTGTTTTGTACATTATTAATCTTCCGGATTCCCTTAACCCATCTAACAACGATCATTGCGTGCTTTACGCCGATGATACTAACATATCTTCATCTTATAAATCCATTACTGCTCTTACTTCAAAGATATACATTGTTCTTAGTGATATTATGAAATGGTGTAACAATTACTTAGTTCATTCCCTCAAAAACTAAATTCATGCTGTTTAAAAGTGCTCTGAGGCCCTCACATTCTAGCCCCGGGCTTAAAATTGGAACTCATTAAATCACCATTGAAATGATGTTACTTTTATTCGCCCACATCTTGACCCTAACCTTAAAATTTGTCATCACTTCCAACATGTCAAACAGAAGACTGCGTTTGGTATTCGTGCAATAATCAAAGCACGCCCTTTCCTTTCTCATGAAGCTCTGTTATTATTGTAATTTGCTTTTGTTCATAGTCACGTTAATTACGGTATTGCGTCATGCGGCAACGCTTACACCTGTAATTTATCATGAATTCGAAATATCTAAAATCACTCAATGCGCATTATCACTCCAAGTTCAATGAATCCAATGCATTTGAGTTACTCTGGTTGTACAACATCTTGCTTATTCTTCATTTATTCCAGTTCAACACCGCCATCTTATTCCACAAGCTCCTTCCTATTAACGTTACATTTCCGTTCATTGCGGCTGACCTTTTGCACAACACGAATACAACGAGATTTGCGGCTAAGAAATCTCTTAACGATAGTGCACACCAATTACGGCAAACATCATCATCGTTCACAGCTAGCTCCCTTTTGAATTATTTACCATCTACCGTGAAGCACTGTTCTGCGTTACAAATATCCAAGCATCACGTTCGTAAGCGCCTACTGCAATAACCGCATGAGTTTGATAATTTATCACATACATTTGTCATTGCAGCTCACTTCATATGTTTCATTCTCGCTTGTCTCGTTTTTTATTTCTTTATTCTTATTTCCTCGATCATGCGTTGGCCTTTTCCTTGCTTCTCAATGTTTATTGTGTTTAGAAATGAAATCTTCAATGTATTCAGTAAATTAAAGTTAGATACATTAGGGATCTGCTGAATGTAAATGTTATTAAAAAGCATGCATTAATTACCGAGGGTCCTGCTACAGTTTGGTACCCTCGTCTGTATATTTCTATGTTGTACTGTGATATTTTGAAATAAAGACACTGAAACTGATTGGCGTGTATATAAAGCTGCCACCTTCTGCGTTAATGAGCATTCGATTAACATTCGTAAAGAAAAATGCATATATTAAATGTTCCGTTGGCCAGCGCGTGTATTGGGGCATTACACGCTGCTACTCCGTTTCAATGAGCACGGGGCTGCGTTTATCTCTGTTTTGCATCGATTCGCCCTTGTGAGCGATTTTAAGAGTAGCGCTTCCATTACGCTCAACACGTTTAGCTACCTTCTCTTCTCTTCCTACGCAGAGCAGATACCTTGTCTTCTCTTCCTACGTAGATATACCTTCTCTTCCTACGCAGAGTGTCATGTCGGCTGCTTGTAGATTGCCTTGCGTGGTTCTGCTCTTCCGCTTTCGGGTCTTGATGCCTCACTTTTTCTAATAATAGTGCAGTTACAATGTGACCAACAGAGCAACCCTGCCTTTATTCTCGTAATGGTTGCTCTAGGCCTAAGTAGGGGTACACGCTGTCAGTCGAGTTAACTAGGTTCGCATGATGAGAGATCCGCCATCACGGTTCTCTGGCCCAGCCGTTTCGGGCCAGTTCGGTTGAAGGAAAGTAAAAAAGGACAATACTCACAGTCTCCGAAGGCCAAAAGCTGTGGAAACGTAGTCGCGAATTGACTGCATGACTTTTGAGGCGGTGGATGCTCTCCTTGTTCTTGTTCGAACTCTGTGGCACTTGCCCACTACGGAATGCAAAGGCTAAAGCCGAATTGAAGACGCAAAAGAAGTACCGTAACATCGAATATAACCTAGAGATAGCATTTAACAAAGCTTGTGTCGTACCACAATTATAGGTACAATATTTAAACCTACTAATGTAGAGCTGGCGTTTGCCGTTTTAGGAAGCGCAGGTCAGCAAGTGATTGATATTTACCCGACCCAATTATATGCAGCGAAGAAGACGCCCCTCACATTCTAATATGAAACAGTACAGGGAGCTTTGTCTCCATGACTCGTTTGTTTTTGTGGGACTTGCTTCCCACGTCTCTAGGCATTGATTGCTAGGGTTAAGCGAATAGTAAATCTAAAAACCAAATCGAACGCGAAACGTGTTGTGATGAAACCTAATGGAATACGAATAGATATGCGTTCCTCGACTCGAACACGAAACCGAACAGAACGCTACTCCCTTCTTTATTCGAAATTCTGAAATAGTACGGCTGAAAGTACTCAAGACCACCCCAAAAGTTCCACGGCCTTTTTATTCGAAAGAAAAATATGTAAACAACGGCAAACAAAGATGGAGGTTAGATTTAGCCGACAAAGTACACAATTGTGAAGAGTTAGATAGGCTTGCATGTATCAGTGATGAGAGTAACCGTAGGTGGCTCTTAAGTTTACACAAATCTACCGCTCTCCCATCACGTGACGGGTGCCTATTTACCAAGGTTATTTGCTTTATATTTTTCATTACCAGGCGTCCAAATTGACACGTGACGCCCAGTCCGAGCTTTATTCTTTCCTCCGTGCCAAGGTTGCACAAAAAAACCTGGTGATATTAGATGACGACAGTAGATTTATGACACTTTCGTTTCCGTGACACTGCATTCTTTAACGACAAGGTCTAGACCTTGAGGTCTATATGACCTTAGTAGTCTCGTAAAAGGTTGGGCCACATGTGCTCTGGTATCGTAATTATTAAAAGAAATAATCACTCGCCACTCCAACATTTATTTCCCTTGTAGTTTTCTTGTCGCGGCTGAGTATTCCCCAACTATTCGAGCAGTATTTGGTATTTTGAACATGCGCTATTTGATTCTGGTATCAAATCAAACAGAACGGTATTCGATTCGTTGTCGGAAATTTTCGAATGTTCGCATACCCCGCTTACTATACTATCGCCTGAGAAGTTTCTAGAAAAATTGGAAATGGTAGAATTATCAGATGGTTGTGGTCGTCTCGATATTGTACTCCAGCTAATGCAATCAGACATGAAAAGTGTCAGTAAATGAAAAACACGTCATATATTGGTTCAGGGCACTCATATTGATAAGCAAGTGTAAAACAACCTAACACTAACCAGGCCTGTTGGAAGTATCCGTTGTAACCCTGGACGCTGTTCACTGTTGTCAAGGGGGCAGTACCAGAGCACATGCCGGTACTATCGGAATATTCTTCAATCGCCTTGCGCAATAGTTTTTTTTATTTATTTAAATTGTGACAATGCTATTTCGGCTTCACATAGGAGCGGAGTTACAAGTTCATGATGACATTCCTTGCGATGCACGATGAGAGTTTGTGGCGATGTTGGTGGGAGTAGGTCATTCCGTTCGGGTGACATCATGAACTAAACAAAATCAAACGGTTAGTGCACATTGGAGATAAGTAGCTGGCGCTACTTTAACTCTTCACTTTTGCAGCGAATGGCAAATGAAAAAGTAAAATCTCGACAAATATTCATCATATGTCAATTTCGAATATCAAAGCATCAATGTTCAAGTGAATGTCTGAGCGGGCAGGCAGCCGTAGCTCACGGACGTGACTCCTCGTCCCTGCGACGTCCCCTGCGTCGAAGGACCGAGGTACTAGGAATGACTATCAAAGTTGGCAGGCGCCTGTATAAGTTCACTCGCGAGTGAAAAGAGAATGACGCAACATGCGCAACGCCTCCCTGATGGCAGGCCAGTGCTCTGCGCTGGGCTCTGATTGGGCAGTGAAGAAACCATACGCGTGCTTAGGTGTAGGTGCGCGTGAAATATTTTCAACCTCAGTGGCAGTGTTCGGAAATGTTTCGCTGAAAGATATAGCGTCGCTTTGGTGACGTGTCTCTCCTGCAATGTCTCCTGCGGCGGCGATTGGCTGTTTGAAAAAAGCGGAGGCCCGCCCTCACGATTCTGGGGCGTTCAAACAGCCAGTCATCGCCGCAGGAGACGCCAGAGGACACGAGTCCTCAAAATCGTTACTACCGCTATTAGTGACACACCTAGGGATACAGCCACAGGGACAGTGCTGTCAAGATTTTTGGAGCCCTCTGCGACGGCTTTTTCTATTTCCGTTACTTCATTCACTCAGAGGAAACCCTAGGGTACGAGTGGCGGGAGACCTCGTATGTGGGAAATTTTGACAATGTGGGTGTCGTTAAGCACTGCTTCTAATGCCCGATGGCCTCGGTTCAAGGTTGTGTACGCGAAAACAGTCGCGTTTACCCTCGTTCCAGGATCGGAACGTCGAAACATTCACGTACCTTTGTTGCATCATCGACCGGCGACACATTTCGCTCAGCGCCAGCTGCAGCAAGCTTAGCAGCTCTCCCTGTTGGGAACATGGAGCGAAAGCCTGCTTATTCACCCATCTTCTGGACAGGTGAAGTGGCCTTGAAGCGTTTCGTAATGCGCCCAAACAGCAATTCATGTGTTTTGACGTTTAACCTCGTTTAACGCGGTCGCCGTGTCTCCAAATTGAACCTACGTCATGCCCCCCTATAGCCTTTGCAGATCTTTATCTGATGGTTCACCGGTTACACAAGCGTCGGTAGCAGAGGTGCCCCTTTTCAAGGACTGTTTGATCTACTTACCATCTCCTCAATTATTGGGATAACAATACAGAGGTGCGTGTTGGTCCGAAAGAAGGCGTTAAAACCAGTGGGACAGTCACCGTTTCCTCGTCCAGAAATACGACCGATACGATTCATCAGCATCGTAAAACTTTATTGAAAATTTCTCAACAGCTTTAGCAGCAAGATAACGAAGACTACCACGAATATACAGATTTTCATATAGTAATGACGTCGTAAATACTTGTATAGTACACCGATATAGAGAGGAACCTTAGAGGGAAGTCTCCAGGAACGTTCACTATTATACGACTTGGCACACAAGTGAAACAACATTGAAAAACAAGCTTGAACATGCTTTCTAAAAAGGCAACAAGCCTGATTAACGAGAAAGCAGGGCCATTCGCGTGTTCACACCATATTAAGGGAAGAATACGAAACAATTAAAACATCAACATGAGCATTCAATGCGGAAGCTACACATTTCAACCTAAAAAGCCAACAACAAAGCCATAGCACGGGTAAAAAATACAGCGTCTCGTAAAAACCGAAGCTCGCTTCGCAAGCACGCGCGTGCACACACTGCGCAGTCATTCTATCGGTGTAGCCATCAGATATCCCAGTGGAGGGCGACGTGGCAGAGAAGGAGCCACGCGGTGGACAGGGCAGTTGTAAGAACCATCAGCGGGAAACCGATCCTGAAAGAAAGGAAGTGAAATATTGTGCTTTGTAGCTTTGTAGACTTACTGCTGGAGCAGAAGGCTGATAGGGAAATGTTTAGTTGATTTTCCCAAGGCGTGAGGCGAAGACAAAAAAAGAAGGTTTCGATTTTGTACTTGCAAGATAAAAACTGCGAAATGTTTACATCTGCATTACGCCATTTCTTATCATAAAGCTCATGGAGACACTGTGCACATGTGAGCGCTAATTACGCCTGTCTTAATGTCATATGCATAATACAGAAAAGAGCGTCGCTTTGCGGTAATTTGAAACCCCTCGGTCGTATTTTTCCGCGTTACTAAGTATGTTCTAGCGATCTCCTTCAGCGACAGTCGAACAAGGCGTCAATCACAATAACAGATGCATTGATGAAGAAATTGAGCAAAAAATTATAGCCTTGTTGTAAGACCAGAAAACGAAAACTGGGGCGATACCAAGAGCTGAGGGTATTCGTGCAGGCAAACCCTTGGTGCGGGGACAAAGTAACATTTCCAGAAGCATTTTTTTCGATGACGTCATAGCAAACCCGGCAGATCTAGTCAGATATTTAGAGGCGCTCTGGAACAAATTCTATAGCTTAGCAAGTGAACGCCCCCAATCAATTCTGGAGGCTCCTGTGACTACACTAGTCGAATATTGTTGGAGTACATGCAGAAAAAAATTTGCAGTTTTGTTTCAAAATGCATCAGAAAGAGCCTGTTCCTTAATCAAAGGTTGAGGACTACCATTTGCTGAGGTTCACATGCATTTACCGCGGATATATCTTGGGGCGGCGCCATGTCCTCGAAGTGAGCAAAGTTACTAGACTACATTCAATTTTAAAACTCGTTGTTGCGCGCAAACGCCCCCGGTTGTCGATCCATGGCGCTGCCATCGCACCCGCATTCAAGTTTTGTCAGCGTTGCTGGGAGAGAGCCTAGAAAGGCTCTTTGTGCGCGCGGCAGTCGTGCTTGCATTTACCGCGCGCATAAAGCGCGATAAACGGGAAAAAGAACCTAATTTAACGGGAATACGCCCTGAGCAATTCAAGTGAACCGTGCCGGCATGTTGCGTTCCTTGGTGCATAAATGGCTACACAAAGATTTAGAAAGAATTGAGCTCGTCCTCTTTTTAAACCTTGCGTCATACGTGCCCACATTTCCAGAAAAGCGATGAAAGAGATAAGTTTATTACTGCTGCAGATTATTTTCTGCGTTGCGAAGTTAATGGCACGGACGTCAAAACTAAGCCGACAATGGTTGCAGTCCTGAATTTGCGCAAAACTAAGGTGCTGTTACTCAATTACTAGCGGCAATATTTTACTTCTCGTTTTGCCTGGTGCTCTGAACACTGACATCTGACGTGGCCTCTATGCTCCCAGAAACGGGGAACTGCCAAAGAAGAAACGCGATTGCACAAAGTGTTTCGAGACCTTTTGCTCTGTTCTACAAGAACTACCTAAAACAACGTCAGTGGTGTTGAGTGCTACCTGCATTTTAATGATCTAAGCTCATGTGCTGTGCGATGTCACAGCAGGTTAAAAGCGCCAGGCCAGAGACATTTCCGGACACCACGAGTACGCAGTCTCTTATAACCATACAGTTGTTTTGGGACGTACTACCCCAAAAATTGTTAAAGTGGAAAGCGCATGCGCAATGAAATTTTACTGCGCAATATGCATGACATTGCGCACAATATAGCAGCTCCGAGTCACACGTTCAAGCAATGCAAGCAAGGAGGCGCGCAGAGTCGCAGCTCCTATGTAATTCTCCTCCCCATTATTTAAAAAATTCGCCCTGCCAATGTTGGCTTGTAGTTAATGAAGGACATAAATGAGAGCACTAACTACTGAATACGTGGAACAAGTTATTTTACAACTTCCTGTACTTTTGATGTCATCTAAATGTGGCTGCGTGCTTCCTTTCCTTACAAGAATGCCACCTTCCTTCACATGAGAAGCAGTGCGCTGCATGTTCACGGAAGCTAATTTCCAAGCAGCAATCGCCTCTACGCTACTCGATCGCCGCTTGATATGAGTTCTATTCATTCAGTGCTAGCGTCCTAGAGTACTTTAGATAAAAAAGAAAGCGGGGAAAAGCGTAGAACTCCATCGCGGAACTGCACAGGAACGGTTAAGTAAAAGATTAGCACCTCCCTTTCAGAGAGCGTTGCTTAGAAAATGTTAAAGCGAGAGATTGCATACTGTTTGCAGAAGTTGAGCGCAGGCAGATCGGTTTTAATTATACTTCTTACAGAACTATGTTGAAAAAGATGTGGAGAACGCAAACTAAGGCTTGAGAGTTGTCCTGCACATGCGCCTGCAGGCGCGGGAAGCGAAGAGCGGCGAAACGGCTTCGTGGATCAAGATGGAAGGATGGCGCCATATTGCGACGATCCGAGCTTCGGAGACACCGGCGACAAAGCAAAAGGCGGAGAGTCTAAACTGAACCCAATTTACAAACGTTGACAGTTACTCTGGCGTCTCTTGTCATTGCGGAAGGGCGAGTAAGTACAAAGAAAAAAAGCTTGCTCAACGCCGTGGAGCACGCTGACGTTGAAGCAGTAGGATTCCTCTCAGACTTAACGTAGCTCCGCTAATACCTAACGTATATAAAAACTTTTTGCGGTAGCCAAATCACGAGTGATTGAGGCGCTTAAACGGTGTCGCAGATTACTTGCTAAATTGTTGCAGGGCTCATCCGAAAGGACACCACGTACATGCCCTAGCGCACTCGTGGAACATGTGCCCTGTATGATGTAGGGCATGTCTGATTGCTAGCTGACGTTGGTAGAATACGAGTGTACGGATGGTTCCAGCTCCATCATACATAGCAGTCAGACGGAGCACTGTCCAGACATCGAGATTTTACATATTGGATGGATCCAGAAGATGGCATTGCGTTAGCATTCTGCAGGTCCTAGAAAAAAGGAAACAAGTGTGTGTGCCGCTGGTTTAATGCGTCGGTAATCATGAATGAAGAAGCACTGACTAGACTTTCTTTGTGGAACCTTTACTCTATATATCTCTTGGAGAATTAATATTTTCGATAAGCAAGTGTACTGCGTGCTGGTGCTAATGTACATAAAATTAAAACCGCCTTTCTTTCCGCACTCGTACTTGCATTAGCCTGATTTGCCTCAGTTCGTTATTTTTGTATTATACCTTAACTTGTTAATATTAAAAATTTCCTGTAGCCTCATCTGTTTTTATTAATGGGTACAGGAATCCCCTTACAGCGCCTACGTTTGGTACCTCTTATGTTGCCCTATCGCGTATTGTATCTTCAGTGAAAGGATAAATTCTTGCAGTGCATCTGAACTTTTAACTGTGAGTAGGCTAGTGTATTTCGCAATCTTCCTGTGTCCGAAGCAGATTAAACGATTATCCGATTGATTTTTGGGGTTTTACGTTCGAAAGCGACAATTTAATTTAAGAGGCGGCATAGTGTAGGGCTCCGGAAATTTCCACCACCTAGGCTTGCGTGTACCGCGGACTGTCAGTGCGCGGTACACGGACCTCAACATTTCCCCACGATTGAAATGCAGCTGCTGCAGCGCGGACTCGACCCCACAACTTTCGAATAAGTGGGCGAGTGCCATAAGCACTTTACCACCATGACGGGGCGCCGTTTAAACCATAGCAACCGTTCATTTTTCCTGTTTGAAACGAACAGTTACGCTTCCACCAGAGCAATTGACAATAAGTAATGCAGCGCAGTTTACGAAGCACATTTAAGTATGCGATGGCTGTTGGAACCCTGTATCTGCTCCCATATATGCTACGATGATGTATGTGGTATCGCCATCAGCAAGGGGCACTTCTTTTTTCGCATTGCCTGTAAGGCAAGAAGGCACGACATACCGGAAGAATTCGAAGAAACTGAACTTGTAGCCATGCTGCTCCGCAACTCCAGCGCAGACAACGTTGGCCGAGGCTCCAATAAGTGTCCCATTGCCTGCGAATGTACATTTATTTTACTCTCGATGAATGGCTGCTTGATTTCAGGATGACCAAGACGGCAGAAAATTAAGACCAAGATACATATCGGGCGCACTGACTAAAATATGATCTCGATAATACCGGATACAGTCGGTATAAAGCCACTTTCATGAAGTGGCATTTGTTCATGCGGCGGCACACATTCGCGCAGTTACTCTCTTCATCTACGGAGCTAAAACCGTCGTAACGTGAAAACCAGCTTTACGGCACATAACTGGTGTAGAACCTTACCCATTTTTACGACGGAGATCAAAGCTAGTATTTGAACCAGTAGTAATCTTGGATAGTTCGCTCACAAAATAGTACGCAGAGAGGAGTTACTGCTGCTGGCAACGTTTCTGGCGCTAACACGGAGCTACGTTACGTTTGCTACACAGCACACCGTGGTTCAGCTGGAAGTGGGAGGTATCGGGCTATGCTCAGCGTCGTATACGACAGTTAGGAGCACCGGTATTATACTAGACAGGCATTTAAGCATCGGGATACTTAACGAACTTTGTGCACTTCCTGTTCAAATTAGTCATGCGTGGCTCTTCCCCGCATTGAGCATGTGGGTAACAACCAAACATAAAAAAGGAAGAAAGAAATCATGGAAAAAATCCAGCAGGAAAGAAATAAAGCAAGCAAAAAGAATGAAAGCAAAGAACTATGGAAATAGACAAGCAAGGAAGAAAGAAATAAAGAAAAAGAAAGCAATAAAATATTCAGAACAGAAGAAAGCATGGAAAATAAATCGCTGGCTCATATCCCTATTGCCGACTACTAGGAATCCACCAAATCAGTGTCACTAGTAGGTGGTATGTGCGAGTACGACAAGTAGAGAGCTTAATCAAGGGTTAATACCGCTTACTGGACTTTTTTTGCTGCCAGCAAAGGCAAGTGGGATGTGCAACACGTAGCCTATGTATAACAAGAATGCCATGAGGTGTCTTGACGCGTCGTGCTTACAACTTGTTTAAAAAATGGTATGCGTGCCGTTGCACCTGCTCTCCGAACGAAAAGTAAAGTATTTTTAGTTCTTTTTAGCTCATCCCCCTGATTTCTCAAATTCAAAACCAAACCAAATCTTCACTTCAAATGACAGATGGACCTGGTTAAATGGAAAACCGTTTACAAGACTGCTTGAAAGTGCCCGACGGCCCACGTCACAGCCATAGCAGCGGTAATAAAATGAGCCTTTAAAAACAAATTTGCAAGAGTACGACAATGCACGTCATCGCGGCTGATGATGAAGTAAAGCATCGGTTGGCTTATCGCAAAAGGATTTGGCGTTGTTGGGCAATGACAGCGAGAATAGTTGCAAACAATGGGCGGCAGCGTAATTTTTGATAGCTGGGAAGCACCTTAAGCACATAAACTGTCGGCGTCCCATGCTGTCATCGTCACCCGTCACGGTAAAGCAAGTTGTGAAGCTATGGTCCAAAACACGTGCATAGTTGGTCGAAAACTAAGCTAAGCTAAGAAAACTAAACTAATTATGAATCATTCAGCACAAACAAAGAACTATCAAATCGCATTAAATAACAAAATTTTGTTTAAATCGCTTTTGAGGGCAACTTTAGGCACACACAGAGTGCAGTGTCCAGGATCAGCCTACACTTTCTGTCGAGAGGGCACAAAACAAGTTCACAATTGATCATAATCGGCTCAGCGCGGCGACTGATGTGTTCCTATCGTAAACACAGGTACATCAATGCATTGCACCTCCCCAGGTTTCACGCTAGTGGAGCTGTTCTTTTTTCGCTCGCATTTTGCAATTTTTGTATTTGCTCGTCAAATCCAATGTCAATAAAGCGTTTTGCCTTGCGGACTCTGCGTCCGTTTGTCTAGCTGCAACGATTCAGCACTTAAACTGTATCTTTACTTAACTGCTTAAACTAACTACAAAGCAGAGTTGTGATAGAGAAAACAGAAACACGTGGTGATTCTAAGAAATACTGTTACCTCCTAGGCAGGCTCCAAAGGCAAGGGCGTAGATAAGTGGTCCCAGCTTCAGGCCCAAGTCGCTTTCACCAAGGCCATTTACAATTTTAATCTGGAAAAGAGTTGAAATGTGACCGTGCCTCCTATAACGAGACGACATAGACACTTTGATGCATCACCGATGGCACTTGTACCGTGGACTCGCGAAATTTCGGTATTACGCAATTACGCTAGTATTCTGCGCAAGTGCATCTACATTCCATGTTAGGACGCCGCAAAGACTAATAGACTCAAAAGAATGTACAAGTGAAACGGGATAGAATTAGGCGAATAGAGTTTGAATGTAAGAGAGAGAGAGAGAGAGAGAGAGAGAGAGAAATGAAGAGAAAGGCAGGGATGTTAACCAGATACTAGACTCCGGTTTGCTACCCTGCGCTGGGGAGAAGGGGGAGGGGGTGAGAAAGATGACAGAGAGAGAGGGTACATGATTACAGACAAGCACAACAAATAAAACACACACACAAAGAACGTTCCACTTAGAGACGTTCGCGAAGGCCGGTAGATGTCAAGAAGCGCAGTAGCGCTTGCACGGCCTTCTGCGACGTGAGATCTAGACGATGGCATAGGACGCCTTCTTCCGACAGTGGTTGGTCGTCCAGCTTGTTTAGTGCATGCTGGAGGAGTTGCCTCTCTGCACTATACCGTGGGCAGTCACACAAAATGTGCCCAATGGACTCTTCGTGACCGCTGTGGTCACAGGCTGCGGTGTCGGCCATCGCTCTGCGGAACGCATATGCCTTTGTGAAAGCGACGCCCAACCATAGTCGGTATAGGAGCGTGGCTTCTGCTCGGCAAGTCTTGGGTGGGACTCGAAGGCTTAACGTCGGATCTAGAGAGTGAAGTCGGGAATGCGTGAAATGTGTGCCACCCCATTGCGATACAGTACACTTGCGAGCAAGCAGATGGAGCATCCGTGCCGCGTCCGTCCTTGACAATGGTATGGGTACTTGTTGGTCCATATTATGTGCAGAACGGGCGGCTTGATCGGCCCGTTCATTGCCTATGATCCCGCAGTGATCATAGGCAATGAACTTGGAAGCCACTGAAAAGATATTTTATGGCCTGCCTTCCCTGTATGTTGCAGCATCTCTGTAACCTGGAACACCAGCTGTTCATGTGGTCCGCGGCGTAGAGGAGACAATAGGAACTGCAATGCCGGCTTGGAGTCGCAGAAAAGCGTCCATTTGTGTGGCGCTTCATCTCTGATGAAATGAAGGGCAGTAAGGATCGCTGCGAGCTCTGCTGCCGTCGATGTTGTCGGATGAATCCTCTTAAATTTTAAGGTTTTAACTTTCGCGGGGATCACGACTGCTACAGCGGAACTGTCTGGAAACACTGATCCGTCCGTGTATATATGCGTAGAGTCCCGGTACTTCTCGTACAATAGAAGCAACGGGAGCTGTTTAAGCGCTGGTGATGATAAAGCGGCTTTTTTCTCAATTCCAGGAATTGTCAGGTTGATTTCCGGCTGAGCGAGACACTATGGAGGAATTGAAGGTCTAGCAGCAGGGGTGAAAAAAGTTGGTAACGAGTCACCATATGCTGTTATCGTTTTGCTGAAAGAGGTGCGTGGTCTGTCCACTGACAAAGAAGAGAGGTGGTGCCGAGGGGTCCTCGCAAGGTGCCTTATGTGTTCTCAGCGCTTCCATGTCAATTTGGGTCTTGATGAGGTGGTCTCTAGCGATTGCTATTGTCGCCACTGTTGATTCACTCTGTGGTAGGCCTAGGCAGATCCGGAGCGTTTGAATGTAAAGCGTATGACTGACTATGCATCACCCTGCATTTTCATCGCCAGCCATTCCTCGTCAACTCCCTTAGGCTTGCATCTGAGCGTACCGAGTTATTAATGACGATGAAAATTTAAGGCTAGGCACTTCCCGTTTCATGAAGCCCGCAATATGAAAAAAGCATGCAACTTCAAGCAAAGCGCGACAAGCATTGATGACATCTACCATGGTAGGCGTTTGAATAGGACACACGCATGATTGAATGGATTGCTACGCGATCACCAAATGAGCTCACCATGACGGTCGTGAACGGGATGTTGTCCACGAAGGAAGAGGCTAGCGCGGAGACCCAGGTTATGATAATGATGGAAACAATGAGCCTGGAGTCATGGTGCACACTGCGTATCCAGTTCTGCGTCAGGTGGCCCACGTAGAGCAGAAGCTTCAGCTCGACAAGCGCCTGCAACAAACGATAAATGTTACGCTAAAGCAGCAATACTACAGCAGCCACAACTGACAATTCCTTTTGACCTAAAAGCCACTTTGAGAGGGTCAGGTGAGAGCGAAAGGTAAACGATCACTCAAACTAGATACCATAACCACAAGCACCATTCTTATCCTGTCTTCGTCGGCTGCAGGGCATTCTGTTCCACATTTATCAAATCAACCAGAGATAGGAAACGAAACTCATCGAATCGTGAATCCTATGAAATGATATAAATGGCAATACCGCGGGGAGAAAAAACAAATTTTTATGCAAGGTCTCAAACGTGACCTGAAGTACAAGAACGGTTTCAGGAGCAACATACATGCACGGTGCCATAGTTCGCTGAGATCCTTGTGTATAAAATCTGAATTTTTGGTTGAGAAACGTGTGGGGTATTAAAGAAGCTATCCGACCGTTACGAGCGTGATCCAAATACTTGTTCTCTCACCACTCGCATTACTGAGGAGTTCACGGGGGAAATTTAATCTAGACCGAGTTATAGTGCTGCCGGCTCACCTTCGTAAGCAGACGTTTTAGGCCGACTCCGAGGTTCTTTTCTTTTTTTTTAGTTAACCCTATTTGCAGTAGACCATATGTTCTATGCCGAAGCATTTTCTTTATCGTTTTGTTAGCCCGATTGGAAGTCTCCGATCGTACATTCTCCCGTCTCGTCTGTCACGTTGGCGTTCCTTATTCCGTTATCTTTACATATTTTGAAGACTCAACATGAAAGTCGCCAAGTACCTTGTTGCGCCTTTCTTAGCATTAGGTGGGTTTTTTCAGTGACTCGTGTTTTGACTTTGCAGTGCGTTGGCAACTGAGAAATCTCAGAACCCTGTACGTCTTTGCTCTTAAGAGAGGCGTGATCGGGCTTCAGCCCTACTCAAAAATTTACCAGCTTAGCTATAAGCCTGCAGTATACACCAAGTCTTCGGCGCCAGCGGTCACAAGGACCGGCTTATGCTGTGCTTCGGGAGTAACTTGTGCGAAGGCTACTACTAAGACTAGTTTTTCTGTTTCGCGGTTGTGGAAGTAGTTGGCTTAGGAAGGAGATGTGTCTGACGTACTGAAGTCGACAAAATGGAGTTTGAAGGGTGACCCTCACGTCTTCGCCCAATTTGTTGGCTCATAGTGACGCCTCTCTCAGTGATGGGTAAGGCGCGCATACATACATCACGCGCATATTATGAAGTCATAACAGGGTTATGAGAGTTGCAAAACTCGCCTGAAGACTTCTTCAGTGTAGCAGCGACCTATTCGTGGGCAAAGGTGGCGAATACAGAGCAGTCTATGAAATGGCCGTGGGTAATAAATTGCGGCTCACGAACTCCACCGAGTAAAGCGCTCTGATCAGCCGTACGCCATAGCAATGTACAGTTTCCCCACATACCTCCATGACGACAAAGAGGGCTCCGAAAAATATGAGCGTAGTCCACTCCACACGGGCAATAACGGCGTCCAGCTCACGCGTGTCCGCGAGCACCATAAGCATCACGGCTCCCAGAATTGCGATCCATCCTGCGGGTAGGCAAAACAGATGTTTAGTTTTATCCGGGAAAATCTGAAAAAATAAAGACTTGTGTCGGCTTTCCTGCCACAATATGGCTAATGCATAAGGTCCACTCCATATTTATCGGGTCAGTGGCTGAGTTAACGCAATCTGGTTGCATTTCAGAAGCCTGTTTTACCGATTTGCAAACAATTGAGAAGCGTGCTACGTAAGCATTGCATTTACCCAATAATTAGCTGAATAGAAAATAATTAGCTGATTTTGTATGTCGACTATGTAATACTTAATTACGGTACTCCATTTGTGGACCTTGTTATGTTCTAACGGTCACCAGGCCAGCCAGATGAATTCCTCCCTCTACATCATAAAGCTATCGCAGACGTCGGTTGTCGCCAATATTCCCTAAAGTACTTCTATCATGAGCCCTGCATTTCAGAGGTGTGTACAATTAGTCTATCGAAACATACTGAGGTTTTAAAAATCACACGTAGTTTTAGTGTACAATACTCCGGAACCTTACAGCACGAAACCATGATTACAAGCGTTTTTTATTCATTGAAAAAGAAAACCATTTAATTCCAAACATACGCTGTTCTGTGGAGACCACAAACAACAAAGGCGCCTTTGTTGTTTGCGGTCCTTTACTGTGTGTGTTACCTTTCTGCTAAATTACGATGAACGTGAAGTGTGTTCTGTAGAGCCTCGTCAAATTGAGGAAGCCACAACCAAATAGTTTTCCTTTATTCAGAACTGTTCAGCTGCACTATTTACACAACTAAATTTTACTTCGACTTTTCATGTTACACGACGTAGATCTCGCCTAACTCAACACGCGGCATAAACCTACAAAGATAACGAAGTATCAACGTCGCATGCTTTCTACTGCTACCCGTATTTTGCTTCCGTGTTTGCTGTTACCGGTCTATTATACTTTACGAAGCGTCCGGGTCTCCTCAAACCAGTCCATAACACCTCTAAGTTAGTCCCCTTTTACGCGATAAAGGAATGTCATGGGTCCGCCCAATGAGGTCAGTGAAGGATATTTTTCAAACGGTCAGTCATGCTCCGCGCAGACCCCGAACTCACCAAGTGTCAGATGAATTGTGGGTATGCTCTGCAGGAAGAATAGCACTATGACGGAGGCCAGGACGATGGTGGACTTCACCAGAAGCGCCGGTTCCCGAATCCGGTACTTCTCGCTCAGCGCTCGCAGGTTCTCCCGAAAGTCAGCTTCGGCCAACCTGAAAGTGCGATTGAATTAATTGGCGGCTCTCATATCTTGGCACAGTTTCGTCATAATTCCGTCTGCCCACTAGATATAGCTTCCTGCAATGGGAATTGCCACAACTCAATGTATAGGAAGCGTTTTCACTCCACAGCTGACTCGTGCATTAAAAGCGTGCTTTCGGAGCACGAAAAGGCACATTAGACCGTGATTAAACAAGAACGTCCTCAGTCAGTCTTCAAGTATGCACGCGCTCATGTAACACCTATACACAGTTGTGCTCTAGTGATTGCAGCGTAGCTCTCTGCTCTACGGATGGGAAACCTAACGCCTAACATCACAACCTCCGACATGCCAAAAGTTGAGTCAAGAATAGCTGGACAAATCAAACACCACGCGATTTTAGTTCTAGCAGGAACCTCATTTTATTATTTCTTGTATAAATTTACTGTGCTGTCAGAATAAATTGATATATTATGCGTGCGTGCGTGCGTGCGTGCGTGCGTGCGTGTGCGTGTGTGTGTGCGTGTTTCATGGCGATAAGCTAGTTGTGTGGTAAAACCACACAACCAGCCACACGTGCAACCTGCAGAAGCAACTATCGGATGATAAAGTGGACCACTGGTGCTGAAACTAGGTTTTGAGCACACACGCTTTTTATGGACGTGCCCGAAAATCTCTGCACACATACGATTTGATGTTTCGTCCAACAAGGAGTGCAATTTCCTGGGCAGGCATCGACAATAGAACCTCGAACACAGCAGTGCAACGTCATTTTGCGCAGCGGCGCGTGCGTATTTCAGGCTTCCATACATGCGAAAGAAGAGAAAGATCAGCGCAGCGAGAGGATTTCTGCCTGGGTCGTTGCTTGTTATTCACGCGACAACCATCAAAATTATCTGAGTGCTAGTTGCTCCTTGAAGGACAATAGTTACTTTAAGGAGAATATTTGCCCGGAAGTCCGCAAATTTGTTGTGAAGCTATGCGTTAAACTCATTTCGCGTAAGCAGGACCCATCCTTCAACTCCTGTAGAAGTGTACTACACATCACTGATAAGGCTCCAACTACAAGAAACACCTTTAAGATGGATTTTTGGCCTTGGGCAGCTTTCACGTTTTGCTACGTCGTGCGTTTATGCATTGGTATCAGCACCCAATTACGCTCACAGTACACGAGCTTGACTACTCTCAAGGTACAGAACCGCGGAACGGAATACGATATGCCGCCATTTTCTACCACGTGACAGCACACGGCTAGTAGTGGCGAGAGAGCCACAAGGAAATGTGCACGAAGAATGGAGCGATTGATTTTTCTGCGGGGGCACACACACACACAGTAACAACGAGGCGCCTTCCCCTATGGTGCATGATGGTCGCCGGAAATTTTGTCAAAGTGCTCGACCGACAACTCATTCGCACGGCCACAGTATCGTCCACTCACATGTAGGAGGCCGTCTTTCCCCCTGCAGGTGTCTGGTCCGGGGCAATGCTTGGCGGGGCTGGTAGTGTAGAAGACCGTGCGTAGTGGCTGCGCTTGCTCTGCTGGCGCACAAGCTTCCGAACCTTCTTGCGCAGCACGTGACGCACGTGGGTCTCATCGCGGGAGTACTCGGCCAGCGAGAAGACAGCCTTCTGCCACACCTGGATCTCGTGCGCCATCTCTGTGCGGCGGACAAAGAAAGCATGAATGCAGCAATGTTCAAAAAGACAAAAAGGACCAGACATGCTCGGGCAATTGATCTTTCTCGTGTAGGAAAAGCGCCTCCGGTGCCAATCCTCACAATAAAACGCTGTGGCCCGTAGTATCCGCAACTCGCCACCGCGCAACCATAGACGATCGTGGAGACCTGGCTTCGGACTCATTTATCAGGACAATATGGGGAAGAGTGATGCGAAATGTCACTTCTCTCGTCGCGCGATCACGACCGCAAGACATGGAGCAGGAAAAATTCCAAGCCGAAACTGCGAATTAGGCGACCAGTTTCGTAAGCTAAGCCGCTATGTTGTGGTCGAATAGAACCACAAATGGCCGTTTCCGGGTTTCCACGTAACCAAGATATCACTACTAAAGCATGCCGTAGTGTATAGTTACGGAGATGGACCACGTCGTGACAAAAATTGACCATGTCCTGACCACGTCTCTAGCGGATGGAACCGAACCAGCGTCCTTCGAGTCCACAGAGGAGAATAGTAACTATTACAACCGCGATGGCTGCACGATCCAACAAAATAAATTGCTCACCCCTAAATCAGGTTTTACTCACTTGTTTACATATTGGGCTACTAACATGTTCGAGGGAATAAGTCACGTGATTTTTTCCATATACTTCGATTGTCACATAGAGAACCGCTGTGGTTCGACCTCTAGTCAGGTGGTTATGTGCACGCCCCTTTCATTTTGCCGCGAACGACAAGCGTACGAGGAAGCGAGACGTTCACACTGCGACACAGGAGAAGATCAATAGTGTTTGTTTTTGCGAGATGCTTAACTTTATTTTACTAGAGATGTCATTTCCATGCATTATTTCCCTTTGCATCACTCGACTTGCTAAAATTGATTTCTTTACCCCAGCTACCAGGAGTTTACTCTAAGCTCTAGTACCACAGGGAGGCATTAAGTGTGCGAACATATGCGCCGGTATTGCAAACAATTCGAAACGAAAGAATACGATGACGAATGGAGGGTTTTTAAGCTGCTGCACACGCTGCTCATAATTTTTATAATATATCAGAGTGGCTCACTTGCAGAGGCAGTAATTCCTCAATCAGAATTACCCAATAGAAACTAATAAATGCTATGCCAATAAAACCTCCCCTGTCACATGCCAATTACCGCGCATGTATTCAAGGAAAAAAGCATAGGATCAGATCTCGTCGTCCTTGTATATATGATGGCACTGAAAAACTAACTTAGTTCACTTCTTCGCGTAACAATTTCGGGAAGAGGACTCTTTCAAGGGCAGCAAATTACGCCAAAAGGTATCCACGATGCCCTCTTTTTATTTGTCATGCACGACTAGGCTTAAGAGACGAGGACTAAAGATCGAGAAACACGGGGCACAACATTACACTTGTTCTAACATCAAGTCCTGCACCTTTAAGCACCTTGCAGCTTACATTAGGTTAAGCGAACACCTTCAGTCATATCAAATGAATTTGAGCAGTACAAGTAAGAAGCACTTGGTGAGGCCAGAAGCATTAAAGAGATCGATGGTGTGTGTATACACTGCATCCCAAGTTCGATGGAGATATCTGCTCCAATTCCCATCTGCACGTTCCTACATTTATCTTGTCATATGAGTCGTTTCGGTTGGTCTCAAACTGATGCATGAACATGTTGCCTCTCGTCCAATTTCCCACTGGGTTGTGTTATGGTAAAACACCTTGGATAAATCTCGTGCGGGTCTGAGCAGCTTGACGTGGAACTTCGGAAGGCGCGAAAAAACAATCGCGTAAGATTAACGTCAGTTGCATTGCACTGGGGCTGCGAATATGCCAGACGTAGCGCAAGTCCTCAGGAGCACTCAGTCGAAAGCTCATCTGCAAGGGTCAAGGTTTGCATACCTAAGTAGTCTGAGCACTGTGCCAGACGAAGCTTGTTGACGTCCCTATAGTAGATGCGCAAGTAGATGTATGCCCCCATTGCGCACAGCAGGACGCCGGGAACCATGTGCGCCGTGAACGTGGTGAAGGAGACACCCTGCATGGTACAAAATGGCCTTATGCTGACTCTTCCTACAGAGATAGTCGATATTCGCAAAAATACTGCTATTTTAGACAACTATGCGCGAAGAGGAATTCAGTGAAGATAACTTTATTCAGGGTCCTGAATAAATACTTAAGGTACGCTCCGCTTTCGCCGAGCGTGCCTTAAGTCCCCCACGTGGGGACGGTGAGGTGCTGCCTCTTCGACGCCTCAAAGACCTGCTTGTTTGAACGATTTAGAGTTGTTCACCCCGGCTGTGGCTGTGCCAGGCCTCTAGACAACTACAGACATGCACGCATTCCAACAAGGTACAATACGAGAAGTTCTACCCATGGACTTACCCAACAAATAAATGGTGGTCCTATCGTATGCAGAAACAGCCAAGTTAACTGGCATGCTCTGGGACAGCAAGAAAGACCAAAACGATCCGCGGAGAGACGCCGCATATAATCATAGGATACGCCCACGCGTTCGCCAGCTTCACCGGGCTGGGGTACCAGAAGCTAACTAGTTAGATATTTCATAGCTGCACGCTATCAAATTTTTGTCAAATTGCTTGCACGACAGGAATGGTGGACTTGAATTTGGAGACTTCGATGGTATCAGAGACTACGTTGCGCAAATAGCCGACGCGTTCATCCCGCACATCACATTTTGCGAGGCCGGCGCTACTGCGCTCGGCGCTTTCTTTATACTACAACATAACCGCTGTTCCTTGCGCAAGTTCTCAAAATAATGAATCAAAATCTTTATTTGACGTCTGTGTCCCTGAAGCATTCACCGTCACAGCATTATACAACCACTTCCTTGCCGACTGATATCTAACTACATGAAACATCTTCCCCGCGTTTTCTTTTTTTTTTTTTGCAGTGCTGTGGATCGACCTCGCCGTGGCGCACCACTTCAAGATTTGCAATATATAAAACATGTTACTGGAGGGAAAATGCATGACCGTAGAATCATCGACGGTAATCAGTGCAACTTGGCGGTTTCGCGCTAACATGCCTCAGTTTGTGGCGCCTACGTAATGCAGCTTGTGTCTGAGGTGGCGATGAATATGCACACAAGCAACGGCGCAAGAAATTAACAGTGCAGTTCAATAAAGAACTGGGCCAAGCGGTTCAATCGACGTGCCTGTCACGTGTCTACTCACTGGGGTCTGTGTACTCGCTCATCAAGAAATATTTGCACAAAAGGAGCTCGGGAGAAAGTGCAGACTAACCAATGAGCGTACGCTGGGGTTCGATATGATGATCACGTTGGGAGGATCACCCACTGGGGTGGCAGCTCCGCCAATGTTCGAGAACACCACGAGGATGATGAGCACGTGCTTCGGATCGAGGTCCATCACTTCGCACAGCCTGCGAATGAAGTGGCGTTAACAAAAACTTCAAGTGTGAATGTCGCCATGTCGACACAGCTTACGATGCAGAGACAGTGGTAGAACCTAGTGTTCCTCTCGGCGAAGCTTCTTAAATCACGCATTCTGTACTGTATATTTAACCGCTATGCTGTGGATGTATATACGAATATTCGGGGGAAAAGAGATGTGCAGGCTCGGGAAATTGTCAGAAATGTATGTCACTGCAGTTTTAGCGCTATTTCTTCTCCGTCCATTTCTTATTAATCAACGCTAGGGAGCTGTAGTGGAGGCAGAAATAAACCGATTTCACGTCTCGTTATAGTGCCTTGTAGTATCAATTGTTTCAGCAAAACTTTGGGAAGATCGGATTTGGCGTGCTTCGCCATTTTAGCTCGTTTTGTTTCTCTAGCTGTGTCGGATATTCCACAGGCGTGGAAACACATCGACACGCCTTAAAATATGCATGGAATGTGAGTTCCAAAAGCGACATCTAGCCGGCTTGTAATAGCTGAGTCCCGCCAAACTCCGTTTCCAGTTATGAGAACAATAGAAACATGCCAGGCATTTCTTTCGTCTTCAAACACAACATAAGAATCACCCACTAGTACTAGACATTTGGAAAAGAGACAGGAGTTATATGCATAAGGCAGTTCAAGCAAATATTCATATATTACCAAGCAACACATTTTGGCATTGTGACGTTGATTATCCTCCATGGAAGCTTGCACTACCAAAAATTGAATTGTCGGTAGAGGGAATAATAAGAAACAGAGACATGTTTATACCGGCCGCTCAAGAACTGGCGCTGTATCAGATATATATGCTGTATCCAGGATACGTGCATGTTTATACGGACGGCTCTTGTGTAGCAACCTCCTCTCCTTCGGCATTCGTTGTTCCGGAATTCAAAACGCAAGAGTCCTATAAACTGTGTCGTGCTACATCATCTACAACGGCCGAACTATTTGCTATCCTGTGTGCCATCAAATTTATAACATCTGTGAGAGATTCGCAAAGATGGGTAATATTTAGTGATTCACAGGCAGCTCTAACATCCCTGCGCAGCACAAAAGCACACACGACCAGCCAGAGTATAATATATGAGACACTTAAAGAACTCTCAAGAGCAAACCAAGCGAAATACGATATAGTATTTCAGTGGATACCAGGCCACTGCAACATTCCCGGTAACACAGCAGCCGATGACGCAGCACGACAAGCACATCACAAGGAGGCCACGGTCTCCCTCCCTTTGTCGAAAAATTAATTGCGCTGCGTTCTAAAGACAACATCTTTCAAAATGAGCAGAAGTACATGGTTTGATCAAAATTCCAAAGGTTGTGACTTATATCATATCGATCCGTTTATTGAACTCAGAATATCATTATCTTTAGAGAGAAGTATGGAAACCCTCATTCATCGGTTAAGATTAGGTACTGCCTACACAAAGCATTTTCTACACAAAATTGGCCGTGCTAGAACTCCCGACTGTGATTGTGGGTTTCAAGACGAAGATATAAGTCACCTGCTCCTAGATTGCCCAAATCACGACGAACCAAGACGTCGACTAAAAGCAGCTCTGATGACACTGGACCGTCGGCCATTCAGTTTAAAGAAACTTCTGGGTCCACTGGCCGACGATGGCCTTGCAAAAAAAAAAAAACGCGTTCAAAGCACTCAAAACGTTTTTAGAAGAAAGCGGCATTGCTGGACTTTATTAGCGCAATTTCAAAGGGTACTGTATTGATATGTTATTCAATATCTGGTGATTGCTTTACACGACCACGTGCCTGTGACTGACTATGGACGTTTTTGTGCCAGTGACATTCTTATTTATTAGAGACTTTTACTCGAAAGTACTGTCATGTGTTTGAACTTATATTCGTATACGTTGTGTTTCTTCGTTACTCTTCTGACGAAACCACTATTCTTGTGATTATGCCAGATTGCTTCGCATACTGCTTAGCACCATGCTTGTTGTACGGATCCCAGGAGCCAAGGAGTAGCCGGCGCCTTATTTGTGCGCCAACATCTCCTAATCTCATATCAATAAAAAAAATGCAGTAAATTTCTGATTCAGTCATAAGCTTGTTACAGGATGGCGACGAGGTGCAGTGCAGAATGAAAATAGTTGGAAAGAAAAAAACACAACGACAAATATGAAACTTTTCTTGACTTCTGCATTGTGCTTCGCTCCGTGTAACAACTACAGAAGGCGCACGCACCACCATAGCTTATGAGTAGATTGGGATGCATAGCAGATCATACCAGAAGTCCTCAACGTCAACAAGGTTCATCAAAAACGAAAAATAATTCTATTCACTTGTCTCGCGCGAGGCTATACAGAAAGTAGCTACGACTATCCTATCTGGTTAGGTGTTACAGGGAGTAGTGGCAAGGCCTCTGTTGTGCATACACGTTCAAGCTTCAATGTATCGAAAAGAAAAGACGCTATTTTCGTTTATTATGAATAAAATTTTAATGACCTTAAAATAGGAAAATAAATAGGAACCTTATAACGAAATTTTTTATATGACGAATCTGCTTTCATGTCAGTTGCTTTTCTCTCAAACAGTGACTGAAGTTGCACTGTTTCGTGGGGGGAGGTGAGTCACCTCGCGCTAACACAAAGCCCTAAGTGAGGCTATATCACAAAGCCCTGCACAAGTGAGTAATCTTTCAGTGCAGTTGGTGCATCTTATCAAAGCTTGCGCGTACTCCCGCATCGCAAAAATTCTCCGCACGTTTTAACAAAAATATTGTTCGAAGACAAATGCAGCGTTTCTCACTTGATGGTGACAGGTGTCATCAGCAGAATCGTGGTGACGTTATCCAGGAATGCAGAGATGATGGCGGTGAACGTGCAAAGCATGGTCACCATGGGCCAGACCTTACCATGGGCCAGTCGGTAAGCCTGATGAACAAGATGTATACGTAGACCTACTCATTCCAGTCAAGCTAGCGGTAAACATTATTGGGTCACGTCGGTATGACTGTTCGTAGAAGTATCTTTATATATGATTGAAATATCAACAGCGTTGTTGCATGTTACCACCTCCGCCACTTTTAAGAGTCATTCGCACAGGCAGACCAAATTTAATTAGCGATAACTATCACGAAAGGCTGACATCGTGGAAGGATGCAGAAAATTCCAGTATTTCCTGAATGGAAAATTGAGCGCCTGCGAAGGAATCTCCATTGTGCCGAGACGCCTACATTTTTGCCGAAGTATACTACACATTTTCTATATATAGTATATTATAGTATAGTATAATACTGTATACTATAGCATAATGTATAGTATAGTTTGTATGCCTTCATTTGCAATCAGGAGACTGACTCGTGAGCGTCAAAAGCTGTAAGTCATACTGTCGGCCGAAATGAAAATACGCGTGGCTATCTGCTACGTTTCAATCAAAACCACAAGAAAGCAGCGCACCAAAAGAATAAACGAGCAGTAGTCGATACTTCATCGACTTTAGTACGTGGTATAGAGTGAGCGCCAATTTTTATGTGAAGCTCTGTCATCGCACAAGCAAACTCAGGGCGGGGTGGGCGTACTGGTCCCTTGACCTTGTCCATCGATCTAGCCTTTTATATTGAGGATAACATGTCAGAATGAACAACAATTGAGTTCCCGAAATCTTGAAAATAATTCTAAACTCCTTCAACGTTTCACTTTAGCGTTCCTTTAACTTTGTAGGAATTGAACCCGGGACACCGTGGTGCAAGGCAAGCATTGATGTTACCACTAGTCTACGCCTCCTCTTCCAGCGCTTCATATCTTGTAAACGAAACTATCGCGTCAGCAGGCGTGGTTATGTCGTTTGTGCCCATTTTGCGCACAGACGCTAATCGTACTCGTAACACTCGGCTGAATGACACAGTTCGACGTAGGCAGATTCCTCGCTGGCTGATTCAGGTGACACGAATTTCTACAGTGTGTGGGAATCCACCCTTACTCAACCGATACATATTACCTAAGATAGATACCGACACACACAATCCACAGTGTATGTTCTACAATATCCAAACAGCCAACCTGTGCGACATGGCACGGGAGTGTCGAAACATAACAGAAGCGTGGGAGACAGCTCTCTCCAGACCGGATCCAAAGGCACAAGAGGCCCTCGTGAAACGGGCGGCGACAGGGGCACGCAACAGTGGGATGCCAGAGCGAGGATCCCACTGGCCGACGTTGTCTTTTAAAATGTTAAATGTTTTACTCCGTGGGATCCTCCCAACTTTTATAATGTAATGAGCTTTTTGGAAACCCCTGTGCGCAATCATTGCAGACGAAGTGATCCAAGCGGGAAACAGAAAACTCACCAGCACGGCAGCGTAATCAAAGAAGCCCGTTTCGCACAGGACTCCCACAAGGATCATCATGCCAAAGAGAAGGCATAGCGTCTCGACGTCGAGCCAGGAGACAACTTGCGTGAGACTCGGTCGCTGCATGAGATAAAATGCTATATTTCAGCTCTCACAACTCATGAGTTGAGGTCTTATATAGACGCCGCGTTCACAATACGTAAAGGCGTTGTTTCTCTTACTTGACTCAACTTTCCACTGCGGGCCTCACCGATCATAGCTGTGTCAAATATTTCAAGCCTGACAATCCAACTATAAAAAAAGCATATCTAACCACATTCCGTCGTTCTGTACAGGTTAATTTTCAAATTGGTTAATAAGAGGCTGCACGTAATAAAGGTGCATTTTTTCCTGCAACTTGTTGCAGAACATATATGGACTTTGCTATATTTGTCATCATAGCACCTTCAAAAATAGTTAACTCAGGCGCATTTTATACCTTCATTTCACCCATGCACTGTACTTCTGCCCTGGACACGTAATTGCAGTATGAGTCAATGGACAAGTTTTAAAAAAGCCCAATATGCCTTAGCACACGGCTAACATTGCAAAGCATAATAGGCACGTAAGAATGCTTATTAAATGCGAAGCATTTCTTAGCGAACTTCACTTTGACCGTATCTATCAATATCTATCTAGCCACCTACGTCTCGGTGTTCTCGTGGTCATCTCGTTCAATTGACATATTCGGATAGTTGAATGGTAGGGTACAAACGTATGACGAACACAAATCACTGATCGTTAAAACGCTATATTGATATACTCAACTACGTAATGATTAACGACACTGCAATCACTTGTGGCTCGCACTGTAGTGCTCAGTCCAAGGTATGCGGGTATGCGCCATAATTGAATCTTATTGAACCTACGTCACCCAATGACCAACTATAATAAACATAGGGCGCGTCGGAACGGCAGTAAATGGACAGGAAACTGGGTGCATCGATCGAACCCACAACTTTGAAGAAGGGCGCCTCAAGTTCACGGCACCTCACCCCGGCGCACTGCTTCCAGCATCGGCTCACACTTTTGTGTTGGCGGTTCACACATGACGGCCGGCTCAAAGGGCTCCGCTGTTGAGACAACTAAGGAATACTTTATCGCAGGCTGCGATTGAAATGTAGACATAAGCACACAGGCACATGCAACCTACCAAGTTTTAGGGTGTTATCGTAGACGGGCTCTCGAGGTGCCAAGCAAGCACGCTACCACTTGGATACGGCTGCTTCTCCTGCTCTGTATATATACTAAAAAAAAAAAACCTATTGCGCAGCACTTGTAACGGTAATGCTTGTATAATGTGAATTCCGCTTCTATTGTGGGATAAGGACTATCATAGCAATACAAATGTTCTGCTACCATTCGATATGCTTTTGTGCAGCAATGCTCGATCCCATAGGAACACTTCAACAAACGACGCTTACTATAGCACAACACACCGTTTAGTGACTTTTTCTTCGACAAAGTAGATGTCTGTGCGTTGGACTATCGTGACTTCCAACGTTATATCGTACCATGAGGAGCCAGTCAGTCGCCAGGGCGCTGTCGACGTTTCTCTTTAGCCCATGTTAAGCATACTCATGAGTGGTGCATGCGCTTTGCATGAAAATCTTGATCCTCCTCGTAACAGTTGGACTGAAATCCCAACAATTGGTTATAGGCAATTTTTTCCTTGGCTGCTTCGCATGAAAATGATTCCCACAGTTCGTGGGATTTGCAGGATCTTTTTTTTTTCAATGGAGTCGGTTTAGCCTGGTTAACTGCACTTTCGAGTGCCACAGAACAACTCTTCCACAGAGCCTAACTGTCTAAATTATGGCACCAGGATATTCTTTGCAGATAAGTGAATAGATCTGCCGACCTACCAACGATGCCATACAGCGCGATAAGTTCTCCATGAAGTGCCTTTGCAACATGATTAGAGGCAATTACTCCGGCAGGCAATATTTTTCGTGCGTTACTATTTTCCTAATCACGGCTCAAGTGGTAAGTGGCTAATACGGACGAGAACGCCCAAAGTGAAGTAAAGCCATTCTCATTTGTCAGGAGCACAGAATTTTAAGAACGAGGAGCCGGTCACTTACCTGACCCACTACGCAGAGTGAACCGACAGCCATTGTCGCCCCGATCAGAGCTGCTAGAGTCCTATGCACCAGCTGCGGAGAAGTTACAACATGAGTGCACGATACTTGGTGATCAGCGATACACATGAATCACTTCTGAGGGGCCATGCATGAAGTTTCTTTGAAAACTTCGCGGAGTCAGCAAAGGCGCGGGCAACTTTACCCAGACGGTAAAAGATGAGTGTACAAGAAGAGTGAAGAGCTGGGCTGGTTGGTTCGTGATTAATTCGACGAAATGCCAGCACTGCAGGACACGGACAAGAGAGAACACACGCATTGGTGCGTGTGTTCTCAACCGGCGTTGGTGCGTATGCGTGTGTTCTCTCTTGTCCGTGTCCTGCAGTGCTGGCTTTTCGTCGAATTAAAGTATACAAGAACCTTGACGCCATCTTATTTGGGAGATTTTACTTGATATCAGATTGTAATCAACCGTTGCTTAAGAGTCAAACAAATCTTGAATACTTTCATTCCTTTTCCCACGCGTGGTCAATAGTGATAACAACGTCCTTACTGACATTTCACCCTCTTCGCGGGACACACTGTTGGGAGCAGCAACTCTCGAGAGGAGTGCCTGCTGATCTCACATGCACGGGGAAGGAAACGTCCGGGCCCGTTTCTAAGTTTCTCGCCTTAGGAAGATGATATGTCTATCTATCGTCAAGGAAAGTCTCCCCTGCCCCCTCTCACTCGGAATACGGGTGCTGTATGCTGAAAATTGTGTATGTTTCAACGAAAACAATACAGCTGAGTTTTGAAGCGCCAAAAACACTTACGAGGCGAGCCATAGGGGAAAAGCTTCGGAAAAAATCATCATCTGGGCTTCTTTAACTTGCACTGCTAACGCACAGCACACCGGCATCTAGCATTTTCGTCTTGATAGAAAATTCGTCCACCACGGGAGCGATTAAACACGCGCATTTGGGGTCAGCAGCAAAGCGCCATAACCACTAAACCACCGTGGTGAACTAAACAAAATTAACTCACCTCGAAGACGATGAGGAAATAGAGTACTGTCAGCACCGAAGCCGCCAGGAAGACGCTCAGGCCAAACTCCACTTCCGAAGGCTCGAGAAAGCTCTGAAGCGGATAAAGAACTTCGGGAGGGCTCCCGTGAATCTCGACCAGAAGGTGGGGACTCGGGCTAGAAATAAGAGCTTTACGTCAACGCTTGTTATATCCGCGAACACGAGAAAAACACCAGATCACGATGTCGACATGGCCGGATCACACTCAGACGACATTGTTGAATGCGTCTGTAAGTCGTGGTGAGAATAAAGGCGCCTGCTGGACTTTGCGTGCGCTGTAATATAATGCCTTCGCGCGCCAGGGTGGAGTCGCACCAGCTATTGCATCGTTCCAACGTCCCGCCATTACATTTCATGCCATCAGTACTTCCTTAATGTTCACATAGGGTGGAAAGTAAGACCGGCCCTCACGGCGTCCGGCTGCATGAAGCAATTTACCTCTCGCTGTCGACGATTCATCCGTCAGTGACTGCTAAATCACAACGACGCTAGCGCCTAGCGACATTATGTGACAGTGTAAGCTGTTTTATGTATCTATATTTGTTCCATCCCCATCTCTTAATCGTTCCCATCCCCTTCCCATGCCATCATCAGCCTATCTTATTTCCACTGCAGGACGAAGGGCTTTCCGAAAGCTATCCACCCCTTTATGTACTGGGCCAGCTGATTGCATTTAACTCTGAATTTATTCATTACATCACCCCATCTTACTCTGTCGGCCACAGCTAAGCTTCCCCCTCTCTTGGTATCCATTCCGTAGTGCTATCTGTCCATCCTTTATCTAGCCTTCTCATCACGTGCCCGTCCATGTCCATTTTTCCCCTCAACGTCAATCATGTCGGCTGTCCCTGTCCCCTGAACCGCACAGCTGCCGTTTCATCTCTTAACATAACGCCTATCATTTTTGTAGTGTAACAAGCCGGCTGTCCTTAAGTGGTTAGCGTTCCTGCCTTTCCCTCTCCCTTATTTCTTTCCTCTCGATCTGCACATCCGACTGAACTCCGGACGTGGCCGATACGGTGGAATAAAACTGATAGGAAAAGAAGAATCCTACAAAAACGCAAAGTTCGCATTTGTGTGAGGTAAATGTGATATCAGCTTTTCTAACCCGTGGAAAGATTTAAGCATCAAGGTAATTACTGAAAACTCATTATATGCGAGAATGTGCTATTTGTCAACAAAGCCAACGCTAGTGATTATCTTCTGGGTATTTACGTCGCAAAACCACGATTTCAGACAAAGCGAGTGTTTCATATCCACGTTGGAGAGTAAGGCCTGATTCAATCCATCGTTGGGGAGTGTGCTGTCTTCAACAGTAATGGGTTCCAAAACTGACCAAGCCGTTTTCGGTAGTCAAGTTAAGAAAAGATAGTGTCTTGTAGAAAAATAGCCTTAAATTAACCATTCCTATTACGTCGGACGTTTCAGTGTGCATTTTAGTATTGTGCCTTAGAATGACGCGTAGGTTGTCGGAAGTACCATTGTGTGCTATTGCAGACGTTACTTGACAGTATATTAAATCGGTGCAAGCGCCATTTATCATAACTCGTGGTACCTCTTTTCCGTATAGGTTCCTGTAAAAGTATCCCGTCAACACTTGACTCTGCGGCGGCGTGTACTGAAAGGTATCATTTTGCGCTTTACACATAACAAAGACCTAAAGAACCACCCTCAAACTCCGTATATGACCCATCATGATAGCCAAACTGCAGGTTCTTCAATTTCAGTACACATGTAAAGCCCACCGAACTCATTAGTCAAGCTAATGTAAGATCTCAAAATCGCCCTATCACGTTGTAGAACCTTTGTGCTCTTCTCGGTAGTACATATTGAAGGTATGATACCTATTGAGCCCAATCAACCGGAGGTCACTCCAAAACGTTGATTATATTTTCGCGAGCTATATTATACAAGTACGAACTGTAAAAACCAAGTGTGAATTCCAACAAAACCCAGGGGAATCGATTTTATATCGGCTGCTAGCCAGCCGCCTTGTCAGCACTTGCTTGGGAATAGCTTACTCTTCACAAGTAATCAGCACTATACATTTTAGGTGTCTTATCACTGAATTGATTCTATTTAAGTTAGCTTGCTGCACTATGATGTGGTAAAGAATAATAAGCTAGTTAAAAGTGCACGCTATAAATATTCTGAAAAAGTTAAAGAATATTCTCCTTTAAAACGGAAAGGCGGGCTACTTGGTTTGGCTGCATAATGAAACTTTTGCGCACACAACACGAAGCCACAACGAAGAAGTACACAAGGACTAGCGCAGACTATCAACTGACCTTTATTCGAGAAGCATCCACATATATATACTCTACACGCACCTCATGATCACTGTACATGAGCACAACGGCATATTGTAATCATTTACATACAAAATAATAAAACCTTTAACAAAAACGTTGCGTTATCACATCTTGTTCATCAGGTCAATTTTCTTGTCATTCAGCGCTACTGATGGATGACTGACACAAGTGTCTGGAAGTCTAGATATAGGCCAAGCTTCCACAATCTCGTTGTCTGATTAGGGTGAACACACAAAATATCAGTTTGATTACACAAATGACTACACACATTGAATGACCACCGCGCGCAATGTAATGCCAAATAGGATCGCAATGGGACGTTTTCATTCAGCTCTAACCAAAACGTGCACGCACTAGTTAAACGAATCTTTCCTGGAGCGGAAGGTTCGGCTGGAAAGGGCTGGATACCCTACCTCCATTCTTCTGACTGCAAGCGAAAAGCTATTGAAGAAAATGAAATCCGTGGAGAAAGAGGTGCAAAGAAGCCAGGAAGCTAAGAAAATTTCGGTAATCCCTTACATGCATGGTTTTTCCCATAAAATTAAGAAGGTGGCCGCTAAATATGGTGTCAAGGTAGTTTTCTCGGCAAAAGAGCAAAGTAGGAGGCGTGTGTCCGGCTGTAAAATTGTACAAAGACAGGCCTAATGGTGTCAATAATGAATGTTCCAAGCGTTCTGGTCACCGGGTTGTTGAGTGCAAAAGAAATGTAGTGTATAAGATTCCGTTTAAATGTGGCAAGTGTTATGTAGGGCAGACTGGCCGATGCATGAACGTGAGGTTTTTTAAAAGAGCACTTGGCAAATTTGAAGGGAAGGCAGCTAACCTATTTGGCATTACATTGTGCGCGGTGTTCATTGAATGTGTGTAGTCCTTTGTGTAATCAAACTTATATTTTGTATGTTCACCCTAATCACACAACAAGAGATTGTGGAAGCTTGGCATATATCTAGACTTCAAGACACTTGTGTCAGTCATCCATCAGTAGCGCTGAATGACAAGGAAATTGACCTGATGAACAAGATGTGATAACGCGACGTTTTTGTCAAAGAATTTATTATTTTGTATGTAAACGATTACAATATGCCGTTGTGCTCATGTGCAGTGATAATGAGGTGCGTGTAGAGAGTATATATATGTGGATGCTTTTCGAATAAAGGTCAGTTGATAGTCTGCGCTAGTCCTTGTGTACTTCTTCGTTGTGGCTTCGTGTAGTGTGCGCAAAAGTTTCATTATAAATATTCTTCCGAAGCAACAAGCCTCCAAAATTCGAAGCTTTAAAGGTCCCCTAAACCACCCAGAGGTCAATATTTAGCTGTGGTGTCGCTTTTGTGCCGGTGTCCGCAACGAACGCGTAGCCGCAAGAATTTTTCGAAACGGTGCCGAAATAGCGGAGTTACACGCATTTGATTATTAAAACGCGGCGCTTGCTTGTTTCGCTCTCTCCTGCGCCCCACCGGCCACTTGCCGGTGTCATCTCCTCGCCGAGTGCGCCTCCGAACGTCACGTGACCTACATCGCTTATGACGCGCATCCGGTTGGCGCGCCTCCAACGGGCTCCCGCAGTTCGCGCAAGTGTTTGTGGGTGCTGTATCAACGCTCTCTGCTAGCGCTATCCGTCGTGTTCTCATATTTGCTGCAGTTTCTAGTCAGCTGTACCTGACTTGCACTTGCGTAGCGTAGCGCAGTGATGAATTCACAAGCGTGCACATGCGAACACCACACGAACGACACACGACGAGGAAATACAAACAGGCAGGGAGTGCGTGCATCTGCTAGCAGACTAAGCGGAAGTCGAAGTTCTCCCTCGACCAATCAGCGGACCTCGGACTCTTCTGACGTCACCAAAAACCACAATATCGTCGCGGCTAACTTTGGTATGCCGGAAATGGCCGGAGAGGCGCACGGGATTGTTTTTCGAGTTTGTGGCGCGGCCGCAGCGCGTAGCGCTGCCGCATTTGACATCGTTCATCGTGGCGCCGTTCTCAACGTGATGCGCGTGTTAACTTAAAATGTTCAAAAAGATGTCGGGGGGGTTAGGGGCCCTTGAACGCTCAAGGACTTTAAGAAAAATGGTGATGCTATCCACTCACTCGTAATCTGTGATGGTAAACTGCTCTTTGACGACGACGCTGATCTCAGAAATGGCATCTGGAGTTGTCGCCGTCGGAATTCTCATGATCTGCAAGGGCCTCGACAGTGACCCTTTCGAAGTGCCGTTCGTGTGCGACGCCAGCGTTACGGTTGTGAAGACGTGGGTCATGTTGGCTAGCGAGCGATGCAGAAACGGGCCTTTCAGCGAGAGTTGAACGGGAGAGTGCCAGTCGTCCAGAGGAATTACTGGCGTTACCAAGGAGATGATGAAACTTGGTCAAAGAAACACTCTTACGCTTCGGGGATCAGCATTGCTTTTCAGCACCGTGTCTAGGGCGATGTATGGGTGATAAAGCAAAATGGTCTATTGAAATGCAAAATCTTAATTTCGTGCTCGGCAAGGAAGCCAAGTGTCAAGGAGAAAAGTCCCGACGAATAGGCTCCCAGGGAAATTTCAAAGTGCTGTAAGTACTGTATAGCTTCCGTGGTCAACTGGCTACAATGAAACTGAGGGATTCTGTAAATCTGACAGCAGATTCAGCTCAGATGAAAGTTTGAGCAAAGTAAACGACATTCGCATGTGAAAATATCTGAATATTTTGAGGGTGATCATATAGCCTTCAACATTCAGAACCACAAAATTGAAAATAATGGTTCTTCTTGAAGTCTCACAGCAAACATGATAGACCAGTTAGCTTACTGTACTGTGGCGCTTGACTTGACATCGACTGAATGACGCGAAAAAAACACATGGTACTTTGATTTGACATAAGAGGTTGTCCCGCTGACTACTAATGGTTCTTTCATGTTTTATTTGTTTCGAGCTTGTAACGCTGCCTTTTTCTACCTATTTGTCATTAAAGCTAGCCTCCAGGAAAATTATAGACGAAATTATTTTTACGTGAACCACATTTCAAAATCAAGACAATCATGAGTCATCCACTACTGGCGGACCATGCAATAGTCAAGAAACATGGGCCGTCCATTGCGCCCCTGAATATGAACAAGTTCACCTGTGTTTACCACATCTCGTACCCTTCGAAATGTGGCTGCGGACATTAATCGAACCATGCTGCCTCCGCGTCGACCGCGTACGTGCAACGCCACAGTCGCCACGCTACCATGACAGGTAAGAGAAATTCGCGACTGTTGGCCAAAGGATACGGTGCGAGCCACTGCCACTGGTGACGTTGAACTTGTAGCCCTTCGCGTCTTCGTCAGCCTCAGGAAATACACCCATCAGGACCTGGAAAGAAGAGGCGGTTAAAATTCGATTTTTTCCCTGATGAAGTTTTCAGTCACCTTCATTGATGTGTCTTGTTCAGTGATGTTTGCTCTGCTTCTCGCACTCAGGCTATCCACGTGTGACATGTCGCTATGAACCGATCCGCTGGCTGTAGCGCGGGAAAAATTACAGGCTTCGAAATACCGTGCCGCGATGCGCATCACATTAGCTCATTTATGTCGTACTAATACCACTATTTTCAGACACCTGCTACGGGAGCGATCAGTTGGTATTGTCTAGCAGCGCTAGTGAAACCACTGATAAAACAACGTTAGCAAAGTTCTCTGCCTAAACCCTACAGGTTCAGTGTCATAGCATGTTTTGCAACAGTGGAGCAAGGAAATCCAACCAGGCACAGTAGTCGACGGGAAGGTAGACACCAAGATGTGGTTGCAAACGACGAAAACCTGAGGCTGTCTAGAAAAAGCGTTGATACAAATAAACTTGCCTTTGCCAGGACGTCAACGAAAGCGACCTTTTTTTACCGGCTTTAAGACCCCATTGCTCAATCTATCAATGAATATTTAAACAAATTGTTGAGTCAAAGTCCCTGCTATTGCTTAGTTGCACCGATTCGCAAAATGAGTCGAGTCTGCAGAGAGACAAAAAATATTTATCCCATAATAATGGAAAGGGGCCTGCGAGAAAGGCGACGGATCCTACTCATGGTAGGCCTCCTCCAGCCCCTCAGCATAGCCTCCTGAAATGTAGGATCGCAGCTGCGCATGGCAGCCTCCCACAGCTCCTGACTACGTAGATGTTTACGAAGGTTTTTGGGAGGGGAATGGTTCTTGCACTGCCACGTAATGTGGTTTAGGTCAGCTCTGTTCGACAGAACAAAACTTGGCAACTGAACTAAGGTACGTTCCCGGGTAAATTTTGTAGCGTAAGAAGAGGGGAGAGAAATGAGCGAGTTTGCAGTTTGCGCCAAAGAACCTTGCGCATGCGTGAGGGCCGGGATTTGTGCCCGAGGGCGCGTGCGATTGTGTTCAGTGCTCAGGCTTCGTTCGATTAGAGGAAGCGAATGATAGCTTCTGCCACGTCACGTTCAAGTGCGACGCACCTTCATAGCCGCTCGCTTTGTGCGTCCGGTAACGATGGCGTTGCTTATAAATCTAGGCACATGTTCACTTTTCTTTGTTTTTGCTCATTTATATAGGGCGCTGAATTATTAGTGCTATAACGTCGTTATGTTCTTTTCCTTTCATTTCTTGGGTTTTCTTTAACTGGCGCGTATAAGAACATACAATAATGATAAGTTGTTTGCAAGAACTTCAGGTGGCCACTCTAAATTTTAATAGACTTTCGTATTAATTGCTTGTTGAAGCGAGTAATTAAAATATTTCATATTACAAAACGAAAAATGCATGACATAGGGCGCCTGACCCTCAACATGATTGAGCTTGTTGCAAGTCTAGTACAATCAGACGTTTTTAAAAAATTGGGTTACATTTAAATTTAGGTGGGACTTTCTGTCTGTGGATGTATACATATACATGTATGCACAGGCATTTGTATATACATATATGTGTGTGTGTGTGTTGTGGTTGTGTGTGTGTGTTCCGTTGACCTTAGCTTGCTCGTGCGTATGAAATTTCCTTACAAAATTTTACTATTTTTCCCCGGCTTTCACCCTCCCTGTGTAACACAAGTGTTAAGCACGTTAGTTTGAGCACGTTGCGCTGAACATAACCCCGGCAGCTGCCCTAGAAGGCGTAAGCGTGTGCTTGTTTGTCAAGTTGGGTTGGCTCGCAGCATAGCGCTCTGTTAGAATTGCTTGAAACATATTGCTGAGACAGACGCAAGAAAGTACAAAGCGGTACTTTGGCTTCTGTCCGTTTGATGCTTCTTGTGTCCCTGCTTCCGTCTGCACTACGTCGCAAGCCATGCCTACCTAACCCCAAGGACAGAAGCGGAAGCGCGGAACCACCTTCATCGAGTGTGTTACTATTGACTTGTGACCTTGAGCACGTTACTTTGTGCACGTTCCTTTAAAAATGTTTCCCTTGCGCCGGTTGTGTTCAAAGAGAAGCAGTGCGATTACGTTTAAGGGATGCTATGACACGCGCGGCACCAAACACTCTTCAAAAGTGGTCTCACCACGGCCGCGAGAAGGGCGACCACCAGGAACAACTTCTTGAATAGGTGCCCCGCTTTCTTGAGCCTCTCGCAACCACCGAGACCACAGGAGAACCCAGAGGTTCCCTTCTTCGACGGCGGGTAGAACGGGTCCAGTAGGTCGTCATCACTGAGGCACGACGATTGCGAGCCGCTGGGTATGCGGCGTCGCATCGAAGACGTCGGCACCGTAGCTGGAACTCCCCGACTCAGCGGTGTCTTCTCGTCCGACGACGAGGAACAGCAGCGGTCCACTCCATGCGGGCTCGCGCTGTACGTCGAGAATAAAGGACGGCTGCATTAAATGCAGGCTCGAACATTCGACAGCACGGTGAGGGTGCACGTCTGCAGCGGCAAAAAGTTGAAATTATTCGGCACACCTATGGAATGCAAGAGTCCTCACAGGAAAGCTCAGTTTACTGGGGTATGAGGTACCCACTGAGCAGGAGTTGACGTAAGACACGCATTGTAGAAAGAACCAGCAGGGAAATGATTTTATCAATAGGGAGCCTGGATAACCGGGCCATTTGGTATAAGTTCATGGGAATAAATGCCCAAGCCCACGCCGGACGTAGAAAGGAAACACAGACGAGCACAGACAAACTGAAGTTTATTGAAAAAGTATATATGTACGCATAAAGGAGGGAAAGGTAACTGACAATAAGCTCACAAGAAACAATGAATAAGCCTACGGGCCATCTATGAATAAAAGTTCACATTCTAAAAGTGAAACTGAAGGTGAACTGACTCATATTACACCGTTTTTTTCTAATGAAGAAGGTCTCAGCTATTTCTCTGGTTCTTCTATCACGATGACAAACCGACGTGCGCGGAAGTTCCGGAACGCACCCACACCTTGCACAGCTCGTCTGTTTCCTCTCTACGGCCAGTGTGTGCGCATCCATTGTCATGAATTCATCAATAGCAGTCGTTACAGGCGCAGGTGATGGCACGGTTTGTAAATAGGATCATTAGGCACGCCGTTGGGTGGAAACTCCGTAATTTTTGACCGCCGGTGTTCTATAATGGGCGTGTACTATATACAGTACAGAGGCGTCTGAACTGTACAGTTTAGCAGGGAAAATGGGAGAGACGCAAGGACATAAGAGGCGCAAAGGCGAAAGCCATGACCTCTGGTAGTTGGACCGGGACATAGGGATTATATTGTGGAGCACCATGGAAAAATGATTTGGCACAGGCTTGCAGTGTTAACATTCGCGTGTCGAGCATGCTCGCGTATCACTGGCCAAGGAAGGCAGGTATACACTACACACGATTATATTATTGTCAATACTAACTTAATTGGCAAGCCAGACAAGTCGCAGTTGTCGTGACCCATACCCACAGTCATTAATATTCGTGCCTTTCCTTGCCAATTTTTTTACGTAACAAATGAACGAGATACAAGTTCTGGATTTCTGAGCGTTCCCCGCCCATGCTCATTTTTTTTCGTAATACAACTTGCAATGGCCCACAGGGCTTTCGAATTAGCGCTACATGAGGCCGTGATTCAAGGAATCAAAGTGGCTGTATTCCCGTTTCGGAGTGGAAAAAAAAAAACCTGTCACCTCAAGAGAACCTGGTAGTCAAAGGAACAGAATGGTACAAGATCGATACATCAACTTAAGAGATCGCGATTAGGTGACCGGAATAGGTTTAAACGTAACTATTATTATTGTGTTCGTAGCCATATACGCAAAGAGAAGGAAATAGAGTAAGCAGGCTGGCAAATGCCACAGAGGGGGGAGGGGGCACAATGCCTGCCTCCCCTTCAGGACGAAGGAAATAGAGGGGATAGAGGAAGGAAAGAATGAGGGATCAATAAAAAGTGAAACAGAATAATACACACGCAAAAACCAACCCAAGGCTAAATATGCCTATAAGCGAGAGGCCAAGTTAGTAGCTTCCAGAAAAGTTAATAGCACAGGTGGGCCTGGTTCCCTTTAGTATCTGGAAATCGGCAAGCTTCGTGCACTGTAGTACGAGACGTCCATAACCCTTAATTATCTATGTATGCTTCGTAACGTACGCAGGACACTAAAATACGTCCTCTGGGTGTCTCAAAGGAGCCAGTGAATGGGTAGAAAACACACGTAATGGAGCGACATACTTAAATTTGTACATTTAGCAGTGTGCAGAAAGAGCGTATGACAGGAACCTCTTATATTGTACATATATACTGAAAGTGTCGCCTGACGCATACACGTGCACAAGGGAGAAAATACGGGGTGGGAGGCGGGCAATGTGTAAATTATGCACACATGCCTGACATCGCCAGTTCAGTTTAACTTATCAGTATTTCAAGAACATTAAGTACATGCCGTATATGACACGTGCGAAATCCAAGAAGGCTTTAGGAAGTTGTGCCAATCGACCGCTACACGGTAGCCGGGGACGACGGATTAGTGGTACCTGCACAGCCCCCAACATTTTTACTACCGCGCGAGCTCAGATAGGAAGCAGCGTCAGCGCCTCACAACGAGGGCAATCATCGTCACGAGTAGTACGCGCATACGTGTAAAGCGACGTTGACGCAAGAGTCTCCTATTGCGCTTTAAAGTAAAGGCAATAGCGATGAACTACAGATGGCTAGCATTGGTAGTCGTGCATGCTGTCGAACGATGTAATGGTTAAAGAAAAACGAAGTGTTTCTGACGTTTCTATCTGCAAATGTACCTGCTGTAGGTACCTTTAACAAAAAAAGGGGTACGCGTCCCCTGAACGGAACAGTAACAGACGACGGTACCGCTGTTTCTGGGCCTGCAACTTGCGATCTCGCCGATTAGCGCTGTTTAGGGCACTGGACGCTGCGTGCGGTTGGACATCACGTGATATGGATAGACATTGCTGGAGGTTGTATACTCGCCCACTATAACACGACAGTATTTTATGCCGGGGTCCACCAAGAAGTGAGTGGCGTACTTCAGTAACCTAAGTGGATCTCTGAAAAAAGAAAAGAATATATATTTCCAGTGCAAAAGTTTACCCACATTCACCCGGTATACGACGAGAGGAGCTGGAATCTTCACCGATACGATCCCGGCAACAGCAGTCGCATTTTCCATCGAGGTGAAAATGCCAGAGGCCCGTCTACTGTGCGTTGTCAGTGCACGTTAAACAACCTGGAGTGGTCGAAATTTCCGGAGCCTTCCGCTACCGCTTTTCTCTCCTTTCTGGGTCTCAATCCCTTTCGCCCACCCCCACACTAGCTTAGCTGTGCTCCACTCACGTGCTAAAGAAATTTGCATGCTTTCCTTTACCGAACCACAATTATCGTCATTAAGGGAACATATGGGCGTTACATCTTTAGTACAGCGCTTTACAAGTTCCACCTGACGTAAAGAAAAAGAATACAGCCTATTAGACGAAAGCTGCACCTGACATTGATCACTGCGCTTACGCGCGTGTTCTCGTTCATATCATTGCTGCGCTCGGCCTTTCGGTGCTTATCGGCTCGGTCGTCGACGCTCGTGAGCTCAGGGTGAACAGTGAGCGACTGCACATGCGTGCTCATTTAATCACGCTTTCCAAGGGCGATTGTAGGACAGTACGCAGTTCTCCCAGTCCGCAAGCGCTGCTTCAAGGTAGCCACAGTTTTCACAGCTGCGCTCGTGTTGTTGCACCTGCTAAAAGCTTTACGTACCGAAACAGCTTATAATTATGGCGCAGGCCACGGTTGAAGGTTCCGGAAATACCACGGAGCTGGGATCCTTTAATCAGCGCTGACATTGCGCAGTGCATGAGCTGTATAGCGTTTTGCCTCCATGCAAACGAGTGTCGCGGATGAAATCTAACCCGTATTTTGGGGGGCGAACAGCAGGGCATCATGTCCACTGTGTCGACGCGGCTGCTGCGTCCGTATTCTAGTTCATAGACCGACGAAGCATTTGGCATCAGCATTAACTAGGCCGTTGCAGCATCGGTGCGTGGATAACTCTGCTAGAGATGTCAGCCTAATGTTGACTGAACGACGTGGCGCAACGATAAAACAGAAGAGAGCGGAGGAAGAAAGAAACAGAGCATCCGCTGATGATTTTATATTCAGAAGCATTCTGAATGTATAGCCACCACAAAAAAAAAACACGAGCACATCTAGTACAGATCACACGCGCTAGATTACGGACAACAATAAAAGTGCAATTATCAGGAGTGGTACCTAAGAGAAGGCTGAATCTAGCAAATGATATAAAGTATAATGAGGTACTTCAGATTGCACGCCGACACACGAATCCCAGTATTTTTTTTTCATTAAAAGAAAACAAAGGCTTCAACAATTCTCGAGCCAAATTATGCCTGCTCCTTCCAGCTTTGCACGTGTTCTCAAACTGCGCCCTACATGTGACAGCTTCGCGTCTGCTCTTGCGTTGTGCCTCGTGCGGCCGAGAGGTGCTGCTTGAGAACACACGATCTGAAAGTAGCCGGGATAAGTTGCCTAGGAAACACTTGGAAGCTTTTTTTAATGACAAGCATTTGGCGAAGTTAAGCAACGCTCACCATGTCTACCCATCCATCCATACATTCACCCGTCTATCCATCCGTCTGTCGGTCCGTCCGTCAGTGTGTCTGCTATCTGTCCGTCCGTCTGTCTGTCTATCTGTGTAGCCGTCTACGTCTCGGCCCTCTCCTTGATCGTCTCCCATTTCGTTAGTACCAATATTGGGATGGTAAGGTATCAATGTGTGGCGAACATAAGTGACTGATCTAGACATCGCTAAAACGAAACGACAGTCGCGTACGTCAGGAGTAACAATACAATCACATGCAGCCCATACGCGTAGTGCTTGGCCAGGTTTACGCTGGTATGCATCACATGTAACTGAAACTTAACATCGGAGCTCATGTTCAGTGGCCACCTAAATTTCCAGCAGCTAAAAGCAAGAGAAATGCACACCGTCTCTTGTAGCTTGTGGCTGAAATACTGACATGACAAGCGCACAGACAAACAATTATGAGCATACTCGTCGTTGGGCAGGTAGGAATCGAACCCGGGACACCGAGGTGCCGCGCAAGCTCGCTACCACCCATTCACAGCTGCTCTTCAGCATCAAGTGGTGACGTACGTTGTTTGTTCTCAGCTTCCACACAGACGTTAATCCTAGTCGTAACACTTGGCTGAATGCCAAACAGTTCGCCATAGGAATAATCCTCGCTGATTGCTTCGTCCGACATCGATACCCACGATGCATGATGTGATCCACAGATTTCTTTTTTAAGCAAGAAAACGGACTCTTGTGTTGGCGTAGAATCTGTAGCATTTCAAATTGTTAGATCCTGCTTTCTCTTATATCGCACTTTCATAGCAGTCCGTAGTTTAACACCTGCGATGGGTAGTAGCTGCTGGCATGTCTTTCTGTGTGTAGATATTCAGAATGCTTCTGGAAATAAAATTACGCATGAGTGGACGCTCTGTGTTTCTTCCTCCGTTTTCTCCTGTTTTATCGTTCCGCCTTGTCCTTCAGTTAAGGTATGCAACAGATGCACCTGGGCGCTGTTCAGCCTAATGTATTGGTGGGCCATTCTTTCTTGGTATGTGCGCGTAATGGCATGTGCGAGGGACGTGTGAGACATGTCTCGCACATGTCGTGATGCGTCTGTGCGCTTAGTCATGACATGTGCGAGATGTTGCTGACGTATCTATGCGAAAAAAGAGAAAACGAACCAAGATGCGTGGAGACAAAGCAAAGTATATTTAATGAGCGGTAGCTCATAGACTCCTAAACTGAAATCTGGCAGGTTTTTATATGGCGTATTGGTACGAGAAATTACAGCAGGCAACAAAAATGAGAGCATCGACAATGATTTCAAACCATTGAAACGTGCCCGCTCCAGTGTAGAATCAAAAGCATGCCTTGCTGCCTCCCAGCAAACTACTTAAACCTGCTACGTCGTCATCGCTTAGTACCGACTCGGCAAGCGGCCTCTAATTCCAGAAGGCCGCTTCCTGAAAGGCCACGAAAGACTAGGACCGCAGCCCCTTGTCTTTCCCTGTAAAGATTCACAATCATTTACCGCCGAAAATACGGCAACCTGGGGCCCCAACACGACTTTGCGCTCTGCAGCACGACGCAATGTGCAGTTAGTGAACGCTGCTTGGGGGAAAATAAAGAGCACTACACTGTCTTAATACGATATAAGAAGTGACGGTTTTCGTGTGCCAAAACCAGCCATGACTATTAGGCACAGCCTTTAGGCGAGGGCTCTAGAGTAATTTTCAAAAACGAGGGTCGGAGAGGGAGGAAGGGATTGGACGTGACAAATCTAAGTGCACGCGAGTCATTCGGCCTCCATCGCAATGCGACCTATCTGGCTGGGACGCGACCCTTCGACCTTCGCAAGCCAACACCTTAGCCACCACCATGGAGGGCACTATAACATCGCTGACCAAATATATGGCAAAAGAGTTCTGCAGAAACCCGCAAGGTGGAGTAACGCCTTTATGAAAGGGAAAATTGGCATCCAACCGTTTTGTAGCACAAGGCTACAAGGAAATCCATACGTATGTTTCGCCGCATGGGCGTTGGTCCCGGGTTCGAACCCCGGACCAGGACGAATTTTTCGACAACTAGGAAGCTTTCATTTCTGAGAAATCCATATGGATTTTCTTGTAGCCTTGTGCTACAAAATAGGTGGATGCCAATTTTCCCTTTCATAAAAATCGTTGACCAACCTGCAGAATGTCACGGAAAGATTGAAGCCAACTTCAAGAGTACCGGGAATCGGTCGATAAAGGGGGCGAACATAACTGAACAAACCGGGTGGGTGGGCGGGCGCTTTAGAAATGTGCCACAAGTAGGCATGACTGACCTGTCGGCCTTGTTGACAGAACGCCTCCAGTGCTTTCTGGTGGGAGCTGATGTCACGCTGCCGTATGTGTCGCCGGATATTCCATTAACTCGGGACGACAGGCTCGCAACACCTCGGGGTGGCATGGCTCTGTCGCGGCTTCCCCTGTCCAGCGAGTTCAGGCTGCTCCTGGTGGACCAGAAGCATGTGCTCGGACGAGAACGCACTCCCGCGTGCATACACTTGGGTTCGTCATTTGACATCCCTCGACGAGCTTCTTCCATATTGCGTGCGCTCGGCCGCTGGCTTCTTCACTGACGGCTGACCCGGTCTTGTGGGGCTTCCCACGTAGACTACAAGCGAGAACCTGCGAGAACTACACGCACTACGCATGCGCAAAGTTGTGACGTAGACAATGGTGAGGTTATCGCTCACCCCAAAGGCGCCGGCGCCAGAGAAACGGACCTTGGTGGTTTCAGCAAGAACGGATAAACAAAAACGACAGAAAAACTAAACGATTTACTTCCTTGTTACGATAACATTATCTATAGTGCGATAGATCGTGAATTGCGTATGATTTGCGGAATGGGGTGTGTGGAGTGATAGCTCAAGTTTAAACGTAGGCGCGCGAAGATGCTTCGCTGCAGGCGCGCCATGACGAGTGGATAGCACCGAGGCAGTTTTAAGAATTATCAGTGAGAGAGCCTTTCATATGCTAAATGTTAGTTTTAATTACACCACGAACGACATGAACTGTGGAACACGAGGCGATAAGTGAAAGAATATAATGGCGGGATGCCTGATAGCTTAATTTCTTAATTTGTGAGGAGTGGCGGTAACGCGGCGTGACAGCATAGCGGCTTATGTCTCCCGTTGGTTCGTTCGAGAGCGCGGTTTCTCTACCTAGGCAAGTAACCCCCAATCGATGAAAATAAAAGGGCCGAATATCAGCGTGATTTCGTTTGGGCACACTCTAACTGTCACAAAAGTTATTTCGCACTCCACCATCAGACCTATCCTCCCCTCCCCGCCCCAAGCAACCCTCCTATAGCGTCCCCATAGTCGTAACTGTGGTTTTATCACGTATAAAAAACCAAAAATATTTTTAGGGGATCAGTTAAATTTGTAATGTTATGTGCAGCTTCACTAGACGCGACCGACCTATGTCTGCTGCTGCTGCTTGGAAAATTAAAGAGAATAGGAATTCTCGTCTACACCTGTCAGCGTTAATAGATTTGCGGCGGATGTGTCCGAAAAGCCCATTCGCACCAGGGCTACCTGAAACCACGCATGCATCCCGGAGTCGTGAAACCTTTCGCAGTTGGTGTGAGATGTTAAGACGAATCTCCGCAATAGGCCGTAGTAAATATTCTAGGCATAAATTGCTCACATTTCAAGTAAATCGAATACTAGATACTCAACCAAGAACAAAAGGTCACGGGTAGGTGGTGGGTCGAAATGAGCTAAAGGTAGCAAGCATTTAAAAAAGGAATATCTTAGATATTCGTAATAAAACAGCGCAATAACGCAGGACAAAGAAAGGACACGAGAAGAGCGCTTCGTGCTGTACTATCCGTATGTTTTAATATGAACCATTACCAACTCGTCCAACTATCAGTTCTTCTAAATGTCATAAAATCTAACGCTCCGACAAAGCTGCGTGTCTTCGTCTTTAGTCCACTTAGAAATACTGGCTATGCCGAGATTCGCTGTCTCCTTTCGTTCTCGACGATTTTTTTTTTCCGTACTGAATTTCTACGTGACGTTACAAAATGACTGAGAAACTGAAATCTTATATTCTGTTGAGGCGTCATTTATTGTAAACATCTCCTCATTCTTACTTTGGTATGACTGGCCGTGCCCATCCTACATCCCTTGTAATCTACTTCTGGAACACCAGATGACGCTGACATGCATTGCTTGCGTCGTGCGCTCGACCTCCTTACCTTTAGAATCCGTCTTATCAACTTCATTTGCATATCCCATAGGGAAAAACTGTCGGTGTAGAAATATATATCAGGCGTGGTTTCGCCGCCGCAATTACCAAAGATCAGCGGAGCTGCAAGAAAGCTTCAGCAAGGTTGTGCGAAGTTAGGCGATGAATAGCGTGGTTTAGAAAAATGTAGAACAAAGGCAAGCAAGGTTCATAACGGCTGCTTGCTGGGCGACTTGGTACATGATTTTGACAGAAAAACAACCACAGAGATTTCGAAAACGGAGGAAAACAGGGAGCACTCCTGTCCCTATCGTCTTTTCTTTGTCCTCCTTGTTTTCTTCTGTCTTTGAAGTCTTAGTGGCTGTTTTTCTATGACAAAGCAGGCAAGGTTATATGGAGCATTGCTTGGCTGAAGTCACGCCTAGATTTCTAAGCTTTTATTATTTTTTTTGACCATACTGCAGGCCTCTCTCGGCCCATGCAGGAGTGGGGACAAAAGTACAAAAATATACACATATTGTCAACTCATTATTCAATATCAACACACTGTATGAGGTTCATGAATGATTCTATGGTGTTAGAGCACACAATATGATTAGAGAATCTATTCCAATGGTAAATGGCTGCAGGAAAAAGGGAATGTTTATGAGCATTAACACGACTTAATGGTTGGCGGATTGCTTTAGAATGGTTCAGTCGCAATGAATGCTTAGGAGGGTCTTGCAAATAACGCGAGCGTGATATGTGGAACTTACCATGATATAATTGGTAAAGAAATTTTAGTCGCGAGGTTATTCTACGTTGCGAAAGAGGTTTTAAGTTCGCCCTTGTTAGTAAGTATGTAGAGCTGGACTGCCTCGCGAAATCTGAATATACGAACCTTACTGCCAATTTTTTTATTCGTTCTATTTTACTAATAATATGTTTTTGATGGGGACTCCAAATGAGATCGGCGTACTCTAAACATGGTCTAATTAAGGTTTCGTATGCATTTAATTTAAGTTGAGATGGTGCCGTGCGCAATTTTCTCCTCAGGAAGGACAATTTCTTTTCCGCTTTCTGACACATGGCCAAGATATGTGGTTCCCAATTGAGCTTCGGCGATAGTGTAATGCCTAGGTATTTGACTTGGTTGCTTTGGTTGATAATTGAGCTTCCTATTGTATATGTAAAATTAAGGGGGTTGTCTTTTTGTGAATGAAATGAAGTGGGTTTTTGAAGTGTTTAATTTCATGCCCCAAGTGTTACACCAGGAATAAATTGTCTGCAGTGAGCTGTTGAGTTTAACTTGGTCGTCCGAGTTGTGTACCACTGCATACAAGACGCAGTCGTCCGCAAATAGTCGCATCTGAACAGGGTTCTCTACGGAAAAGTGGATGTCATTGATGAACATTAAAAACAACCACTGAGATTTCGAAAACGGAGGAAAACAGGGAGCACTCTTGTCCCTATCGTCTTTTCTTTGTCCTCCTTGTTGTCCTCCTGCATGTACGTGGTAATTCGAAGGAGCAAAGCAGTGTCAAGCCTTCAAATTGTTGTTTTTCATTCACCTGTATTTTATGATGCAATCAAATCTGCATATATAACGAAGGGTCCCCTTCAGCGAGAAACTCCTCCATCTCTATTACATCGTTAAGTAGGGGCTCTTATGTTTCAAAGATAACCATAAGCACAGTGGTTTCTCGGGCAGGCTTGTATCTCATTAAAAAGCGCAGCGGAATGCATAACCCCAAGCACAGAGTGGAGTGGCTGAATCACGTGAGTTGTCAAAAGAGCAACAAAATACAAAAGCAAGCAAACATGCATTCCTCAGCAAGTGGAGGACACCACTCGCTCGGCTGCCGTCTCAGGCCTGCGGAGGCTCGCGTAGTGTTACGGCGAGTTTGCTGGCGTAGTGTGTGTGTGCCAGTGCGAGCTTCCAAGCCTACACGCTGTGGATACATTGCTTGAACGCGCCGAATTACAATGGATATTTACATCGCTAACAAAAGTAAGTTGTTTTGATCGTCAGCGGTTGCTTGCCGAGTGCCCGAAGAGTAAATGGCTGCAATTTGTACGCGAAAAGAAACTTCGCATGCCGTCGGCATCGAGCCCGTCGGCGGCCGTCGTGAGCTATCGCCGGCGCAAGGAAAAGAAAAGTACTTTTTGTTTTCCGGGAAATACTGTCTGTATCGTAGAATAAAGTGTAATTAAAATTGTGTATTTCGCCTCGTGCGACGACCACTGTGAAGCAGCTATCGCGAAGGCGAGCGCTGATACGTGGCTGACCGAACCAACGTGCTGCCGCCGGCGCGCTGCGACTACGCTGCATATCGTGACTGCGAGCCGTCTCGTTCGTTGTGAGTAGGGTAAGTACATCACATCTCAGCCGCGACAGTGACGATGAGACTTGTTCTTCAGTTGTGTGCGGAATAACGACCGTAGAAATAGCACAGGACTGGGTATTTTGTGAGCGCCGGTGATCGTTTGTTCTACAGCCGTGCTCTACGGAAAAGGCCTACGGACGACTTCGGCAAGAAGGTACACCGGCGGGGCAACTGTGCCTCGCGTTTCTTCGCCGCCGCGGGAGAATGCTTGCCGTTACTGTGTTTGTGCGTGCTCAGGGGTGTTTTATGAGCTCGCGCACGGCATTGCGAACGCTCGTTCGCTTCAATCGACGAGGTGCTAGCTACTAATTGGAATTCGTTAATTAAAAACGCGCTCGCGATATGGCAGGTTTAGATTAACAGATCTGTGCGGTGATGGGTTATCTAAGAGCCGACGCTAACCGCACGGCTCTTCTGTGAATATATATTTGTAACTGCGCTGAACAGCAACTTGTCACCGGCACTACATGTGGGGCAATATATGTGAGTATATATACCCGACCGTCGGTGTGCGGTTTGAGTGGTCTATGTGGTGCATTACTTTGATATGCTTGCGTGTAAGCTTGAGTGTCTACGTGTGTGTGATGTTCCTTTGAATGCATTGGAGTCTGTATATGCGATATTAAATGCTGATAAAGTATGCATGTGTGATATAAATGCTGATAGATCGAGTGAAAATGTGATCGCAATCGGAAGCCTCCATTTTTCTTTTTTGCGTTTGGTCTGAACTGGTCCAACAGTTCGTCTGCCTAGAATGGTCCACCGAGGGCAACCGTTAAGCCATCGAGTGGTAACTGCAGGGGACGAAAAACGTGAACCGCTGCTGTTAGTCTTGCAGTTACTCCAAAATTGGTTCAAAATCTGTGGCAGCCCACTTAGTCCCCGAAAGGACGAACAGCATACCCCATTTTCGTCCATTTTGGCTTAGAGTGTATACGAACCTTACTGCCAATTTTTTTATTCGTTCTATTTTACTAATAAGATGTTTTTGATGGGGACTCCAAATGAGATCGGCGTACTCTAAACATGGTCTAATTAAGGTTTTGTATGCATTTAATTTAAGTTGAGATGGTGCCGTGCGCAATTTTCTCCTCAGGAAGGACAATTTCTTTTCCGCTTTCTGACACATGGCCAAGATATGTGGTTCCCAATTGAGCTACGGCGATAGTGTGATGCCTAGGTATTTGACTTGGTTGCTTTGGTTGATAATTGAGCTTCCTATTGTATATGTAAAATTAAGGGGGTTGTCTTTTTGTGAATGAAATGAAGTGGGTTTTTGAAGTGTTTAATTTCATGCCCCAAGTGTTACACCAGGAATAAATTGTCTGCAGTGAGCTGTTGAGTTTAACTTGGTCGTCCGAGTTGTGTACCACTGCATACAAGACGCAGTCGTCCGCAAATAGTCGCATCTGAACAGGGTTCTCTACGGAAAAGTGGATGTCATTGATGAACATTAAAAACAACCACTGAGATTTCGAAAACGGAGGAAAACAGGGAGCACTCTTGTCCCTATCGTCTTTTCTTTGTCCTCCTTGTTGTCCTCCTGCATCTACGTGGTAATTCGAAGGAGCAAAGCAGTGTCAAGCCTTCAAATTGTTGTTTTTCATTCACCTGTATTTTATGATGCAATCAAATCTGCATATATAACGAAGGGTCCCCTTCAGCGAGAAACTCCTCCATCTCTATTACATCCTTAAGTAGGGGCTCTTATGTTTCAAAGATAACCATAAGCACAGTGGTTTCTCGGGCAGGCTTGTATCTCATTAAAAAGCGCAGCGGAATGCATAACCCCAAGCACAGAGTGGAGTGGCTGAATCTGTGTTGTGCATTGCCAACTTTCGCTGTGCGCAGTCCGCTTGCAACAAAGTGCACACGCGCGCATTCCATGTGCAGACTGCATGTGTAGTGTGGTTTCCTCCTGGCCGTGCCGCTCCTAAGCGTCTACTATCGCGGCGTGTACGATGTTGGGTCAATACAGTGATGGACACCTTGCTTTCGTTTCGACAGGCGACGCGGACGTGAAATGGTTATACACAAAAAAATTAATCGTGGCTTTGCTATCGTTAAGACCGATGACCACCGGAGCTGTGGGGGCGTAGCAAAACATTGCAAAGTTAAGCAAAGGAGACACGTTCTTTTATTGATGGCCACACCAACACTTTTGCACCATACAGGTGCCACGGTACTACTAGATTTACCGTAGCGGCTTCTTACAAGTGTGCACTTAGTGCTAGCTACAGGGCCCCTCACTATGTCTGGCCATTTTGAACTGACAAGCATACTGCGAACATTGCGCGCTCACGATCGCCTGCCGAGAACTACGAGTCGCGGAAGGCGTCCAAATTTCAAACTTAGTGCCGCGTACTCTCTTCGCGCAAGTGTCGCAGAGACAGCGCAAATAGTAATGCTCCGCACCGCAAATGCCCGACGCCTCGCCGGAAAATGCTCCTGCGTAAGTGAAAACTGTGGCATACGTCGTGGCACTTGTCAAGAGTGCACGTCAACAGCCTGGACAATGAACTGGCCATTCAGGAGGCGGCTCGCTCCACAGAGACTTAATATACTGTCTCTAGAGGATAAGCTCACAGGGCCCGTGCATAGAGGGGGGGGGGGGGGGGAGGTCCACTATAATCAACAACGCCATCTTGCAACGCCCATGTTTCCAGCTAGCGAGTTGTCAGCGACCCTTGGGGACAGTAACTGGCCAGATCTAGCAACAACATATCTAAACACATAGCCTCCGAGATGGCGCACCAATTTCGAAGGTTATGCGAAAGAAACAGGCACCGATAGATGGCAGCAGCTATCCTGTTTACGATCAGAGTTGGTTGATTATGGCGTTCGAAGGAAAAGTTTCGTTACCCCTAACAATAAAAACTTGCAAAGTGCAACGGTGGCCGTCCGTGGAGCTGAAAAGTTCAGTCTCAGCAACCCACCGAGAGACTACACGCCTAAGTACGAGAACCGGCGCACCCGGCGTGATCGGTACAGTCTTGTCGATTACCGCCGTGCCCGTGCGGTTCGTGCTCTCTTCTCGAGGTATGTTACGTACGCGTTAAGCATGGTGAATTTTTTTTGGGTGCCGAGCAGACTTTCCAATCAGCCTCGCGTGGTGGGCTCCGGCGCTGCCAGCTGTGATCACGGGAGGACGAATGGCGTGGCGCTCAGCAGTGGTTGTTGAAGTTCTTGAACTGTGCCAACTCTTCGGTAGCTGTAGCCAACGGCTTAGACTTCAGCCAGTCTCTCGTTTATGGCCTCCAAGCGGCTTCACCGGTCTGCATCTTGGAGCAGCGTCTGCATAAGGGCTAGTTGATATTCAGTTTTTGACTATAGCTTTCCTGCACTACAGACGCCACACAGACGAAGACTAGCGCTTGTCTTTGTGTATCTGTCTATAATGCAAGAAAGTTCGCGCTGCTATCATTAGAACTGCATATTGAGATGTCCTGAAGGTAGGGAGCTTCAACTGTGCAGCGTCGATAGCTGTTGAGGTTTGAGTTTCTTCCATTTCGACATCGCTGTTGCTTGCCCCGCCATGGTGGTCTAGTGGCTATGGTACTCGGCTGCTGACCCGAGGCTCGCAAGCTCGATTCCTGGCCGTGGCAGCTGCACTTCGAAGGAGGCGAAATGTTGAGGCCCGTGTACCGTGCTACGTCAGCGCACGTTAAAGAACGACAGGTGATCGAAAATTGTGGAGCCCTGCACTGCGGAGTATCTCATAATAAAATCATGATTTTGGGACGTAGAACCCCGCAAATCAATCGACATGGCTGCTGCTTAGGTTTGATTGTACGGGTCACCACTTGTATCTCGATACGGCCGGAGCGGAAAGAAAAAAAAATCATGACAGCTCCACTAACGTGAAACCTAGTAAGGTGCGAAGCACGCGGTGATACGCCGGTGTTTCGCAAAGGAAACGTTAGTCGTTGCCAATGGAATTTCTTTACCGTGGCCACGACGACGACGTTAGACGCCGGCAGCCCCGGCGCATTAGCAGGAACTCGTTAGAATCGCTTCTGACACAACCCTACACATACACTGTCTGGGTGTACTGCCTCTAGGATTGGCCCAAGCATGCACACACAATGTCCCGCTGCACTTCCTCCATGACGGGGCCGCGCAGTTTTCGCAACAGAATTTAAGAAATTTCTATTATTAATGTAATGAAATTGATACTATTCCTTTCTCTATGAATTAGGTTAAATCATGATAGTTTATTTCGAATCGGTTTTATTCACTATGTACTTTGTTTTTCACCATCGTTCCGCAACTTGGTTTAGCTTGACGACAAGAGACGCTGACTGTCCGAGACCTTAAACGGCAACTTCGGTGATTTTCCAGTGCCCACGGATTTCAATGAAATCTTCTATATATATATTCTCCTCGGTACTCTAATAACATGCGTCAAGCCAGGCGGTTACAAGTTATTTAGTTTTTCTGGAAATGAGCTTTTAAAATTTTAGCGGATTCGCACGCGGGCCACCCTGTGTTTTTTACGTCATCACCTTCAACGCTGCCTGCCCGAGCCAGCGGTCCGTCAAAAGCGAAACGGCCATACCTCAGCGTTGAAGTCGTCGCTGTCAATTAAAAGAAAAACCTTGCATACCTTAATCGTTCGTCGGATGACCTCGCCACTATCATTTTCCTGGCCCTAGCTCCTCATTTTTGATGACGACAAGACTGTGACGTCATCACATACGCTGCGCGTAACGTCTACCCGTTTCGGCTTCGGTTTGAGCGCGCCTTTTAGGAGGTTATTTAAAATTATTGGTGCGTTTCTTGGCAGACTGAAGCATCCTGGCTTCTACAGGACTATCAGTACCACTGGACAACATCGATATCAGAACACGGTGAAAAAACCGCCGGAGTTGCCTTTTAAGGTACCTCGCCCATCACGAGCAGGCAGATATTGGAGGACCAACGACTGACAAGACAGAAGTACGCCCCTCCGCATCCGAGCTTAAGCACTCAACAAGCTAGGGATTGGCGCCGCCTCCAAACGAACACATACCCTCACATATCAAGACTACACACAATCTATCCGCAAGCATACACGACCGCGATATGCCCGTGGTGCAGTGACCACACAGCCACACTTACACACACTACCTATGAATGTACAGAGCGGCCAGCCAATGTAATATCCAGGCTGGTACGCTCACGACAAGAGATTCTAACGTGGTCTTGGGAGGCACGGCTTTCGGAGCTGGCACTGGGGAGCCAACTGGCGACCCTTGACCAGGCCCGGCGAGCCGCAGTGGCCAGTGGGGCTCTACAAGAGGGCTCCACCCAAGCTTGACCATGCACCAAGTGTTGACGCAATAAAAGTTTATTCTCTCTCTCTCTCTCTCTCTCGCCCGAAAAGCGACTCCTCTCTACGGTTTGGAATGAGTCTAATATTATCGTACCGACGTCTGCTCTGATGGGAAGGGGAGAGAGGGGGGCGGCACGTGAGAGAGGGCCGTTGAAGGTTTGAACCACGAGCCCTTTCTTCCAACTCAGGGTGGCCCGACGGCGCTGGCGGTAGACGAAATGCAAAGGAACACGCGCGTATGTGAGAGATGGGGTGGGCGTAAAACGCCGTGCTTTGCTGCTTGTTGAAAAAAAAAAGATCAGGCATCGGTCACCACCAGAAATCTTTAAGCGATGTGCGCACGTGTCAGTGATGATGTATTCTGCCTCCGTTCAGGTAAATCCCTTTATTCAAAAAAAAAAATGCCAGAATGCAGAATGCTCCATTTCTCCCCCTTTATAGTGACGCTTAACTCTGTATCAGCGCTGTCATACACTAGCGTGCTCACTAATACTAATAATCATCGGGGCTTTGCGTGCCGAAAGCAACGATATGGTTAGGAATCCCTAGCCGTACTGATGGGCTAAGGAGTGATTTCTGTAAACGTAAGTGTACCGAAACGCACACATAAGTTAGTTCCACGATTGCTTTGTGCGTTTTTCTTCTATCCAATGACGGCCCCAATGGCCGCTTTTCGATGGAAGACGTGCCCACCGTGGATTTGGTCCTGCGACTCCGACTTTCGCAAGCCAACACCGTAGCACCTAAACTACCACGGCAAATGACTTGTCTGTTTATCGCACATCCGATCACCACGATTCCTCGTCGTCGTATTTCGCTTTGAAGAGAGGGCGACAGTTTCTTTTTCCGTAAACCTTGTGCAGCGCGGCGTGCCGCACATAAGCAAGCTTTTGCGCACGCAGTATTTCCAATTATGGGAATAGCAAAATGGAAACATCATTCTCCTACGTATTAAATGCGAAGCATTTCTTAGTGAACTTCGGCGAGTTTGAGCGTATCTATCTATCTATCTATCTAGCCGCCTACGATTTTGTGCTCTCCTGGCCGTTTCGCTAATGGGATGTTTACAAAAATTGGTATGCCACAACATGACTACATGACGAACATAAATGACAGGTCATAACATGAAAATCATGACATGCATGTCATGAGCGGCATGATTTACATGCCACGGTCTTTGTGCTCCCCTGGCCGTCTCGCTAATGGGATTATGCGAAAATTGGTATAGCACAACATGACTGCCTGACGAACATAATTATGATTGATTTGAGTTTTGTGGGTTTAACGCCCAAAACCCAGCTCTGATTATTAGAGACCGTAGTGGAGGTCTCCCGAAATTTCGACCACCTGGGGTCTTTAACGTGCACTGACATCGCCCGCACACGGGCCTCAACATTTCGCCTCCATCGCATGCGCCCCGCCGCCGGGATGCGACCCGGCCTTCGGATATGCCGCCGAGTGCATACCACTAACCACCGTGGGCGGGGTGGACAACAAATTGTTGTCATAACATGAAAATGATTACATGCATGTCATAGCGGCATGCTTTAATGCCCGGGTCTTGGTGACTCCGCTGTTTCGCTAATCTGGATTATCGATAATTGGTTTGGCCAATAGACTGCTTGACGAAATAAATTACTGGTCATAACATGAAAATCATGCATGCATGTCCTAAGCGGCATTATTTGACATGCCATTCTGATTCTCTCCTGGCCGTTTCGCTCTGGATTTTTACAAAAGTGGTATGCCACTCATGCTAGAAGAACATAATTGCAGGTCATAACTAAATCATGTTGCATGTCATATGGCACGATTTCATGCCAGATCTAAGTGCGCTCCTGGCCGTTTCGCTAATGGGATGTATGCGAAAATTGGTATGGCGCAACATGACTGCCTGACGAACATAAATGGCAGGTGATAACATGAAAAGCATGACATGCATGCCATGAGCGGCATGATCTACATGCCACTCGTTTCGTTAATGGGATGTATACGAAAATTGCTGTAGGACAACACGACTTCTTGACGAACGTAAATGACAGGTGTTAACGTTAGAATCATGACATGCGTCACGGTTTACATGCCACAGTCATGGTGCTCTGGCGGCCGTTTCGTTAACTTAATATATACCAAACTCGGTATAGCGAGACAACAATGCAAATCCATTTTACGTTCCTGATGTGGGCTTCGCATTTCCTTGATTCCCACTGCACGTGGGATCTGCCAATTTTTTATGTAAAGACTGCCACAGCAAGCCTGCCCAGCAGGGTTGTGTCGTCTGCTAATCCTTCTTGTGGCGTTTCCTTACTTCGCCACTATGTGGCGCTACTACAACGGACACCACGAAGTGGAGGAGGGAAAGAACGAGCGTAGAGAGTAAAGCGTAGCATAGCCTTTAGTACAGTATAGCGTGGGGGGGGGGGGGGGGGGTGGAACTGAAGCTGTGGCGGATGGACGTGAGCATAAGGAAGCGGGAAACAATGAGAAGTGAGGGCAAAGCGTAGCACAACCTACGTTAGTATGTTATAGGAAAGAGGGGCGAAACGGAAAGGAAGGTCAGGATGTGGAGGGGTCGATGGGAAGGCCACCAGCTCCGCTTTCATCATGCCCTGAGCGCTTAGTGCAAGCTTCCCGCATTTGTTTGCAACGCTAAGTCGCTTGTAAGCGTTCGCTACGGCCGTAGTTGTGTGTATGACGGACACACAATTACGGCACTGTTGCTGCGACGAGGACGGGTTGTTCATTTGAACCGATGCAAGTTTGACAGCGCACATCATAATAATTGGCCTGACACAAATACGCCCAGCTCAAGTTGTCATTATTTGTGCGGCTTTACGTCCCAAAACTACAAAGTGGTTAAAAAATGTCCTGGTGGGGGGCTCCAGAAATTTCAATCACCCGGATTTTCTTAAAGGGACGGAGATCTAAAATCGCGGCAACTGAAACGTGGCCTGGCCTGGCGGTGAAGCCTTCGTACGGCATTCTGGAGTCGGAATTGCTGTACGTCGACTGCTTATGCTCATATGACCATAACTTAAGCTGGAAATTGCAGTCTGTCTATAAAACGCATGCTCGCCTTATTCGCTTTCTACGCAGTAAAAGGAGTCTACGTTGAGATGAGACTGCCTTCATGGTAATCGAATGTATATACAGTGGTGCTTACGCACCGCGTCTCCCAGGTTTTGAGCACACTCACTAGCGGCAGAATGGGTAGCAAGTGCACCAGATGGCTGTCTGCCACTGTTCGCAATATGTGTTGCGTAAAAGACTCCATAGACAACAAATTCTAGTAATGTTTCAAGGCATTTGCCCCGTTGTCGTTCCATCATTGGACACACTGAAGGGTGAGTGAGTAAACAACTTTATTTTGTCCGCTACAGGCGCAAGGGAACTCAATGTCACACGGTAGGTCCACCTGGGGACCATCAGGTCAAACCTGAAGGTCCTCTCGCGGTCCTCTAGACGGCCAGGACTTCGGAGGTCCCGTCTTGAGCCCTAATGAGCTTCGTCATGTCTTGGGTGGAAGGGGGACCGGCAGAGGCACTGCCCCACAGAACATGCTCGAAGTGCGCATAACCGCCACACCGAAGGGTAAGCTCTCCGTTTAAATAAGGAATATTGGTACCTTAGGTGCCTTAAGAATTGTTTGTCGGTCCCATTAGCACGCACTAACTTGGCACAGCGCACAGACCGGTAGCATTTCGCCTTGAGTGAAATTTCTATCGCGCGACCTTCGCCTCACCAGGGGACTGCCATAGTCACCAGGCCAGGCAGAAGGCCGCAGCGCACACATATACTCAGAACGAACATTTTTGGCAGTCGTTTTTATTAGAGCAACAAGCAGCAACTTGAGCAAAGCACAAGTATCGCCACTCTGAAATATAAGAAAACAAAAACGAAAACGACAGAAATTTCAATCTGCGAGCCGCCTCTGTGTGGTCTACAAGGAGACAACATTGGAAAGGTTAGCTTGATGCGGCACATTGTTATATAATTGCGGGGTTACCGAGGTGCTCTAACAGGCATACGAAAAGCCACAAGTTTGCCTAATATTGTTTCCAAATTGCTATGTGGGAGAAAATGTAACATAAGCATGATCAGTTTTCCTTTTCTAGTATGACAACACTTACAAGGACACCTGCAAGAACATTTACAAGGAGTGCATCAATTCTTTAGAACTTAACAGTACTGTGTTCAGCATTAGCACCGCCAACACGTTGAAGTCGTTTCGAAGGGAGCCGCCGTTCTCTTCCTTTAGACAAACTTCACGTCGTTCACCTTCAAGAAACTGCAAACGCGCGCGAGGAGGTCAACGTCGAGCATGTCCAGCGTGCATTTGTCCGAGGGGACGCAGGTCACTCGTTTGTTGACGATGCGCGTGATTATGAAGTACTCGTACGGGAGCCTCTTGCGGGCCCTGTCAACCAGCTCGAGCGTTTTGTCGTAGTCGTGAGTGAAGTCCCGGGTGAGCACCATCCTCAGGGACTCCGTGTGATGCACGTTCTCGAAGGCCCAGGCGTGCCTCCAGTTGCAGGAGCCGAGGACGAAACGCACGCCCACGTGCACGAAGAGCTGCGTATCAGAACGAAAATAAAAGCTACTGCTCGAATCTGAAGAGAGTACAGGGTAGTCGCGCAATAAAGGGGATAATGCAAACGCATCGCTATGGCGGGCGCATACAACGAAAAACAAAAGACAGTGTCATCAAGGCAGAAACATTTGAAGCCTGTTCCACGCCTGTGAAATCTCTAAACAGCTGAGCCAGAACGAGGGTGTCAAGTTCACGGTACCTATCCTGTAGCACCTGTCATCATCATTGTCATGCAGCAGTGGTCCGAGGTCAGTGAGGTCCGCCTTTAGTTCACTTTTAGTTCTTTTACTTTTAGTTCACTACCACTATTCGTTATACGTTACAGCTAAACTGTTAACTGCGAACATTGCCGGCTACGGATGAACCTCGACAATAAACAGCTCGGCCGTTACTGCCCTTACTGGCCTTTGGCTTCATTTACTGGCGCTCTAGATGACTGGCTACAGCACGTAGACAGCGCGAACCTTTCCATTTATAGATAGTTCTTCTGGCCCCAAATACACGACGCTGGGGAAGGGATTCCGCAGGCTAGTGCATCACGCAGAACGAAGGCCACATTGCTCGCGTGCTTCCTTTTAAAGCACCCCACTTTGTACGGAGCTGCGACTGAAGAAGCGCGTAAAGATGAGAAGCACACCTTTCAGTGCAAAGGTCATTTAAATAAAAAGGTTTTCATTCGTAAACGAATATTGGGCATTAAAGAAGACATTATCCAGTAAGGCCTTCATAAGAAACATCGGTAGCATCGGTAGCCAACTCCGGGATTTTCTTAGTCATTAGATCTCAACAAAAATTCGCCGGGTCTGTATATTGGCACACTTCTGACATTTGTGCAAGATTACGTTATTGAGAGATGTGCCGATTGCTTAGAAATAAATTTTTTTTTGCTGATTACCTCAAACCGCGCACCTGGCTTCCCAAGGTTATTGGCCACCCTGCGTTGACGGCAGCGGGAAAGTGACAAAAGCGCACAGCTACAATACCATGGCCTTCGAGATCTGTGCACGCCGGCTGACCTTCGTGATATTAACACCAGGGTGCGTGCAGGCTGTCGCGCCACGGAAGAGGTGGACTGACTTATCTAACATCACTGCTGATTTGGACTTTGGTATTAAAATTATTTTCGCATTTCCTGATCATTTTTAGAGGCGCAAGACTCCTACAAATTAGAGGTAACTGTTTGGGCCTTCTTAAAAGGCCAACTCCTGTGATTTTTTGCGCACGTTATGCTAAAGGCGTTTCCATGTTCCTGGGTGCTCCTGTCACTCCTGATAGTGATCAGGAGTAATAGAAGTGCTTTTACCCTGACATGCGCGAAGAATCAGCGGTACTGGCCTGTGCCCATAGATCTGTAGCTTTCTACTTGGAGTTATGCGCCTCTAGAAATTCCTTTTACTTAGAGCACGCAAGGAAACTTCCACAAGGGCTGCTTCTAACGGCTCCTATTATGCGGAGTGCGGACATTTCTAAATCCATTTTCCTTAACGAAGCTGTTTAAAAAGGTCAAAGGAATTCCACTGCGCGGAGGTCGATAACCAGAAGCTGTGGTATTACGTAACTTGGCCGCATGACGTAGCCTCGAAATATTGAGAAATTCACCACGTGAACTCATCCACAGCAACGCAAAAATATTGCGCCATTGTTTTCTCTAGAGCATATTTCGCCTTAACAGCTGGTTGGCTTAATTCAGATTTCATTAATTTTAATTCATTCGATCACTTATTGTAGCTGCGATACCGCCTTAATGGCCATTTGGTACCCTAGGCTCACATTTTATTTTGCGAATGAGACACGGTTCTACGTCACGCGGAGCCCCCGAGATAGGCCCATGCAGAATCACGTGATATACATTGTCACATAACACTCATAGTTGTATAGCTACCATGGCCGCACGATAATGGCGAGGCTACCTATGCGACACTAGTCTTTACCAGAAAAAGAACGTAGCGAACGCCGCCAGTGAAGCCCACGCACACAAACCGACAGCGTTGCCTGGAGTGGCGGTACGCATTTTGAAGGAGCCCTGCAACACTTTTTGAACATAGGAAGAAAATGACGCTGGCCAACGTGAGGGTTTCTGTGAACATAGTGACGTTGCACTATATGCAGCAAGCCACGCCCTCTCTTGTTCCAACGAAACGCGACATAAATTTCGCGGACTACGAACGCCGGCCAGTTCCCGTGTGAGTCGCCGCGGCTCTGGGCGCAAACTTCACTGTTGAAGGACGAATACAATGCAAGAAAATGAGAAAACGTTGAAGGTCGCGAAGCACTCCTGACTACTGTACTCCCATCCTCCTGCGTATCTAGCTTCCAGAGGTTCATCGCGAGTGAGCGCGTTCGGAAAGTAATCCCCCTCCCCGACTTCAACTTGGCGCCTGAACTCCGCCAATACCCAAAGGATTTGCACAATTACAGCGGCACGTGAATCGTGCGGCACTAAGCTCCTTAAATGGTGTCACTCGAGGATTAATTACAAAAGCGCTGCAGTGAGCCTTTAGATTCTCCCAGCGCACGCGCTTGTATTCAGAACCTAGCCATAGAGAGCTTCCTCGTAAAAGTCCGTTATGCTTTGTAGTAAGTATTGCGATCGCCCCTGTGACTGCGTTTACCGATCACGAATTGTGCCTGCTATCTAAATCCGTACCTCCACTTTACCCACGAGCTCCCTTATGGCAGGTATTAAACCCAGAATCGGACATTAGACCCGGATCCAACGTGTGGGCTTGAAGCTCCGCTGATGCGTGTCCGTGGGAGGATTATGTAAAATTAATTGTTTAGTTCGCCACTGTCATTAGTTTGTGCGATCGCTCCTGTTCATAATGAGAAAGCCCCAATACGGTTGCGACGTGCTAGCAAGATGGCAAGTGAATGAGCTAGGAAACGCTATCTGGAGATCTCGTGGGTGGATGACATTCACAGATCATATGCAACGCAGTAAATGGTTCGCTGCTTCGAGTCTGAATGTCCACGTTAAGTACTGCATTAACCTAACTTCTGAGAACACTACGCCTGTTAATTTTATTACTCAGGCACAATAACGCGACTGTCTTCGACAACTCCCCTTCCCTGTTCACATGGCATGGCAGCGGGAGAAGAGTAGGCCGGGAGCTGCGTAGTTTGTAAACGCACATATGTTTTGTTGATTGATTTCTGGGATTTTACGTTCCAAAACCACGATTCGATTGAGAGACGACGTAGTACAGGGCTCCGGAAATTTGGACCACCAGCGGTTCTGTAACGCGCACTGACATGGCCTTGTCTTGTGAAAGGAAACGAACAAACTGAAGTTGTCACTGAAACGCATATTTCTTTTTAAGTGAGACTTTGCCATAAGGACATCCTTTGGTAACAAGATTTTTCCTGTCAAATGCTAAACATACGAAACCAGGGTTCTCCCCTTAAATTTGTGAGCGCTAGACGCCGTGACATTGGTGCGGGGGCATGGTATGATAGGCGGTGAGAAACGGAATCTCGCAATAACAAAAGGTTACGAAATTTCGGATTCTTGGAAATCGCAAGGCCACATGGGAGACCACTTTTTACGTACTCATGCGGCTGGAGACGCAGCCGCTGGCTTTTCGCGAGCGTAGTTGCTCATTTCATTCCTCAAGAGCGCATTTCTAATCTCAAAAATGTTACTCGGAATGATGAGCGCTCAATCGACAGGGCTGGGAGACATTTACACCGCCACCCTACCCGGGAAGGAACCCCGAAGCACTCCGGAATGGTGTGCGAGCACACGCATGAAGTGTATATGGCGGCAGCTCACCATGTTATTCCGCAGTATCGATTTGGTGCCGTAGTCGTTGGCGTAGTTCACGTGGTCACGCTCCACACGAAGTTCGACCAGGTAGCGGCTGTACTTAACGACCTCCTTCAGTTTAGCGCATACAAACGCCGGGTCGTCTCCCCGATGAGAAATGGTGAGTGCGTTGAGTCTGGGGTTATGCTCGACGAGTTCTTGCAGCGGCTTGGCGGCACTCGATTCGCAGACGAAGTTTGAGAGTTTCAGTTTCCGAATGCTGCGCTGTCCCTTAAGTGACTCAAGCACATCGGCCCACACCTGCTCGGGCTGCTCGATGCTCAGGTGTAGATCTCTGCAGTGAAAGGAAAAGGCAGCAACCATTGGTGCATTCACAGGGACAGTTAAGTATGTTAAACATTCGACGGCTACGTTTGTCCTTACGGATACGCTGGGAATTAAGTTCGGCCAACAAGTACTATAAGTACATTACATTAAAACACGCCGCCTGGTATCTAAACGACCTAAATATGGGTATGCAATCGACTGCCAAAATGAAATAAATAAATCTTGGCATGGAACGCGGCGCAAAGAAAAATGAAATGCAGAATAGAAGGTTTTACGCACGTCTCATTGGTAAAGGAGTATTGCTTGTTTTGATTTCTGGAGTTTAACGTCGCAAAACCACGATACAATTACGACAGAAGCCGCAGTCAACGGCTTCGGAAGTTTTCATCACCCGAAATTCTTAACGTGCACACGTAACCCACAGCACACGGTCCTCAATATTTCACCTCCATGTAAATTCAGCCGCCTAGGCGGGGATCAGATCCTGCGACCCTTTGATCAGCAGCCGAGTACCATAGCCACCAGACCACCGTGGCAGAGCGTACTTGTTTTAAGGCTTACGCAATGCATCTTTTTGAGATTGTTGATGTAAGCTTATCTGGAATGGTCACTGTCATTTGCAGTGCATTCTCTAACGAAAATGTTCCTTTCCGTATTCGAATAATTCCATATTTTCCATACTAAATCCATAAGCTTTTCGTTTACTTACCGTATATTTTCCACATTTCTTCATGTGAGTCTTTCGGAAACAAATGGAATTATTAGAACGACCACACGGAACGCTTCAGTAGGGTTAATTGAATGTAAGCGCTTAGTGAAGAGGAAATTTGAAGAACGATGGAGTTGAACCATCCTAGAGTCGTTAGCGTGAAAAACAGGAGAATTTTGGTACCTGAGAAACCGAACCGCAGGGGGGAAATCATTGAGAATAGCAATCGTAGTTGCCGAAGCCACGTAGCCGCAGTCAATTCTGGCCTCGCGAATCTTTCGGCTATTTGCCACGACTTCCAGGCGAGCCGCGATGTCGGCTCTCTCCACAGTGAGCCGAGCCGTGCTGCTCTTGCACAACTCGTCGCCTCTTGAAAAGATCTCAGCGTCGGGGTCCTCCCAGCGGAGCTCTAGTCGAGAGGAGAGATTGAATTTTTCGATCATATCGTAGGCGTTCTTCATTCTCATTGCATCAACGTGGCCTTGTGCCTTCACGTCGATGGCGAGCTTTAGTAGAGTCTTGTTATCCTCCTGTAGGGAGAGTTGACATTAGTGAGATGCACGTCGTCATTGAAAAGAACGGCATGCGAGAATAGCTGAACCATGAAATATGATGTAGTTTGGATACGATGTAGTACTGATACGTAATTTTTTTGTTTTGTTCGTTGTGCCCGGTCTTGCATTAATTACGAAATTGTTTTCCATGTCGCTTTTGTACTTGCTATGGCTATATTTCATACCAATTAACCCTAAACAATTTGTTATGCCATTTTCTGTATTAATCATGTCCTATTGAAACTGCCCACCTGCTGGGACCTAAGTGTCTGCAGTATGTGATAAATAAATAAAATGAATCTCAAGTTATTCAAGATCAGCGTTTCCTGAAAGGAAGTCAATCAAGCATTCAAAGGAACTGCTCCACGCAGCATCGCCTAATTAGAATTACGTGCTCACGGGACCTGTCAAAAGAAAGCTGTTTACCTTGCGTTATTACCATGTGCAGAGGTCTTTCTAAAATTGCAGACCAGGTACCAACCAGCCTAACATGGCCTATAAGAAGCACCTGTGCTCGTGGCGAATGCGTATCGAAGATGACCACCTACATGATGTCTATTTTGCTACTTTACAACATGCTGCAGTTAGCTCTTTTCAACTCGCGTATCTCAAAGGCCTGTAGTCCTAAAACAGTGCCTGTTCAACTTTTATCGAACACTTCAAGCCACGTGATCGAAATGATAATGTACTGCAACACGAACTCAACTGATAAGTGACTGGGATAGCGGGTTATAGGGAACGCAGACTTCACTTTACTGGGACGCTGTTACGAGCGTATCCGAGTGGTTAGAAATTTACAATAAGAACTGGACGTACTTTAGTCGCATTGTAATAGAGACTCTAGACATAACTACCATACAGGATTTAAATGATGAAACTTGAGCGCGTATTCTGTGTCAGAGTTGGTGTAGGACATTGCGGCGGGATAGTTCGTTTATAGCTTTACAATGCCTTCAACTGCGCAAAAAGACGAGGACAGGCGGAAGGACGCACACCGCAGACCACGAGAGCTATTGGCAGTCGACGCTTGTGTTGTTTTGCGTGTTTCCTTACGCATGTCCTGGTCTTCTTGCGCACTTAATACCACTGTCAAAGGAAGCAACCTATGTGCACTGTTGCGTTTCAAGATAAGGCGTCGGTGAAGCGCGCCATAGCCGCGGGCATCGGGGCTGCGAGATAACCTTATGGGGAGCACGTGTTCCTTTCACGCCCAAGGTCGCGACCACCCTGCCAGAAACCACCTGGGTTTCATTAGGAGACGGCGCGTATCGAGGAACAGTCGACTTTCTGGTCCACCGAAGAGATACCTGTTATCGACTTGGGGGAGGACAACCTGGCACGCACGCTTCAACCCCTGCTGTGCTCCGGCTCCGAGGGAACCTCGCCTCCGCCCGGCCGCCCCTCCTGTCTTGGAATGGCCCTGGGAGATAGATTAGAAGGCTGCGACGGATGAAACGAGGGAGAGACGAGAGATGGAGATCGGACAGCCAGGGTCTCAGTGCCCGAGTTCGCTGTGCCGATAGTTGAAATGTAAATAAATGTTAAGTTTTCATTTTCAACTACTCGGAGTCGTACCTTCATTAGCAAGCCAAACTTGATCACCTACACGAACGGCCCACGCGCGACGCTACAAACTGGTAGGCAGCGGCGAGATCAAGGAGAGGCTGGCGGAAGACTGTCGACGGAAGAGCGACATCTGGGGATCCGGGATCAGCAGAGCTCCTCTTTGTGGCTCCGGGAGACAACCGTCGCAGTAACGGCGTGGAGGCTGGAACGACTCGGAGGAAGAGCATCAGAAGGCGCAGTCCACACGATCTGGGATCGGCGGACCTGGCAACGTGGCTCCGGGAGACACGACCTTCGCAAGGTCGCAGTTCGGTGAGTGCTTGAGCGACTACGTTTTGCTGGACGATAAGGACAGGGTTCTGTATCGGGCAATTAGGTCTGACTAACCGCCACTGGGTGCGTGGTTAATTAAGGGAAACTCGTAGCCGGCTCTCGAAGGCATTGATATCACCGTGTTAAGAAAGGAAGAGCTTCTGCTGTTGGCAGCAGAGCTCGGAATGGATATAAACAGTAGGTTGAGGAAGCCCGAAATTCGCGCTGCAATCGAAGAAGTGGGTTTCGAGGAGGACGAGCTCACAGATGCTTGGGAAAAGATATGTCACGAGCGGAATGAAAGGGCGGAAGAGAAAGAGAAGCAGGAAAAGAGGGAACAAAAGCAGGCGGAAATTGAGCTCGAAAGAATAAAGCTAGAGCAGGCGAGATTGGCGCGCAGTGCGGATGCGGCGCCACCGCCTCCAGCGGAAAGTGTGAAAATGACAAACTTGCTTCAGCCGTACAAGACAGGCGATGACATCGATCTCTACCTGGTTAATTTTGAACGGATTTGTGAGAAGTATTCATTTCACCGAGACACATGGCCAGAGCGGTTGCTTGCGTTTTTGCCGGGAGAAGCCTCGCAGGTCGTGGCTCGACTTAGCGCAGCTGAGGCAGGCGAATACAGCTCAGTGAAATCGAGCTTGCTCGCAAGGTACAGGCTTTCAACGGAGGAATTTCGGAGGAGATTTCGCCAGGAAAGAAAAAAGACTAACGAGAGCTTTGTGGAGTTTGCTTGTAGCTTGAGGGACAATTTTTCGGAGTGGGTGAAAGGAACAGGGGCGGATAACTTCACTAAATTGGGAGATTTAATCTGCTTAGAGCAGTTCTATGAAACTTTGCCCGATAACGTGCGCCTTTGGGTTAAGGATCGACAAGAAGGTGTGTATGTAAAGCGTGCCGCACGGCTTGCTGATGAGTATGTCGCAAGTCGAGGCCTTAGGACTCAGGTCAATAGCGCCCACAATTATCAAAAGCCTTCCCCACGGCCACAAGCGTGGGGAAGCCAGAGTTCAGGTGACATGCTTTAACTGCAAGGAAACGGGTCATTTCGCCGGAAACTGTCCAAAGAAAAGGCCCGTATTCGCTTGCATAAGCGATCATCCAAGTAACATTGATCTACTGAAGCCATACATTACAGACCTCATGGTAAATGGGAAAGAATGTAAAGTGCTGAGGGACTCGGCGGCGACCATGGATGTCGTTCATCCGAGCTATGTAAAAACTGACGACTACTTATCCGAATGCGCGTGGATAAGGCAGGCCGTCAGCGAAGACTCAGTGTGCTTACCTATGGCAAAGGTACAGATTGAGGGACCTTTCGGAGCTATCGAGACAGTGGCAGCAGTGTCCAAAGGGCTACCCGAGGGCTACCCTTACCTTTTCTCGAACAACTCAGAGTCGCTGCTAAATAAAAGGGGATGCACATTTGCTGAAGCTCAGGTTATGGCTTTGACAAGGGTCAAAAGCGCGCGCATTCGCTCAACAGCTGCGTTACGACGATAATGAAAGCGTCCATTCAAAAGATGAAGTATCCAGCTCCGAAAGCGTAGTCGCGCCGGAGGAGGAGAACCCCGAATATCTGAAGGATTCTCGCGATAAGGAGCGGCCAGTTGAGAAAAAGAAAAGAAAGTCTAAAGGGAAAGATGAGAGTTTTCAGGGAACGGTGTTAACACCGACTGCGCCTAGCTACGAGCACTTGCTGGGTGTTGATCGAGAAACGCTACGAGAGGCACAAAAGAACAACCCGACGTTAGGAGTTCTGAACAGCGAAGCAGTGAGGGGGTGTCGTCAAAAAACATTTCTTTCGAAGTGAGAAAGGGCGTCCTGTACCGTAAGTACCAAGATAGGCAAAGGCGATCTTACGATCAATTGGTGGTTCCGGCACCGTACCGCAGAGACATACTGAGCCTTTGTCATGATCACGCGTGGGCAGGACACCTAGGTATAAATAAAACGAAGAAAAGACTGCTGCAGGAATTTTATTGGCCAGGGTGCTTCAGAGAGGTGGAGAATTTCGTGCGCACTTGTGATACTTGTCAAAGAGCAGGCAAGTCTAACGACCGATGGAAAGCACCGATGGTAAAAGTGCCATTATTTCTGAGCCCTTTCGCAGAGTGGTTGTGGATTTGGTGGGACCGCTGCCGAAAACTACGGCGGGAAACAGATACATTCTAACGTTGTTGTGTCCGGCGACCAAGTTTCCTGAGGCGGTACCATTGAAGGAGGCAACTTCAGTAGAGGTAGTCGATGCACTGCTTTCCATTTTTTCGCGCCTTGGTTTCCCGGCAGAAATGCAATCCGATCAAGGAACGGTGTTCACGAGCGCACTCACGACAACGTTTCTCGAGAAGTGCGGGGTCAGGATTTTGCATAGCTCAGTCTATCACCCTCAAAGTAACAGCGTGGAGAGGTGGCACGCCGCACTAAAGAAAGTTTTGAGAGCGGTTTGCCACGAAAGGAAGTGTGACTGGGACAGCTGTCTACCTGGCACACTGTTTGCGTTACGCACCGCGCCGCATGAAGGGACAGGATTTGCGCCAGCGGAGCTGGTCTATGGCCGAAATCTTCGAGGTCCCCTGGGGCTAGTTCGCGAACTATGGGAGGACGCACGGGTGCCAAAAAGTGTGGTGGAGTATGTGTTAGACCTCATGCAAAGGCTACACATGTCTCGCGAACTTGTTAAATGTAACCTGGAAGCAGCGCAAGACGCTTCAAAGAGATATTATGACATCAATGCGAGGACGACATCATTTCACAAGGGAGACAAGGTAATTATCTTGCGGCCAAATCGTCAAAATAAACTGGAAGTTCACTGGCATGGACCCGCCGAGGTAATTAATCGTATTTCAGAGGTGAATTACACAGTAAGGCTGCCAGGACGTAAACGGGAGGACAGAGTCTACCACGTAAACTTTTTAATGAACCGTTTTTCGAGCGAGCAGCTATTTTGAGCATAGCCATGAATGTGCCCGATGAAGTTCCCCTAGAGTTACCGTGTTTTCGGAACAGGACGGGACCGAGCGTGGACGAGGTAATAAAGCAGCGTGGACGAGGTAATAAAGCATGCGGGACGAAGTAATAAAGCATACGGTCTCACTAGACTTAGTGAGAGGGTATTGGCAAGTGCCATTAACCGAACGAGCTAGTCGCTACGCGGCGTTTGTAACACCTTTCGGGGTTTATCAGCCAGTTACCATGAGCTTTGGCTTGAAGAACGCGCCGTTCTGTTTTTCAAGGCTGACGGATCGGGTTCTGGAGGGCTTAGAAGAGTTTGTGGTCCCCTATTTGGACGATGTCGCCGTGTTTTCGAACGGTTGGGAGTCGCATTTGGAACACACCCGAACGGTACTGGAGAGAATTAGAAGGGCGGGCTTGACTATCAAAGCCGAGAAGTGTCAGTTCGGCCAGGCGCGTGTCACGTATTTGGGGCACGAAATCGGACGCCGAAAACGCGAACCGATGCAAGCCAAAGTAGCCGCAATATCTAACTTCCTCCGACCCGTAAAGAAAAGGGATGCGAGGTCATTTCTGGGAATGACCGGGTATTATCAGCGCTATATCCCAAATTACTCGGAGGTTGCTAGTCCGCTGACTGACAGCCTCCGAAAGCATGAACCAGAAGTGGTTACTTGGAGCCCCGACAGGGAAGAGGCCTTCCAGAAACTGAAGCAGGCTTTGTCTTCCCGGCCGGTGCTTGTCGCGCCAGACTATGGGAGAGAATTTATTCTCCAGTGCGACGCTAGCAACGTGGTCTGGGTGTAGTCCTGGCCCAAATAGACGAGAGTGGTGAAGAGCATCCCGTGCTCTATCTCAGCAGGAAACTGACAACACGGGAAGAAGCCTTCAGCACATCTGAAAAGGAGTATTTGTGTATAGTGTGGGCAATCCAAAAATTAGGATGCTATATTCAAGGCACGAAATTCACGGTCGAGAGCGACCATTGCCCTCTTTCATGGCTGAACCGAATGTCGAGCAAGACGGGAGGCTTCTAAGATGGAGCCTCATTTTGCAGGAATATAAACTTGAGGTGAAGTACCGAAAAGGGAGCCAGAATAAGAACGCCGACGGACTTAGTCGGGGGTTTCAGTAACCGAACAGGTTTCCATTTTTTTCTTGCTGCTTTAAGAAAGCTTGTTCTATTTGGTCCGCTTTCCAGGAAAACATCACCTGGTATTTGTTTTCTAACCTTGCGGGAGCTGGCCACGACTGAGATAAGAAAAAGTAGCAGTGAGAGAGGCAAAATTGTGTAAAGCCTTGTATAGAACTTAGGTGTCCGGCGGACGTGTCGCTTGGGCACGCCCACCGCGGGGAATCTGTTGTGCTTGTGTTTTGTGCTGAGACAGCTCCCAGCTACAAAGTGTTTCGATTCATTGCACCAAGAAAGAATCTCGACGCTTCGGGCGGCCAGACAGCTGGCCACCCTTAGGTCGGATCTCCCGGCGGCGGAGGAGTTTGTTGCGTTTCGAGATAAGGCGTCGGTGAAGCGCGCCATAGCCGCGGGCATCGGGGCTGCGAGATAAGCTTATGGGGAGCACGTGTTCCTTTCACGCCCAAGGTCGCGACCACCCTGCCCGAAACCACCTGGGTTTCATTAGGAGACGGCGCGTAACGAGGAAGAGTCGACTTTCTGGCCCACCGAAGAGATACCTGTTATCGACTTGGGGGAGGACAACCTGGCACGCACGCTTCGACCCCTGCTGTGCGCCGGCTCCGAGGGAGCCTCGCCTCCGCCCATCCGCCCGTCCTGTCTTGGAACGGCCCTGGGAGATGGATTAGAAGGCTGTGACGGATGAAAGGAGGAAGAGACGAGAGACGGAGATCGGACAGCCAGGATCTCAGTGCCCGAGTTCGCTGTGCCGATAGTTGAAATGTAAGTAAATGTTAAGTTTTCATTTTCAACTACTCGGAGTCGTACCTTCATCAGCAAGCCAAACTTGATCACCTACGCGAACGGCCCACGCGCGACGCTACAGCACTTCCACCGAGTGCACTTACGCTCACGCGCTGCTACACGGGAAAGAAGTGTGCTTTGGAAATGTGCATTCCTCTAACGGACGTGGCCGCAAACAACGACAGGAAGAGAATAGCGAGGTTTTTAGTTGAAGTATGATTTTTTATTCATAGCAATGTTTCCACTAACGAAAATAACGTTTTAAATATACTACGGGCTCTGCATTTTTCATGAACGTGTTTGTTTACAAGCCACTGCTACCTAGGCTACACACTCCGCCGCCACGAAGCGAGTTCCGCGAAGGCACTCGCCCGCAATTGCGCTTTGCCGCGAGTGTCACCAGACGTTCCCGTGTGACAGCGTGCGAACGACACTAGCGGCGAAGTGCACCCTCTCAAGTGCAATATATAGTAATCTCGTGTGAGAGGGGTATAAGGCATTTCAAAGTTGGAGGACGCTTAAGCTGCGCCTTTAAAAGGACAAAGCGCTAAAGCACCATTGGGTGCCCCGTCCGCGCCACCTTCTTGCATCACATTCATCAAAATTAGCGGGTGCTCCCAAAATTCTCAAATTATTCGTTCCATGGTAACAGAAATGTGCTTGCTCGTATATTAAAATTACAGTCCGAGCTATCACATGACGATTTCCTCGTTAAGTCGTAGTTTACAGTTCCTCTGAGAGATTTTACCTTTAATTAACTGAATTTTATTTGCTAAAAAATTGGCCGCGTATCTCCGTTCTTCGCTGCAAATGCCGTCGAAAGACGATAGCCTTCCAGCGGCCGTACTACATGAGTCCCGTTTCGCGTGTTTCTATTCCCCCCGAGGAGTTGCGCAAGCGAGAGGGAAAACGAAGAGACGCGAGGAGAGAAAGGGACCGGCCGGAGTGGCGGGCGGGCGGCCGTTCCCTGCCAGCGTTCGGCACGAGCGCGAGATAAGGGCGCCATCTGGCCATGGTTACGGGAAACGCAAGAAGCTTGCCTAGTACAGGAAACGTCCGCTTTTGCGCATCCTAACAAGCACTAGGGTCTTTAGAATTACGCATCTATGTATTTTCTACTAAAGGAACACACCGTCCAATACATACGTATTGATGTTGCGCCTCAGATATGCGTAATATTTGCTTTTTGGCCGACTGTGTTCAGAAGTATGAAGGTAGCCGCCAGTTCAAGCTGGGTGGTCGTTGAGAAGGGGTTCACCTTTCGCAGCAGGACAGAACACAAACCCACACACACACACACAGACACAGACCAAAATTTCTGCGTTGAAGTATCCCAAGAAAGACTCGTTTTTAAAAAAACCTGCGCCTTTGGACAAGGCTGCCATGGCCGAATTATCGGAGAAACATAGAAGTTCGATATCATTTCCGCCATGCACGCCAACGCTGTGCTTTCTAGGTGAATAGGTCCATTGCATATCGCGTTAGACGCTGTCACCATCTAAAGAGCAAAATTGCCTTCTGTGATGTGCGCGGTTCAAAAAGTGCGCTTGAAAAACAAAAGAAGTGACGCAAAGGAAAAGAAGGCAACGAGAGAAGACGCTCACGGACCGGCAGGACGGCATATGAAAGACGATGACGATGAGGAACAAAAGGCGTGGCGCTAGAAAAATAAAATAAAATGAAGCAACCAATCAGCAACACCCACGACGTTGGTGTTCCCAATGGCCAATAGCTGGTGAACACGGGTACGCAGCGGTGGCCAATCAAAAGATAAATAAGCAAAGGCGAAAGAAAAGCGAGCGCTATCGGATTCTTCGGGGGTTCCACGAAAGAGAGTTCCAGGAAGGAGAAAGGCAGCGGATCGTCCACCGGCCCGGGCGTTGAAGACGGCAGTCGGGTTTCGGACCCGAGCCGCAAGGGCTTCACCCGACCGGGACCTCCTGCTGACCTGTCTCCAGGCAAAGGAACTCCAGCGGCTCGCAAGCTCCAGGCGAGGACTTGATCTTGTGCCCGTAGGCATAGCCGGAACAGTCGGGCTGCGGGTCCGAGTTCCACATTCAGATGCCTGGCCAAGATGCCGGTACTACCTCATCGAGCCGCCTAGCCGCCCACGTCCTCCGTCGCAACGAGACATCAGTCGTCATCGTTCCGAGCCGTCTGCACTTCGCCAACTTGCTCTTCATGAAGCTCATCGACGATTCGGTGAGCCATGCGCTTCTCCCGCGTCGCCTTCACACATCACCGTCGAACCCTTAGACATTAAAATGCCAGGACTCTCGCAGCTCCTATAGAGACTTTATTACGACCTACTGTCTTTTCCATTTCGTTTCTCTCTCAAGCAGCTTGTCATTTAGTTTGTCTCTCTTTGCAACAGTTTAATTAAAAGTTGTGTGTGTGTGTGTGTGCGTGTGTGTGTGTATCGTGTTGTGTGAAAAACGGCTTTGTCCTTGATTAGACTCTCGGAGGCTTCACCTGGGAGAGTCGTCCGAAAACGAATCTATAAAAGAACCTGCGTAAAATATCATCACACCTTCGCAATCGGCTGTAACGCACGGTGATTACTTAGGATACCCTTATTTAGTGCTATACCTACATTGCGGGGAACCATCTGCGAGACCTGGTAAACTTGAACGAGAAAGTGCAAGTGTTAGAACTTGAGTCCACATTTTCAACGACATTCCCGACAAGCTGCGCATATCAATGCATTACCAGGTGTGCAGCGTACTTCTGATGTATGCGGAATCGTATGCGGCACGCACTAGCATACGGTAACCTGGGTTACGCGGTACCGCGTAACCCAGGTTACCGTATGCTAGTGCGTGCTAATGGGCGACATATGTGATTAGTGTCGCTAATGGGCGACATATGTGATTTCAAGCGAATCAGTCAATCAGTCGGAGACTGCAGTGAACTTATGACCTTGCACTGCACTTGTGACCTTGCACTTGTGACCTGAACTTGTGACCTTGCACTGCAGTGAGCTTGTGTATTATTGCACTGCACGCACCAGGGAATTGGCAATTTTGTTTAAAACACGGCTACAAACAAACGGCAGTTCTTTCAACTAATGACGTCACTAGGACACGGACTAAGTCGCTTGAGGCACGAACCACATTGGCCGATTTCGTGACCGTAGAAATGTGATTTTGTTCCTTTTAATTTCCGCAAGTACGGGAAATGTGCTTGTCTCTCTCAAAAAGCAGCGAAATAATTCAAGCGACGCAGTCGTTACCCCAGTGAAGGCATATGTTAGAAGAAGAGCGCGCGTTTTACGTATGTTTTTGAAACCATATTGTGAATTCTCTTCGGCGCCTTAGTGTAATAACGCTGGGTTCAGACTGTCTACTCTTACACCCAAATACTTGGTCTCCCAGCTATCCTGCGTCCCCCGCGCACCAAAGAGCTTTGGGAAGATGCCCTCTGCGACGGGCCTCCCGAGATCCGCTGGGCCCTAGTTCAACGGGCACGCGTGGTCGCTAAGATAATCTTAGGGATCCCGGACTAGGGTTCCCTCCCGCATACTCACTATTTATTACGAAATAAAAATGTTCATTCTCTCTCGCAAATAAAAACATCACCGCATGCGCACTATCTAATCGTGAGTTCGCCTGTGCACGCGCAGTCGTCGGGACTTACCGTCATGGCAGCGATAATTTGTTCGAACCCCTGAACGTCGATGGGATTTCGGCGCAAGTCGAGTGTTACCAGGCGCGCATCACGGCGCAGTGCTTGCGCCGCCAATGTCGCGAACACCTTTGACAGTTGACAGTCGGTTATCTTGAGATGGATCAGCACACCTGCGTCAGCAGAACAGGAGTGGAATGCAGGCTTTAGAAGAGAGATAATTCACGCCCGTATGCAGAGCTTGTCACGAAAAGAAAAACCAGAGGAATGAAATTTCACAAGGACACCTAAAGTTAATAAAGGAGTAATCTTAGATTCATGAAGTGCTGGTCGAACTGGGTTTTTCATTATTTTCCCAATGACAGCCTTAGTAATAGTAGCACAAGAAGTGGCCAAGGTCCTGATTATTCAATGTCGCTCCAGAATCATGGCCCGTGAATGTCAACGTGAGGTCACGATTTGCATGGTGTTTTCTATATTATTCGGTGAAATTCGAGCGTCAAGTCTCCGATGTTATCAGAAGGGAATGTAATTTACTTTTATCGACTATAGTAGGCGCCTAAGATCCCACGTCAAGTGGAGCTGGTCCGCAGACCTAAACGGCCTTCGCCGCTCGTTGTGCGTAAACGTCTTGCTCACTTTTTTGCCTACCGAGAACCACCTTGCGTTAAAAGTTTCCTAACAGCGAAAAGTGAATCGTTTAGTCATTTAGTGAGCCAACCGCAGAGAGCGCCCCTTCCTACTTCATGTTTATGCAGGGTACCCTAGCATACAACTGTACCTGTCTCCTTATTACACAGGATACGCTAGCATATCACTGTACCTGCGAACACTCGAACCACCTTTAAGCTCCAGAAAAACCTCTCTTCCCATTGGGATGCCGCTCCTTTAAAGCGCAGCCTTGGATGACCAGCGCTGACTGACTGATCATGCTATGCTGGTTGCAAAGAAACGATACCCGGCTCTTACTGATACCCCAGCTCCAATGAGACCCACCCTCTATGCAACGTAATTAAATTCCTCAAATAAAGTATTTTACGCTTAGCCAGATCGATAGTCAAGCAGTGTAGCCGCCAGAACACTGGTGCGGTAGCCAGCGTGGAGTGTGGGGAATTAATATATGCACTCCTCGTATGAAACCCAGACGTATGAGTAAGCAGTGAGCTTGATAAAACAAGCTATTCTGAACTGTAGGCGCCGCTGGTTACTGATGTGGTACAGGGGGCGCATGTGCGCTCCTAAGTGCCGACAAGAGTACGTTGTGGAGGCGGGCACATGCGTTTAGTGACACTACATACAAGAGGAGGGGGGGGGGGGGGGCGTTATGCCAGGTGCACGAGCACCTGGCAATATCCGACGTTTCCTTACCGGAGTGTCGTTGCTATTAGTACTTGACATGGCTGAAGAAGATCACTTAGCACTACATTAGAGATGAGCTCACAATGTTAATCAGGTTTCCGCATTTACGTTACCGGATGGCTGACTTGCCACTGCCCGTTTATTGTGCACCATAGAAAGGGAACCGCGACGCTTTTGAATTGACCAGCCAACATGCTCATATGCGACAAGAACGGGACTGCGAACCGAAGCCGTTAACTGGAACATCATCGTTCAGGCGCCATTATTCCGCCTATTCATATTGTTGCAATGAGTGAACTGGGCCTCACATGTCTCGGTGCGTGTCCAATTAACGCGAGGACGGCATTATAGCATAGGAAAAAATCGTGCACCAGAAATGGCTCCGGTTCCTTTCCTCGGCCGTGCTTTTGTTTAGTTTGCTTTAGCCTTGTTTCAAGTCAGTAGTTCGAACAGACTAGCCAAATTCCAACTTCTAGGTGCGAAGTTTACCTCCGATGAGGGAAGCGTACGCTTGCTGCAATGTGTCCTGGTAGCCGTACAAGCCGTTGAGTTCAAGGCTCTCCAGCCGGCACGCTGGCTTTTCCAACGACAAGTCACGGAAGGCATCGGCCAGAGGTTTCTGCGTCAGGGCTTTACTGAGAGTTTCCTTGATCGCTTTGTAGAGGGAGCACTGGCTGAGTTTCAGGCTCTTCAGGTTCGGGCTCACCACTGCTCCTGCCACTAGCGACGATGCGGTAAACAGGCCACCTCCCTCAACCTGCAAGGAATTCCGCCATGATATAAAGCTTCCCCAGGTGTTATGCCCCAAACCTAAAATGCAAATTTGAGGCATGCCGTATTGGGGAACTGCCAAAATTTCAGCCATCCGGAGTTTCTTCAATCTGAACTAACAGTGCACTTCACGTGGGCCTCTAAGCAATTTTACCGCCACGGACAAGACGGCCACCGTAGAGATCGAACCCGTGTATTTTGGGTGAGCACCCAAACACTCAACAAAGTAGCACCACGACAACCTTGCGAAAAGAAAGAACCGTTCACTGTGAGGGCCTAGTCGTGGTACGCAATGTCGCAGAAGCGGATTCGGACGGGGCGAGCTCTTAGACTGTACCACTACGCAAGTATGCTGGTTACGACGGAGTGCAGCTGTGATCGCATGAGCAGCGCTTACCTCCAAATGTTCAAAGCTGGTCTTGGCGAGGATGTCGGCAAAGGCGTGGCCATCTCGAATTTGCAACAACGCGCCACTCACAATGAGTTTCTTGAGAGTCTTGTTGGAAGCCAGTGATTCCATTAAGGCGTTGGCATCATTTTCGTCAGGAACCTGCGAATATTGGCACACACCTACATTGTACGCGGCAGAAAAAGCGGCACCTTTTTGGGAGTAACCCGCTCAGGAGTTCTTCAGGTACACTATGCCTATGCATGTGCACCTTTTAAGAACAGGCGCTCACCCCCCCCCCCCCCCCCCCCCCCCCCAAAAAAAAACATTAAGCTGTTTCCGGCGTTTTCCAACCGAGAGTATTACACGCGAATTCCTTCTGGAGATTATGACATCAGCCCTGTGCAGCCAGAGGGTGGTAACGCCCAATTTTGGGAAGTCATTTTGTACGATGCACACAAGGTTACTTGGCGCGTACATGTGCAGCATCCATGTGGAGTTGAGTATCTAAAATTTCATACGCTCCACTTTTTCGCTCATGGTAAATTCAGTTTCAGCTGTCAGGTATACTTGCAACTTTCGCATGAAATATTTGTAGCGCGGTCCTCACCATATCACTTCAAGCATTTTCAAAGTCGACTAATTCCTCCCTGTCTGCTCGTAGAGGTTAATTGTACTTGACCAAAATTCGCCATAGCCTTCGAGGGCAAATAATACACACGGTGACGTAGCACGTCTGCTAGCAAGTGTTCACCAAGATTTTGCGCAATTTCGCTGAGCACATTTACACTGTGCACAATATACATAAGTCCAGTATTAGGATCGGCTGTGCAGGCTAGCACACTTTTCTCAAACTTCGGCAATTAGTGCAAAAGAAAGAGAAAGGGTGCAGGCTTAAGTCGCGATGAAAATATTGCCGCGTTGTCGCGATAACAATGTCGAAAGTGCGAGAATATTGGTGTATGACAACTTTAAATCTCGTCAGGTTACTTCATGTAGTCGTGGCAAATGTACCAAAAGCAAAAGCGTCGAGAGCTGTCAATAAGCCAACTTTCGTCAATCGGAAGATGTTATGTCAGAATAAACCCCACACGGCTACAGATTTGGTTTTCGAGTCAGTAATATAAGTGGTAAAACATCCATTTCCTGTTAGATTCGGCGCTTAATTAGCGCCAGACTTGTATAGACCTTATGAAAATAATTCGTTGCCCAGGTATTATAGCGTACCACCTAAATAACTTAGTAATATTCTATTGTGAATATCCGCATTTACATAAACTCCTTCGTCATCATGACCTATGTTGCAATTATTTCTTTAAAATTGATAGTCTTTCTTTGCCTTCCTAAACGCGAAAAACGTCTGTCAGTCACAGGATTCAACCGTCCGGCCGATCCAAACGGGCCATGAAACCAACCACAAAAGAAGACCTGGTGGGCGGGGTCTGACACGTGAATGCGATTGTCACGGACGACATTGTCTCCGGGCGAACTATAGCTGTAGGTTCACGGTATTCCCGCACGTGCGACGTTAGAAGCGCTTCGACCCCTCCAAAGACATCAAAAGCTCGTCGGCCCTTTTCGAAGAAAACAAGGAGGAGATGGCTTTCTGAGCTGGGAAACACCGACTCGGTGCTTTCTCACGGGAGCCCCGGCGTGATTCTTGAAAAAATACTGTTTCGTGTGCACTGGACACGGACAGGCAGTACACTATTGCGTTGTCGGCAGCCCCTCGGCGCCGAAGTAGGCGACTAATGCATACCTTTGTAACGAACGGCGAAGCAGGGACCCCCGCGTCTCGGACGCTAATGGCCTGTCACTCAGGCGAGATGAAGGAAGATGCCGACTCGGCGACCACGAGAAACGATTTGGCCATCGCTCTCTCCAGTGCATTAATTGCGAGAGGGATATTTTTAGGCGGAGCCAGAAATGTAATGCTGGAGTAATTGTCTCTGTAAACACGCCCCGATTCCTCAGACAGAGAACCAGGAGAAACAAGGGCATATTTAAGCGCGGAGTATTGAGGGGCACGGGGTTCGAGTCGCTTACCTGTCATGGCGTAGAAGCCGATCATAACGTATCCCTTCTAGAAGTTGTTAGCGTGGCTTTGTACCGGCTGGCCACCTAACCTTAGCCGCTTCGCCTAGTTGAGACGCACGCTTACCGTCTCCAACGTAGGCATCGGAACTTCGGCTCTAGTTAGCTCAGCCTGCTCGAGTTTGCTGTCAAGCACTAGCTCCCCGGAACAATCGGCGCTGCAACTCTGTCGAGATTGAAGCTGTGCCAAAACTAGGGACTTCAGGCACCAGACCGCCGAGGACCCTTCAACGCTGCCGGTCATCACGTATGCCATCACGTGTTTATACCCCTGAACTGTCATAGCTTGTGTAGATTAGATGCATGTATTACTGACATTGCCCTACTTACCGTCTGTTAGTTTATTTTTGTTAGTTTGGTATTTTCGCGTTCTTGTATTTTTAAAGCTCTTCCACCGCTAATAATTGCTGAATTGTTAGTGTAGTGTTGCTTACCTTGTATTCCTTGTGCTACCCCACTGCTAGACAGTAAAATTTGTTTTGTTTTCCCAACCATGACCCCGATGCTTTCACTGTGTTTGCTTGCGTAAGGAACGACCGAAACTGCCGTCGTTCCCTTCGCCGACTTTGCGCCGGTGACGCTAGAACGACGGCCCTGTAACCATAACACAGTGCAAACGAAACCAGCCTACTTGAGGAAACGGTTTTGTGCACAAGCGTCATCCGCAAGGTTCATTCAATTAAGAATACACATTGGACTGATTTTCCCGTTAGTAAATGAAAAAATGAGCTTGTTAGAAATAGTGTCGTAGAGAAGCTAAGTGGGCCGGAAATGGCGAAACAACCACTTTCCCGTTCCTCTCTCCTACCCTTAGTCGGCGGCTAGCCTTCGCGCGTGCTCGCCTCCGCGGATAAAGTCATCAAGTCACTACCCTCACTTTATGTCTTCAAGCATCGCCTGCCTGTTGAGAGAGAAAGGGCAGGGACCGTGCGGTAGAGCTGCTAGGCGGAAATTACAAATGATTTACTACAGCTTACACCTCTGCGCCGCCGCAACGCGAGCACGTGCCCAAAGTGTCGGCTGCGCCGTCTATTGGCGAGCTCTCAAGAGCGTTCCAACGGCGTAGAGCAGCGCGCCAATGCGATGCTCCCGATAGCAAGCGGCTCTCCACTATACAGCGCACAGAGCAATTTTGGCAAGCTCTCTCACGGTCCGCATTACTTTGCTGGCGACCGTACGCCGTTCGATACGCGCGTTTTCACAGCTACACCTGGTGTCATAGCCGAGGCAAATGTGAGGAATCATATGCACAGCGTAGCTTGGCATTAAAGTGCACCGGCAGGCTTGCTGGTGATCTCGAAGTACGCGGGGAAGCAAGCATGGTGTAGCGGACGGTAGTTCGTAGCTTAAACTATTATACAGATACAGGTAAAATGTATACGCAAAACCGTCAGTATGAGAATGAAAAAAAAAAGCATGCAATTACCTCGACGTTCTTCAAGACTAGAGTTTCCAGCGTCTCAGTTGTGGTGAGGAAGCCGCTCAGGGCAGTGGCGGCCTCTGAGTTAAAGCGGACACGTTCGAAGTACAAGAAGCCCAAGAACCTCAGACAACAGATGGCGGAAGTTGGGCGGAGGAGAAATTCACTCTGGAGTTCCTGCCAAAACATGAAAATAAGGTCAAGTCAACACTTTCATTTACTAAAAGCCAGTCCACTGTGGCAAAAACAGAAAAGCAAAAGCAGTCGTTGCAAAAGGAATGAATGCACGAGTCTGTATAATTCTAACAAACTCTGAAGATTGGAAAAGAGCATGCAAGAAATCGTACTTGAAAGTTGAGAATCATGATGCGATTGACAGCGCATACGAAGAATGCGAAATTCGTGTCATCGGCCTAGAGCGACTTCCAATGCGAGTCTCTCTAATCTCCTGGCTATTTCTTTGAAAGACAACTGATCGACATTTGTGACTGCTTTCTTGTTTGCCGTCATCGAGAAACTAGGCCATCACTGTTGATGCATTTCTTGGAACAGCGCACACACATTTAAGGAAGGTAAAACGGACAGAGTGAACAGAGCGTTGAATTTCAACTGTTGATTCCGCTGACGAACTACTGTGTACGTACACATACGAAACGCCAGCAGGGAAAGGAAGAAAGAAAGCAAAGGCAAGCGAGAAGAGCTAAAGAATCAGCGTGAAGGCACGAGACAAAAAAATACAACTAATCAATGACGTTCTGAAAATATGCTCATGCGCTCTCAAGGCAATTGATGGCATACTAACATACCAGATTCCAACAAATGTAACGGACCAACGAGCACAGCCATCAGCTATTACTAGTCACAAATGCTCAGTGACATGGTTCCCTGGTTCATTTTTTGAATGTCTCCAGCCAACTATACTGCTGGTTCACTGAGGCCTCTCGTTTGTATTCCTTGTATTTTTAAGTGCACGGCTGTTACCAAGTTGCAAACTCAGTTATACCTGTACTTCGCGAATGAACGAACGAACTAGACCTTTTGATTGATTGATTGATTGATTGATTGATTGATTGATTGATTGATTGAGGTTCGGATAGGAATAGACGCTCATTTCTACAGCCCATGTAGGGAGCACGGCTAAGCGTCCGTGGGGGTGGGGGAAAGGGAGTGAAAGAGATAGAGAGGAGAGAAAGGCCGTAGTGGAGGGCTCCGGAAATTTAGACCACCTGGGGTTCTTTAAAGTGTACTGACAACGCACAGTACACAGGCCTCTCGCATTTTCGCCTCCATCGAAAATGCGACCGCCGCGGCCAGGATCGAACCCGCGTTTTTTGAGAGGCAGTCGAGTACCGTAACCACTACACCACCGCGGCGGACCAAAACCTTTAGGTACATTTAGTGTAATATAGGCATAAGGTTTTTCAAGCTGAATTACTCCCTGTATATGCTCTGCACACGTTGAAAATATGTCACTTAGAAGTACTAACACGATCAGATTGGCTTCTATATATAATTACTTGCTACTGCTAGTTCGGACCAACTTAATGATGTAGTTTTCACTACGAAGGTTTCAAAGAGTTTACTTGTGATAATTGAAGCTCTGATAAGTTGTCGCATTTTAAGTTTTATTAAAATCTTGTGCTAACTCCTAACTCGCCTTAGCTCAAGAACGTTATTCCTTGTAATCTAGTTTGCCAATGTTTACAGCTCCCTCTTCCTTCGTTTAGGCATCGTTTGTGAATTCTTTATAAATGTTTCAACATGTGACAGCGTTATTGGTGTTATTTGGGTGTTATTTTTGCTTCAAGATTAGCGTTATTTATGTTATATTTGTTTGAATGCGTGAATTTGGACTTCGGTACCACCGAGTCCTTACTACTTCATTTGATGCTTCAGTCTTTACCTTCTCGCGTACTGTTACTGTTCTGCCTACCTGCCGTTCCAAAGGAGGGGCCCGCGTTCAGCATTTATACTTTGTACCCTCGTCTGTATACGAATGTTTAGTATCTTTTGTATGTACGAATAAAGTGAAACAATGTTTAATCGTCCCTCTGTCCCTTGGTCCCTCTGATTCGTCCTTCCCTCTACCTCTTCTTTGCCCCTTTCGTGCGCTTGCGGCTAGCGCTTTGAAAAGGCAGTGGTAGCTCTGGAGATCCAACCGGCAACATGGAGCTAAGCATTTTCTAAACTTTATCGTCCGTTGGGCTTCACATAATCACCATCATAAAGTAGTTGGCCGATAGTATGGTGTGTCGGCTTTTGCATGTTGCGTGGCACCGAGGTCATGGCGTGGCGCACAATGTTGCCAGAGTAACTACAACAGCATCGATGTCCAATCCCCAGCCACAGACAACTAGGTCGTGGCAAAAATGCATCTCACTTAAACCCATATTAGTTGGCCCTACGCTGACACTTTGGTGTGGACCATCGTGGTACACTCACTTTGCTCTCAATGCAGTCGAGGCGGGTGAGGGCAGCGACACCAGTTTCGACGGCATTCCAGAGGAGGCCCTGTTCAATTCTTCCGAGTTCAAAGTCCACAACGACGCGCCTCACGCACCTGGAAGAACAAACGAAGGAAAAAAGTTCAAGCGTCGTGTTCGAGAGTCAGTATAAATACTTGACCACCCGCAACACCGACGCTAACAAAAGTTGAAGCAGCTTCACCTACATAAAGTCACAAGGACTAGTTAAACAACGCAGATGGTTCAGTCACCTTGGGTTGTTCCATGCTGTCGCCCTCATGTAGCAGTGGGGTCCGAGCTAGATTATGGACAGTGGATCGACTGCGAGCCCGGTTCCACTTTTGGTTCTTTGGAACACGAGATTTCTTTCTACCGTTTTCTCTCTCTTTCCTTCCCTTTCTGCCTCCCTCATCAATGCGCACTGTCCTTGGCATGATGCCTATCATGTAGCACTGTGGGTAGTGGGCTAATGGAAAGAGTGGGTCCGCTTTCGCTCTCTGCGTGACAGCTGCGCTTTTAAATGACCGGCGCTCCCTAAAGGGTCAACCACAAGCTCAAAGGGGGACAGCAGCATGATGAAAGAAGCAGGTCTTCATCGGTAGATTACACTCGTTGACAATGCAACCTATTACACTGTGAAACAGTTTGAGCAAAAAAAGAAATAAGCATGAAGTATCGCTCTGGCCTGTTATTCTTGAATTTTAGAGTCATGGTCGAATGTTTTAGAAAAAAAATTCGGCAGTTTAAGGCGTGTATCTCGTTAATGCGAGTTTTTTAATGACACATTTGAATAACTCCAGACGTCATATTATTCTTTAAGAGCAAAGCGCGTCTCATCCTAACTAGTTTTTTTTGTTAATTTCAGTGCAGCTTTCCTCTAGCTAACGCCGCCTTAGACAGAACCTTGCCGCTGTGTTTTGTATTTTCTCGACAAGGCCAATCAAGGCCTTCTGGAGGGGGGTGAAGGGAGGCCCCAACACATCACGCATATTCAAAATTCGGGTGTACGAACTAAATACAACCAGTATTTTTCAGGGTAGCAGGTAAGGGCCCCAGATTTCGCTGAAGGAAATTTAGCGCTTTCAGTTTTCGCGACTACATTACGGACATTCGCATTTTGGAACAGGCACTCCAAAACGCTACACCAAGTTATTTGTACATTAAATGCTGGATAATGACGTCGGCTTTGAAAACCTAACGTGCGTTTTTAGTGAAATACACTTTTTTCACATTTAAGTGCATTTTACATTGCTCATATAACTGTTTGCATGGTTTATATGCGGCATTGTTTACATGCCACAGTCTTCGTGCTCTTGCGGCCGTTTCGTTAACTTCGTATGTACCAAACTCGGTATGGCGAGACAACAATGCAGATTCATTTTACGCTTCTGGTGCGTGCTTCGCATTTCCTTGATTCCCGCTGCACGTGGGATCTGCCAGTTTTTCTTTTTGCCGTGCCGTTTATCAGCCGAAGAATAGAAGAAACGCTAGGATGTGCTGTCGGTGCTCACCTGTGTTGACGCACAAGCAAGTGGACGACTAGCGAGGTCCGCAGTAAATCCAACTTTGTGGGCGGCACGGCCTTGTCCCAGGCGTATCCCGAGATCGCGAATTCTCCGCACCTGTCCGGGTGAAGCTCGAAGCAGCCCTTAGCCAGCTCGGCATTCCACGCTGGAATTTCGCCCTTGAGCCAGCAGGACTTATGGGGCGTCCACGCGCATGGATATGCAGAGCCCTCTTCGCCACCGCCGTAGGGCACGTCATCGCCCTCACCCTTGCGACAAGCTGCAAGAAATAAGATTTTATTCTGACTGGTTGCTCAGGTTGTACCTTCCTAAAACCACGCTGATTATGAGAGACGCCAGCTAGAGGGTTCCGCAAATTTCTACCACCTGGCGTTCATTGACGCGCACTGACTTCACACTGTACAAGGGCCTCAACGATCTGACGAGTGGAAGCGAATGATATTTTAAATGCGGAGCATTTCTTAGTCGCACGATGTCGCGCTTCGGCGTCGCCGGCGCCGTCCACACCCCCACTGCGCATGCTCGGCTCGTATCGTGCCGGCCCAGGAAGACACCCGCAAAACTGTCGCTCCAGGCGGGCGTTCAGCAAGCCGAGCATGCGCAGTGGGGGTGCGGACGTCTCCCCCATACTCCTCTCCCTCGAACGCGGGCGGTGTGTATATAAGCGGCGGAGCGCGCGTTCGGAATTCAGTCAGGGGCGTCTTGGCTTTCGCTTGACTTGACGCTCTGCTCAAGAATAATAAAGACGAAATAACAATTAAGCATTCCCAAACCATACCCAATTACGCAACATTCACGCGATACCCCCACCACTCTGCGACACATTTACTCGAGTTCCCCCCGTTGGAAGATGCGGGCGTAATTTTTTTATGCAGTGTCACTTTGAAGTGCGACACACCTTCATGGTCACTGGCTCTGCATCCGAATGCGACAGGGCTGCAGGCAAGATCGTGCAGTATAATCGCCCATTTTTCTCGATCTGAATACGTGAGCGTCCGAGTTAATAAGCGCTGTACAATGGAGCGGAGTGAAGAAATGAATGAGAATACGCGCGTGCGAGCAGTGAACACTCTGGTGCAGCCGTCAGGCTGGGAACAGTATTTGTTACACGTAATTTATATCCGCCCACCACCAAACTTTCTGTCGTCTGATAGGCTGTTATGCGAAACGGAACCAACCCCACTTCCACATCCGTGCGTTATCGCGTTTTGTTCATGGCAGCATTCACATAAAAGATCATGACGGTGCTAAAAAAATTACAGCATCTCCCGCTAAAGGGAACCATGTGTGGATGCGAAGCAGCGCGGAGATGGTGTAATTTTTGGCGGCAGCGGCCCGAGCACTCATCGTGGCGCTGCACAGAAGAGAATGGTTGTGGTTCGGTTAGGAAAGGACGCTAATTTCTGCAGCCCATGTAGGGAGCACAGCTAAGCGCCCCGGGGGTGGGGGAAAGGGAGTGAAAGAGAAAGAGATAGGAGAGAAAGGCCGTAGTAGAGGGCTCCGGAAATTTAGACCACCTGGGGTTCTTTAATGTGCACTGACAACGCACAGTACACGGGCCTCTGGCATTTTCGCCTCCATCGAAAATGCGACCACCGCGGCCGGGATCAAACCCGCGTATTTTGGGTGGCAGCCGAGTACCGTAACCACTACACCACCGCGGCGGACCAGAAAAGAATGAGGCGCGCGCGCAGTGATGTTCAGTCCTGCGCTGAAGAATTCCCTTTCCGAGGCATGAAAATTCCCGATTTCAGGCATTTTTCCGTGCATTCAACGCTAAAAATCCCCGCATATTTCCCTGCACAAATATATATACATATATGCGTGTTTGACGTGTTTCCGGCTCTCGCAATCGTTCTCTCTTTTCGCGCTTGTGCTCCTGCGCAACTCAAAGCATTGCCTCCGAGATTGGCTTTTCATACTACGCGGAAGCTACCTTCGAGCGCAATTTAAGGTATATGCGATGCGGAATAAATGCCGTACATACTCGTTTGTGTACACACGGCAGCTGTATAAAATGAAAAGTTTGCTATTATTAGTGTTTTTGTTACTGAAAGCTTCTGGTTTGTCGCACACATAGTTGCCAACTTTTGGTGAAAGAATAATGGCTTCCACTAGAGTGTGCTACGATGGCGATCGACAATCACGAAGCTCATGTGCTGTAATTACATAGCCCATATGTGCATTTCGAGCCTACCGCCCGGAGTAAACAAAAAGACGCTCCGTGTAACAGGAACGAATCTTAAAGGCTATGATTTTCCGCGCTACATGCGCCGGGAACGATTGCAGAAACCGAAAACTGCCAACCGAGTACGAACCGAAAGTGCCCCGTAACAGAAGTGTTTCGAACATATAAGGATATGTCTCCACCTTCGAAATTCCCTGCAATATTGCGAAGATTCCCTTTCCCTTTCGGCCAAAGTGACGGTCGAAAATTCCCTGAAAAACGGAAAATTCCCTGCATGGAACAGCACTGCGCGCGCGCGATCCGTCATTTTCATACCGCGGAACTACCGTGGCGCCCCCAGCGGAGTATGCAGTTGTCGCACCAGCTTTCGTGCGCGCTGCTCCGCAGAGTAGAGGCATAGTCCCTCAATACCTTTTGAAGGACTATCGTAGAGGTTTCTTAGGAGAGAGAAAGGGGGAGCGTAGGAGACGAGAGAGAGCTGGAGGGGACGCGCATGCGCTGCGGTGTGTGGGTCACGGGCGCCGCTCCGTAGACAGGATTCCTAAGAGAAAGGGGACCGTTGGAGAGAGAGGGGGAGGGGGCGCGCATGCGCAGGGGGGGGGGAGGGGGGAGGTGGACACCGTGGGAGAGACAGAGCCCCCGCCATGAGCTGCTTTGCATCTGAAGGATGGATGGGTCGCTGTTAGTTTCCCGCAACAGCCTCGCAAAAGACAGCTGTCATAGACTGCTCATAGATCGCACGCGCGCATTCTCGTGCTTTTCATCGCTGCACTTCGCTCTCACGCTCATCAACTCGGCGGTCGAAGCTCGCGCGTTCAGGTTAAAATTTGGTGACTGCAGTTTGTTTGTCATCTGGGGGACTCAATGATGCCTCCACGTCTTTAGTGTTGTATTTCGCTCTGTTTCTTCAAGGGCGCGTGGAAGAGGGATTCATTGCTTATTTGCCGGTTTACACTTTATTCCGTCATTTCTAAATTTGATGAACTTTCGTATTGATAGTTTTTTTTCCCGAAGCGAACAATGAAAAAGTGGGTGAAGTAGTATATCCTAATTAAGTTTGCAGAGCGAAATAAAATGCGTAAAAAAGAGACACTTGACACTCAATACTGCTGAGGTTCTTGCAGCTCCCTAGCAAGTTCCGCGATTTTCGAAAACAAATTTAAGTAGGACGCACTACACCCACACGCACACCAGTCCTACACTCAGACGCGTGGTCCTTCAGATATATATTTGCAACGCGTAACAGGATAGCGCTCGTGCTAGGAACGCAGGGGAACAGAGGAAAGACGAGCACGATGACAAACAGCGACCTGCAGAAAAGGTGCTGTCTGTCTCTTTACGATATATCTTATCTTACGTTACGATGTGGGCGTAAGGGCGGTGAAAGAATCGCATTGGGGCAGAACGCAGCCACCATACAGTATCGGGGTGGTGCCCACCCGCATGCTCACGATGCCATAGCTTTACTACTCCTGATGAGATTTCATCTCACGCGTGGCTTTCTCATCACTGATAGGGCTTTTACAAAGTCTTTGCGCATTAAAGCGTACTGGTAATCCCGAAAATGCTTTCGTAAAATTTTCAGCACGCATTAAACACACCCCAACTTTGTGTTTTTTTTTTTTGATTGGAAAGTGCATCCATTCCCTCAGGAAATTCGACATATATCTACACTCTAAACCATAATTGGGCAAAAATGGACTAATTGTACATTTAGACCATCGGTTGAACGATTCATCCCAAAGGACCAAATTTCGCGCCAGCGCGTGTCGTGTGGAAAAGCGCTCTACGAAAAATACCAATGAGGAGACTAAAAAATTGCCCGCTAATCCACCCTGGGAAAGTGGTTGGAAAGCGAAGCTTTTTACGCCACCCTCACGGTGACTGCGGCGCACTTGATATTTCACACACTACAACGTAACTTTAACCACGGCCTTTATTATTATTTACTTCACAATAATCTCCCACCGGCACTTCATTGCAAGTCAAGATCCAGTGCCTATATATATATATATATATATATATATATATATATATATGGGTTGCCGGTGAACGCTTCTACAACGCGAGCAGTCGGTATTTCACTCAAGAAACTCGCCAGGAGACGCTGCCTGCGCCAACGTTGTCTCTCGCGGGTGAAGGCGCGTTCTTTGCGAGCTGATAGCGTTCCTCTAAGAAAGAGCGTTTGATTGATTGATTGATTGATTGATTGATTGATTGATTGATTGTAGTTCGGTTAGGAAAGGACGCTAATTTCTGCAGCCCATGTAGGGAGCACGGCTAAGCGTCCGTGGGGGTGGGGGGAAAGGCATTGAAAGAGATAGAGAGGAGAGAAAGGCCGTAGTGGAGGGCTTCGGAAATTTAGACCACCTGGGGTTCTCTAACGTGCACTGACAACGCACAGTACACGGGCCTCTGGCATTTTCGCCTCCATCGAAAATGCGACCGCCGCGGCCGGGATCGAACCCGCGTTTTTTGGGTGGCAGCCGAGTACCGTAACCACTACACCACCGCGGCGGACGAAAGAGCGTGGTGGTGGTTGTGGTTCGGTTAGAAAAGGACGCTAATTTCTGCAGCCCATGTAGGGAGCACGGCTAAGCGTCCGTGGGGGTGGGGGGAAAGGCATTGAAAGAGATAGAGAGGAGAGAAAGGCCGTAGTGGAGGGCTTCGGAAATTTAGACCACCTGGGGTTCTCTAACGTGCACTGACAACGCACAGTACACGGGCCTCTGGCATTTTCGCCTCCATCGAAAATGCGACCGCCGCGGCCGGGATCGAACCCGCGTTTTTTGGGTGGCAGCCGAGTACCGTAACCACTACACCACCGCGGCGGACGAAAGAGCGTGGTGGTGGTTGTGGTTCGGTTAGAAAAGGACGCTAATTTCTGCAGCCCATGTAGGGAGCACGGCTAAGCGTCCGTGGGGGTGGGGGGAAAGGCATTGAAAGAGATAGAGAGGAGAGAAAGGCCGTAGTGGAGGGCTCCGGAAATTTAGACCACCTGGGGTTCTTTAACGTGCACTGACAACGCACAGTACACGGGCCTCTGGCATTTTCGCCTCCATCGAAAATGCGACCGCCGCGGCCGGGATCGAAAGAGCGTTTCCATAGCCAACGCGTGCCTTTCGCTCTCTGTCTCTCTCTCTCTCACACACAAGACAGCAGAGGCACGCGCCGGGTGGCACGCGCCGAGGGCGTGCGCGTGCCTGAATTCAAGTAAGCTATACTGCTATAGCTGCAATTGATAGCGGTTCGTCGGGATCGTTTTTTGCTTACAACGACGGACACGACAGAACCCTTGGCTGGTAGAGGTACAAAGCTTCGCTTTAAAAGCGTCCATTGGTTTGTGTTGGATCGTCGGCTTCCGCGCTTCCTGGCCGCGCCATGTTGTTCGAATGGTTCAGGAAAAAATTAGACGCTTCTTTCACACGCAGAAAACGCAAAGCGCGCGAACCATCGTCGTCACACGATCATACATCGACTGTGCAAGGCTGCACAGCGTCACGTGGTTCGCGGCACGAGCAGGACTGGCCGTGTATTTGGATACCACTCGCTCGGCTGCCGTCTCAGACCTCCAGTGGCCGTTGTACTGTCACGGCGGGTTTGCCAGTAGTGTAGGCGCCCGAGTAAAAGCCTCCGAGCCTACACAATGTGGATACATTCCTTGAATGCGCCGAATTATAGGGAATATTTGCAGCGATAACACAAGTAAGTTGTTTTGATCGGCAGTGGTTAGTTCCCGAAGGGCCCGAAGAGTCAGTGGCTGCATGTTGTACGCGAAAAGAGACTTCGCTGTGTGCCGTCGGCATCGAGCCCGTCGGCGGCTGGTGTGAGCTCTCAGTGCAAGAAAAAGGAACGTTGCCTTCCTCTGCAGGAAACAGTGTCTGCATCGTGGAATAAAGTACATTTCACATTGTGTCTTTCGCCTCGCGCGACGACCACTGTCAAGCAGCTATCGCGAAGGCGAGAGCCGATACGTGGCAGGCAGAAACAACGTGTGGTTGCCGGCGCACTGCTGCGACTACGTTGTACCGTGTCCGCGAACCGTATGGTTCGTAGTGAATGACGTAAGTACACCACATCTTAACCGCGACACTGACGATGAGACCTGTTCTTCATTTGTGTGCGGAATCACCACCGCAAAAATAACACACGATTGCGTATTTTGTGAGCGCCGGGTCTTCCCATGTGTTTACGGACGCTGTTTCACCGCAATTACAGACCGCCACGCGTTATGCTTGCATCACTTAAGAATTTGCCTGGACGCCTCGGTCGCTCGATGCTCCGACTCAGGCAGCGCACTTTTGATCTTACAAATATGGGAAAAAACAAGCTGCCCGCGCTCTTTTGCGGTTGACCTCTGCCACAGCCACCTACTCCGAGCAAGCCTCTTCGTCGCTCGTCCCTTGGTGTTGAGGCCAGTCGTCCACTTGCGTTATCTGAACTAGTGGTTTTTGGTGCGCTGTACTCCAATGGCGACACTCAGTCGGCCTCCTGTCAACGGGATGATCCATACTGCCATCGCATTGTTCAAAGGCTCTGAAGAACCACCTAATGCCAGGATGCGCCGACAACTCCGGCAATTCAAGCTCGAAAATGACATGCTGCATCGATACGTTTACAATAATGGACAGGGGTCGGTTGCCCTTCTTCCATCATTCGCTCCGTACCTAAGTCCTTGATGGCCTTCACGATGACTCATTTGCTGGTAATTGGGAAGCTCGCAGAACTTACAACCGCATTAGGAGTCGCTTCTGGCCTAGCCTCTCCACTTTTGCTGCCAAGTACGTCTCTTATTCCGGCCTATGTAACCGGCGCGAGCGGCCAATTTCGCCTCCTGCTGGCTTGTTCCAACCCATCCCACGTCCCGCGGCACTTTCTACTATTGTTGCAATAGACCTTGTAGGACACTTCCTGCGACGCCCGCAGGATACCGATGGATCTCGAGAGCGATTGATCTGACGCGGTGCGCAGGGACCGCTCCTCTATGCCTTAGCTCTGTCTCTGACGTCGCCACCTTCTTTCTCGGTACGTGTCCTGTTAGGCGATCGTAGCGGTACTTTTCTGTTCAGAGTTTTCTTAGAAGTGATTAAAACAACACGTCACACACCATCCTCGAACGAACGCCACAAGATTCCATCGTACACTCATATCAATCTATATCGGATGAAATTAGGGCAACTGGGACACAACCTTACAATTTGTGTCGTTTGCTCCAAGGAGGAAGAACCTCCTTGGTTTGCTCATAATACCGCTTTTCGGGTCACTACAGCATGCTAACCTTTCTGCCACCTTTACAAGCGCTCACCGACATTCCCAATCCACGCTCCATTCTTACCCGCTCCAACTGATAAATAGGTAACTATACTCGGACATGGTCTCGCAGCTTGAAAACCGTCAGCTATTGCTCGGCTCAAGACAGCTGCCAGTCAACACAGTCGCAAGGAGCGCCGTGACAGCTCTCGTCATAAGGTCTCCTTCCGTCCTGGCGACGAAATGCTCCTGTGGACGCCTAGTCGTGTTCCCGGACAGTGTGAAAAGTTCCAGTGGCGATTCCTTGAACCCTACAGAATAAATACGCAAACATGCCCTGCAAAATTTCACTGCCCTAAAGGTTCGTTCCTACAGTCGCTGCCGTGGTTACGAGCCTGCACGTATCGCGGCATAAGGCCTTAGTTCGGCGGCTCTCCCCCGCCGCGGTGAGGCGGGGAGCGAGGAATTAGCGTAGGCATTACTCATACGCTTCATCTTCGTACCTGTAAATACTCATCGTCACCGCTTGGACTTGGGTAGCGGGGCTCTGGCTCGAGAGAACAAAAGGAAGAGCTGCGCCCTGAGCGTTGCCTCGTAGTACGTGTAGGTCTAGATGCCTTTTTATTGGCTTCTAAATTAAGTGATGGGCGAGTTGGTAGGTGTCCAGAGTGAAACTTGGAGTTCAAGAAACGCGCTCCTTTGTGTTGCTCCGATGCATCCTTGTCTTTGCGCGTGCTACAAAGTTCGCCGCAATGCCTCAATTGTGTCATCTTTCGTAACACGTAACACTAACTTACGAAACTTTTTTGCGCGCAGTAATTGGACGTTATAAACAAATCACTTGATATGTTTGACTCTTTCTGTAAATCTCGCATATAAATTAGTGTGCCTTAAAGGGACCCTAAACCACCCAGAGGTCAAAATTTAATTGTGCTGTTGCTTTTGTGCCGGTATCCACAACGAACACGTAGACGTAGGAATTCTTCGAAACGGTGCCGAAATAGCGGAGTTGTATGCGTTTGATTATTAAAACGCGCCGCTGGCTTGTTTCGCCCTCTCCTGCGTCTCGCACCGGTCGCTTGCAGTTGCCGGTGCCACCTCCTCACTGAGTGCTCCTCCGAATGTCACGTGACATACATCGTCGATGGCGCGCAGTTCAAACTGTCCACTTGCCGCTGACGCGCCTCCGCCTGCCGCCGCGGTTGCGCAAGTGTTTTGCTGGTTCTGCACCAATGCTCTGTGCTAGCGCTACCCGTCATATTCTGCTTGCCGGTACAGTTATTACAGTTTCTAGTCCACACAAGCGACACACCACACCAACGACACAGGACGAGGTAGAACAGACAGGCAGGGAGCGCGTGCCATTGTTAGCAGGCTAAATGGAAGTCAGTAGTTCTTCGACCAATCAGCGGAGCTGTGCCTCCGCTGACGTCACCAAAAACTACGTTGCCTCCGCGACTCGGGAATGCCCGGGGAGGCGCACGGGACTGTTTTTCGAGTTTGTGGCGGGGCCGTGGCGCGTAGCGTTGCCGCATTTGGCATCGTTCCTCGTGAAGGTATTCTCAACTTAATGCGCGTGTTATCTTGAAATGTCCAGAAAAAATGTCGGGGTGGCTTACGGGCCCTTTAATACCGGAAACGTCCGAAGACAGGTGTTTTGAAAAGTTTGTGCTACTTACGGAGTCTCGAATATGCTTTGGCGGCTGCCTCCCTCACCGCTGTGGTCACTTGGCGTCTCGCTGCCGCAGAAAAAAACAAGAACAAAATACTATGAGAACGTATTCATAGGATACCCAGGAAATTGTGCCCAACTTAATAGCAACGGCAACAGTGTGCCATTTTCGAATATAATGGCCTCCTTTGGATTTCACTGAAAGGAAGCATACTTGGATATCCCATTCGATGTAACGTAGTGAATGAAGAAATTTACATCGTTTACATAACGAAGTTCTCGCACCCAAGAAGTATAAAAGTGGTCCATCGTACAGCTTATTGTAATGTATAGACAAATTGGTGGTGCACATTCGCTTAATTAAACTTAAAGCACGTGTAATACCCCTCAGTCAGCCTTCTGAATTAACAGGCGCCGAACGTTGTTCCGAGAAAGGCACGAAAAAATATTACCTGATGGAAGCACCAGCTCCGCATTCCTCGTGACAATCAGACAGTGTAAACAGATTTTATAAAATATTTTCAACACCACTTAACCTGGGTCTCCATTTCTTTCTTACTCCATTTTAAAGATTTTCTGTATTGCAATTAACGTCGTTTTCTAATTACTCGCGCCGTTTGCTTCGTGTTCTTTATTAGATGCCCTGGGTTGCAATCTGACTCGTTTTAACGCGAAAGCGTTTCTTGGCAAGGTTGGCGAGAGCGCGCGCCCGGCTGCCGTCCGCAAAAGCCGTGCCCGGAAAGCACGTTGTTGTTGTTGTTTTGTGGGGTTTAACGTCCCAAAACCAGCTCTGATTATGAGAGACGCCGTAGTGGAGGGCTCCGGAAATTTCGACCACCTGGGGTTCTTTAACGTGCACTGACATCGCACAGCACACGGGCCTCAACATTTCGCCTCCATCGAAATGCAGCCGCCGCGGCCGGGATTCGATCCCGCGACCCTCGGATCAGCAGCCGAGTACCTTAGCCACTAGACCACCGTGGCGGGGCCCGGAAAGCACGTGACCTCTCCCACCGGAAGTGACACCCGCACCAGCACTCGTCGCAGCGGCAGTCGGCTCGCGCTCCGCTCTGCTGCAGCTACCTGCAGCGGCGTGCGACCGCGTCGCCGCGTTTCTTCGCTGGGTTGGCGAAAGCTCGCTCCCAGCTGCGTGGCGTCGCCGTAGCAGCACTAGGCGGAGGAACGCGCCACGTAGTCCATCGTTCCTCACTGCCATGCGTGCCGAGTTGAATCTCAAATTGAAGGCACCCACTAAGGCCATCACGACGTCGAGATGTGCGTCCATCGATCTCGCATTCACCGCTGACCCATACATTGTCCGAGATGTTATGTAGGTATCCACCTACTACTTAGATCACAAGGCCATGACAGTGTATTGTGAACCGGCCCAAGTACGCCGTCACCGGAACGATAAGAGGGTGACGACACCGGTGACTGTCTAATGGCACCACCCACGACGCCGCGGCGTTGGTTGTACTACTTCGACATGTCCGAGACCTGGCTCAGGCATATCTACGTATACTGCCTGGACGTGAAAATACACGAGGACATGTGAAGTGTCGACAACACTTAGATGGCATCAGATCATCTAAATAAACACAATCGACCCTCTTACATTGCCTCATTCTTTATAACAAAACTCGGCAACATCAGTTTGCAGCAACCCTCCGCAACAACAACCTAGCCAAAAGAAACGCTTCGCGTTCTCATCTCATACGAATATGCTTAGGGATTGTCTTTCTTTTTCATGTTTCTTAAAGATTTAATTGTATATGACCGTGGACACATTGCAGGCACATCTGTAGTTTCTTTTTCTTCAATGCCTTCGTATACTGTCGTGTAAAAAGCTTCTGTACTACCATGACGAGCATGCTGGTAATACTAAGTTACGAACATGACGTCCCCGGACAGTTTTGCAAACGCCGGAAGCTCGTTGTACGCGGACGATGTAAAAAGGATCAGTGGATATAGAAAGAACCACGCATCCACGCGCACAGCGAAACAAGACAAGTGTACATTCACGAAGGAAATCACCTTACCTAACTCACTCCGGCCTCCTTCGGAGCTGCGGGATGGCGATCCAGTGGCAGTTGAAGTGGGAGACGACGAAGCTTGAGCACTCGCAGCGGTGGCTCTGGCAATTCGATTCGGTCGTGGGTCACCCAGAATGTTGTGCAGCTCGTTGAGAATCCTCCTGACATCCTCGAACGTCGGTTTGGTGAATTTGCACAGATTCAGGAGCATGTTTATGTAATCCTCGGAGTAGGCGTCGGAGCGCTGCTGCTGCCTCGAGGCGCTCGACGCTCTCTGTACAAGGGGAAAGAGCGTACATCAACACACAAAGCATTTACAGCATAGATACCAAGGCGAAGCTCATTGCGCCCTCTGTCCTCCTTATCAATATTTGTCTCGCCACGAGGAGGAGGAGAAAGGAATAGGAAAGGCCGGGAGGTTAACCTGGGCTGAGCCCGGTAGGCTACCCAGCACTGGGGAGGGAAGTTCTAGAAGATAGAGAGCAAAAAAACTAATAAAATATGCTGCAGTAACGCCGACGTTATGGAAGCTGTTTGTCCATTTTCAGAGACGGTTAATTAGTCCAGTAGCGCTAAGAAGATGCAGCAACGCCTTCCCTGCTTGGCGTAGCTGAGGTGCACAGCGCCATGGATCTAAGGTCATCTGAACGGTGAAAATGTTAGCAATACTGCTGCGGCCTCCGAGAACGCAAGCTTTGGAACGACAAAAGAAGCCTGTCTTGCAGTAGGGAGCTCAGCCACCGCATTCGCCACTAATTGAAGAAAATTGTAATAATCTTAAGAGTGTGCGGATGGTGAACTCCAGAAGCGAATTGAATACAAATATAATATTCACCATTATTAAGAAAAAGGAAGAGGCACCCCATTTATTTTTAACAGACAAAATAGGCAGTCGCTCGGTACCCGTACTACTACTATAGAAATGCGCAAGCAATTAAACGTAAGCTTGAATAACAAATTGAGCCTTGAAGTTATTTGTCATTCCTGGCGGAAATACAGCTCTCTCTACTGTATTCAAGGTCGTACATCCTCACCAGCTACTACATAATACTGAGGCGCGGAAATCAGGCAGTGTTGAAGGAAACACCACATGCCGTTAAATACTGTACGTAAACGACCTCTCGCATAAAGTTCATAGTGGATTGCTAACCGGTCGCTTAGGAAGATGCGCCTTCATGTGATTAGTATGGCGTCAATATTCCCGTAAAGGGTATATGCCATTCAATCAGAGTACCAAGTCAAGAGCAACGCCATTTTAGCTCGCTAGTGAAAATAATCGAATAATCACACCATATAAGTTGCCTGAACGAAGCAGCGCCAGAGCTAAGCCATCATGAAGCCCAAAGTTGAAAATCTAAGATTCGAAAAATGCGTGTAGTACGCCCATGGTCGCCTTCGTACTGGAAGGCTGAATGCTAGAGTTCCGTACGCTCGAGTTCCGTACGCTCGAGTTCCGTACGCTCGAGTTCCGTACGCTTGAGTTCCTTGTAGCATACTGAGCAAAGCCAGAACAGATTACTAATATCCCACGACGTTGAAATGTTCTGAGCCCCCCTCCCTACCTCGTGCCTCATTACCATATCGCGATGTTGGCACTTGTAAAGACTGGAAGTATTAGCAATGTTATAATTATTCTGCACAGTCATGAAATGAAACTATTTAATTCTGTCATTTTACATCCCAGAACCTCGATACGTTAGTGAGAAACGCCATAGTGGAGGCTCCGGCTGGCATTCTTTAACGTGCACCGACATCGCAGGAGTACACAGGCCTCAATATCCTTACTCCATCGAAGTGCATCGAAATTCGGAACAGCGGCCGAGTGCCATAGCAACCAGATCATTATGGCGCGGCAATCAAAGGATATTATTGGAGTCGACGTGTGCTGAGACGGCGCAGTCAGCGGGCATGTGCCGGTCTTAGTAAGACGTGCACGCCTTTCTTTTTCGTAGGCGGTCCTCCTAACTATAATTCGGGCCCGTGCAGAAATACCACACTCCAGAGGCTTTTCTGACAGCAATCACCGTCGCGGTCGAGGGGTCCTATTCTGAGATGATCGCGTTCGGTAAATCTCTATTTGAGTGACGTACAACCTCGCGCGCCCAATTATTGAAACGTGTACTCGCATCAAATCAATCTCAAGCACCACGTATGGTTAGGCCACATTATGGCTGTAGCTTCAACTCAGAATTCGGGCCCTGCGCAATGAACTTGCAAAGGATTAGCCCGTTTGAGCCCAGCGCTGGCTTACAGCCATTAGGTCAAGTACTTAAAATGGCTCAAATGACAGTGGGTGAAACAATAAGTGTCCCATGAGCACTAAAGAGCATTCCGCACAACAAGCTCTGAGAAGTAGCAGGCACCGCAGAAAAAAAAAAGAAATGGGAGTTCTTGGTGCCTGACAGTATAGATTAGGGGCCACGCTAACACGTGACCACAATATTTAAGACCAGGCGCTTTAAAATTTAGTCTAAGGGAAGGTGAAGGTACAGCGGCGCTTTTACCTCTGGCTCGTGTGAAAACGGCGACGGAATTTGCTAGCAATCGGACTGCCGTCCTTTAGTTTAACGCACAGTACTTTACCGTGCACAATATCACAAAGGGGCCGGCATTAAAAGGTCCACCAATGCGAGATGGCCTGCCTCACGGTCGGCTATTCTAAGCGAGGCAACTGCACGCTTGAAATTTTAAGGTGAAAGAGCGTCCAAGTACTGGTAATGTTGGTCAATGTCAGCGCAGAAGAGCTTTTTCTCAATGAATAGAGCACACTTGAGTATTATCTGTCGATAAACTTTGCTGTAATGAACACGGTAAAGGCCAGGAGCTTGAACAAGGAGTAAGAAACTTCGTACGGGCTCGTCAGTCTCGTAGAGTGCTTAACGGTGCCCAAACATGGGATTGTGTGTGCACGGCAGATGTGATTCCTGCTGAAGGTACGTGTAGTGCTTAGCCACTGACAAGCTGGATTTTGCATCGCTGGGTAAGACGACCTTGAATATATTCAAAAGCTCTGGGGCCCACGCAACATCAAGAACTTGAATACCCATAATAGACCATTCAGTACACAGGTACGGCATAATGTTACCTTTACCATGATACCTCACATGGCGAGAGCTTGCGACTGCCAAACGCGTGGTTGTGTGAAGTGAAACTAGTAAGCATTGCTAACCTCGAGCCTCGACTGGGCTCCAGATAAACGGATAACATTAAAGCAATTTACACATATCCTAGCCCTACTACCGAATACTACTGAACTGATGCACAGAACGTCCACACACCGAACAAATAACATTTCCCCTAGCACAGTGAAACCTTTTTAATACTCAGGGAAAGCCGTCGTGAAGAAACCCTGTAGCAATTGTTATTCGCGACCCTTCGCGTTCACAGCTCGGAAACGCCCACTGTCCATCCATGCTAGCATTTTAATAGGTTCAGGCGCTTCATTACGATATCTTGTCTGCAGCTATGCTGCGAACACAGTAATATACTAGATACCTGTATTCAGGGAGGATTGAGCAAATCGCCTTATGGCACAGACGCATTAGACTGGGTCAGCTGAATAATAGCGAGCTGTTTTATTGCAGCGCTGAGGCAACAACGAATAAAAATTTTCCATCGGACTAAGAGTTTCGAGTGGCCACCAGTAACACGAACATAGCAACATTTGGGAGAAGGTGCTGAAGAGAAATGATTCTCCCTTTCGCTTGACATCTGTGGCTCAACCGACCCTGCACTCTTATCAAGCAAAATACACGTACTGATAATTTGCTCTCTGTCTGGTAGGCCTTCCTGAAAAAATAAGCTTACCCTCGGAGTCCTGGGGCTCTCTGCCATGTTGCGACGTGACTCTGAAAACGCACGGCCGAACAGCACTCACTTCAAGTGTGCATCTACAGTGGTTTCAGTAGCAAGACTAGCACAAGGCCGTCGGTGGGGGCAGATTATGACGGCTGACGCAATCCAATCGTCACTGCTGACGTCTCGTCTGCGTCGAAACTGCTAGCGAGCATCAGAACCTGCGCATCAATTCTCCAGAGATGCGGTGTATCAGATCTGTGCCAAATTGGGCCTGCGCAGTAAGCGCCGTGATAAAGGGGAGTTCCTGGATGTAAGTGAGATTTACCGGACTCGCTGTTTGAGGCCTCGCGTATCATTTCGAACAAAGCAGCATAATGTCGAGTGTTCACGTCACGGAGTGTACCGAAGTGACATTCCAAATAAGACATCAGCTGGTTCGTTCGTTAGCGTGTTTTGCTGCACTTCGAAAAGACATAGAAATGAATCACTCTGCACAATAAACGCTGATGTTATGCATGTTGGTTCGGTGTCATTGTCTTTTCGCCCTGCGCTAAAGTACAAAAATTATGCCGTTCCCACGCACTATGCGAAGAAGTTAGCGTGCGAAGAAGTTAGCAAGGAAATTACTTATGGGAAATCGTGCACTACTGAGTTAAGCGTTACGGATAGGATGAGCACCTTTGTGTAAAGTGCATGAGTAGGTGTGCGCTTAACACCCACGGCTAGCAAAGAAGGTCTACAGCACAGCGGCGACTGAACTGTAGGTCATGGTACGACATAACCTTAGTCCTGACGTTAGTGCCCACCACAGGCGTCCCTGTTTGTTCGAAGTGCACGCTACGGCACCGTGATGTGCGTATTATGAGGGTCGTTCGTTGAGCAATTCCTAAGGGATTGCGCAAAGTTGGTCAAAAGCGTGCCGAATGCTAGTAGAACATATCTATCGTTTATTATTTCGCTAAGAAGAGCGAGTGACCTCGCACAAGAGTCTTCATCACAACTGCTGGTGCATTAGGTTCTTTTACTGTATTTTCCCCGTGGGAGGAGCCGCCGTAGCCTAGTAGTGGCGTGCTTGCTGGACATATTTCAGGCGCAGGTTCGATACCCGCCTACCGCTTGGTAGGGGCGTCTTCGGAGAATACAACGTGTTCGTGTGTGCCTTGGTTTGTAATGTGTCTTGCATTCTCATGCTACCACACTCGGTATGGCTTTGTTGCTTGTAAGTTCGTTCTCATATGTTAAATGCCTATTTTACTTGATTCGAGATCGGCATGCGCTGTATAAAATTCAAACACCTGTGGCGCATACGCGAGTACCACGGGCCAAGCACTGTGGGTGTTAGCAACACGCGATTACAGTATCGTTAATCGAGACATGCATGACGAGTTTGTCATGTTAGAGATGTAAAGGTGAATAATTGATATTCGTCATATATTGGTACCCTACCATCCAAATTTTCGTGTATACGACGTAAACGAGACGACCAGGAGAGCGCCAAGACGTAGATAGATAGATAGATAGATAGATAGATAGATAGATAGATAGATAGATAGATAGATAGATAGATAGATAGATAGATAGATAGATAGATAGATAGATAGATAGATAGATAGATAGATAGATCCAAAGTTGCTCAAGTTGGCCAAGAAATGCTTCGGATTTAATAAATAGACATCAATGTAAGAGATAGAATTCTCACAACGGCTAGTCACTTTCCTTGATGATGTGACACCACGAGGTGTAGCTGGTTTCAGTCGAACTTGCTAAATTACACGTGTTCGAAATATGTGTAGCAGTGGTATCGTTTCGACAGAAATCGCACATCGTGAAGCGCTTTGCTGATTCAAGTCGCCTTTGCGGTCAAGTTTTGTCCGGCGCAAGAATAGTTGCGAAGCAATAGGCGATCGCTATGAATGTAAGCCAGAAGCCGAACGTTTTTTCACAGCTATGTGGCCTACCGTACCTTGCTACATTTCCGGAGAGCTCCCGCTACGGCATCTCTCATAATCAGAGCTCGTTTTCCGACGTTAAACCCCACAAATCAATCAGACCTTGCTAGAAATCGCCATAAATAACTGACCATGCGAAATAAGCACTGCGATAAAGCTCCGGCTGCATGTTTCTTGTACAATTCTGATTACTTTGCGGATAGACATCTCGAGATAACGAATTCCATCCTCGTTCTCATTGTTTACGTCATACACGGGTGATGCAGGCAACCAACAGAAATTTACGAGCATGCTCATTGGGGACGACAGGTCGGCGTCGCTTTCAAATTATCTTGTGAACTGCGACTGCCTCCGTTGCCCTGTGTTTGCTTCATAGCTTTTATCAGTAGTGTTAAGTTGTGCAGTGTTGAGCTCACTTTGCTACAGAGCATAATACCGTGCACATTTCTGCAAAGTGAACTAAATATCTGAACACCCGCACCTGCGGCTTCGCGACTGTTGTTAACCTTCTTTCTTCAACCGTAAGCGATAAAAAGATTCCACGCATCTCCACGAAGTGAATCATGACGAGTGGGCGAAAAACTGAGGATCGTTCGATGTTACCATAAACCACCGTGGAATTGCCCACTCGCACATGTAAATGAGTGACAACCCGTGTGTATATTTACACACGCGTTGCCATTCATGCTCCTGGTCTTTATGAGGTTCCTGCGCTCCCACGCGGTAGATCCTGCCGAGTTCCGGATTACATTTAGTTAACGCGCACGCTGTGAATCTTTATTGTTCAACTACGTACAAGATCAATCTCCCACCGACACTACATTGCAGGTCAAGATCTAGTGCCTATATATACGGGGCAGCTGGTGCAGCGTAAGCAGTCGGTCTTTTCAATCAAGAAACTCGCTAGCAGATGCTGCCTGCGTCGGCGTTGTCTCTCGCTGGCGATGGCGCGTTCTCGCCCCTTGCGAACTGGTACAGAGTTCATCGCAGTAAGAGCGTTTCCATAATCAAAGCGCGCCGTTCGCTTTCTCTCACAACAGCACACGACGCTGTGCCGCGACGGACGGACGCAAGCACAACAACGGACAAGCCTCAACCTTAAGGTGCTTCACCCCCAACAAAAAAAGAAAAAAAAGGCACATCCCACGTGCAGTGGGAATGAAGGAAGTGCGGAGCACACATCAGAAACGTAAATAATCAAAAGAAGAGGCGTGCAGGACACGGACACAAGGAGAGCAGTGAACAACACGAACGCCGACTAACAACTGATGTACAGCACAGAGGCGAAAAAGAAAGAAGGCACACAGCTTATCTGCGCATGCTCGGAATGGTAGCGCCACCTGTCAATCTGTTACACGTGCCGGTCTTCGCGACAGACAACTCCTAAGGCTTTCTATCTCCTCTCTGTTTAAGCTAATCGACGGCTGACTCACTCATGCACTTCCACTAAAACTGATATGCCAGGCCTCAACCAATAAACGCGTATCTTCGTTCTTATGCCTGTACAGGATCTCGGTTTTGTCTAACTCGGGCATTCAGCTACAGACCTGGCAGTGCAAGGATAGATTGGACGGCGTCCCACCTGATAGCGACCTTCTGTGTTCAATTACTCTTTGATTAATACAACGCGCAGTTTGCCCTACATAAAAACGTCCGCAGCTAAACGGAATCTTATAAACTACACCCATGCGACAGTCGCTGAAATTGTTCTTGGCTAGGTGCTTAACAGGACAGATATCCGTTCGCTTCTTACCTTCCATCTGCTCATTTCTTCTATGCACTGCAGCACAAAGCCTTCCTAACTTATTGGGAGCCGTAAACACAACATTAACCCCATATCTACTTTCCACTTTCTTAAGCCTGTGCGAAACTGCGTGGATATACGGAATACTCACGACCTTTTTCTTGTTAATGTTACTCTCTGCTACAGCTTTTGTTCCGGTCGAAATCGACTTAAGACGCTCAGCTACTGTGGCTATGGCTAGTCTAGGGTAACCTGCATCTAAGAGGCGCTCCACCTGCGCATTAAAGCTAATGGTCAAACGGTGCACGCACGACTTCGATAGGGCTGACCTTAAACAGGACAAGGCTATTCCGTTTTTTACTACTTTCGAATGCTTGGAGTCAAAGTTTAACAACGGCTTAGATGCTCTAGGGGAATACTGCCAACACACGTGATTATGCTCAAATGTCAACGAGATATTGACGAGATATATGTCAACGAGCCCTAATGATGCGGTCCCCTAAGGCCTCTTTTAAACGGCAGTCAAACTTGCTCAAGTATAGATCACTTAGAATAGGGGCTACCTTTGAACCTATACAAATCCCTGACTTCTGCACAAACATGCCTTCCCTGTATCCAACTAATGTTGACGTTAAGTACATGGAGAGAATTTCTAGAAAGGTACCTGTGGAAACTCCGCATCTATCTATGAAACCGGACTCCTGCCCTTGTTCTTGAATACATTCTTTCACGCAATTTAGTAAACCTTCATGCGGCAACGAGTAATACAAATCTTCTACATCCATGCTAAACGGTGTGCAGTGGCCAGGATTTTCCTCTGTTAACAACTCAACTAGAGCCTGAGAATTACGTACACGGAAGGGGTCAGAAAAACTTAAGGATGTTAAGCACTTCTGCAAATAGCTAGCTACACAAACTTGCCAAGTCCCTGACTCTGATACAATCGAGCGAAACGGAATTTCTGGCTTATGGGTTTTCGCCGAGAAAAATAATTCTAAAGTGAGCAGTTTTGCCTTTTTAGCACTGGATGCTACCTTATCTAGATTATGTTTCAACAGGAGATCGACAGCTCGTTGTTTTACTACAGAAGGTTTCAGTTTCACAGGTCTAAAATTCTTTTCAACAGCTGCTGAGGCTTTTTCAGAAAAAGTGCTATTCGGCAATTATTACAAATGCCGAATGTGCAGAAGTCAGGGATTTGTATAGGTTCTAAGGTAGCCCCTATTCTAAGTGATCTATACTTGAGCAAGTTTGACTGCCGTTTAAAAGAGGCCTTAGGGGACCGCATCATTAGGGTATTTCGGTATGCGGACGATTACTTGGTACTTTGTAGTAAGGATGATTTTGAATCCGTCGTCACCTATGTAAGCGATCAATTTAAACTTAATGGGGATGGTCTAAGGTTTACGAAAGAACTACCGGAGAGAAACGTAATACAATTTTTAGATATCTCGTTGTCTTTTGAGCAGAATCACGTGTGTTGGCAGTATTCCCCTAGAGCATCTAAGCCGTTGTTAAACTTTGACTCCAAGCATTCGAAAGTAGTAAAAAACGGAATAGCCTTGTCCTGTTTAAAGTCAGCCCTATCGAAGTCGTGCGTGCACCGTTTGACCATTAGCTTTAATGCGCAGGTGGAGCGCCTCTTAGATGCAGGTTACCCTAGACTAGCCATAGCCACAGTAGCTGAGCGTCTTAAGTCGATTTCGACCGGAACAAAAGCTGTAGCAGAGAGTAACATTAACAAGAAAAAGGTCGTGAGTATTCCGTATATCCACGCAGTTTCGCACAGGCTTAAGAAAGTGGGAAGTAAATATGGGGTTAATGTTGTGTTTACGGCTCCCAATAAGTTAGGAAGGCTTTGTGCTGCAGTGCATAGAAGAAATGAGCAGATGGAAGGTAAGAAGCGAACGGATATCTGTCCTGTTAAGCACCTAGCCAAGAACAATTTCAGCGACTGTCGCATGGGTGTAGTTTATAAGATTCCGTTTAGCTGCGGACGTTTTTATGTAGGGCAAACTGCGCGTTGTATTAATCAAAGAGTAATTGAACACAGAAGGTCGCTATCAGGTGGGACGCCGTCCAATCTATCCTTGCACTGCCAGGTCTGTAGCTGAATGCCCGAGTTAGACAAAACCGAGATCCTGTACAGGCATAAGAACGAAGATACGCGTTTATTGGTTGAGGCCTGGCATATCAGTATTAGTGGAAGTGCATGCGTGAGTCAGCCGTCGATTAGCTTAAACAGAGAGGAGATAGAAAGCCTTAGGAGTTGTCTATCGCGAAGACCGGCACGTGTAACAGATTGACAGGTGGCGCTACCATTCCGAGCATGCGCAGATAAGCTGTGTGTCTTCTTTCTTTTTCGCCTCTGTGCTGTGCATCAGTTGTTAGTCGGCGTTCGTGTTGTTCACTGCTCTCCTTGTGTCCGTGTCCTGCACGCCTCTTCTTTTGATTATGGACTGTTACTAACTCGCTGAACTTTCTGTCCTTTTGAGAAACGTAAAATGAATCTGCATTGTTGTCTCGCTATACTGATTTTAATACACGCGAAGTTAACGGAACGGCCGCAAGAGCAGCAAGATTGTGGCATGTATACCATGCCGCTCATGACGCGCATATGTCATGATTGTAATGTTATGACCTGTCATTTACGTTCGTGAGGCAGTCCTGCTGTGCCATACCAATTTTCGTATAGAAGCCGTTACCGAAACGGCCAGGAGAGCACCAAGACTGTGGCATGTAAATCATGCCGCTCATGACATGCATGTCATGATTCTCATGTAATGCCATGTCATTTATGTTCGTCATGCAGTCATGTCATGGCATACAAATTTCCGTGTACATCCAGTTAATGAAATGGCCAGGAGAGCACCAAGATTGTGGCATGTAGATCATGTCCCTCATGACATTCATGTCATGATGCTCATGTTATGACCTGTCATTTATGTTCGTCATGCAGTCATGTGCCATACCGATTTTCGTATGCATCCCATTCACGAAACGGCCGCAAGAGCGCCAAGACCATGGCATGTAAATCATGCCGCTCATGACATGCATGTCACGATTTTCATGTAATGCCGTGTCATTTATGTTCTTCATGCAGTCAGTGGTGCCATACCAATTTTCGTATACATCGAACTAACGAAACGGCCAGGAGAGCACCGAGAACCTGCGCCGCCACGGTGGTCTAATGGCTATGGTACTCGGCTGCTGAGTCGAGGGTCGCGGGATCGAATACCGGCGGCGACGGCTACATTTCGATGGAGGCGAAATGTTGAGGACCATGTGCTGTGTGATGTCAGTGGACGTTAAAAAACCCCAGGTGGTCGCAATTTCCGAAGCCCTACACTACGGCGTTTCTCGCAATCAGAGCTAGTTTTGGGACGTTAAACCCCACAAACCAACAGAACCAAGACCGTGGCATGTATATCATGCCGCTCATGACATGCATATCATGATTCTCATGTTATACCGTGTCATTTATGTTCTTCATGCAGTCATGTTGTGCCATACCAATTTTCATGTATATCCAATTAACGAAACGACCAGGAGAGTGCCGTGACCCTGGCATGTAAGTCGTGTCGCTCATGACATGCATATCATGATGTTCAATTTATGACCTGTCATTTATGTTGGTCAAGCCGTCATGTTGTGGCATACCAAATTTTGTGTACATCCCATTGACGAAACGCCCAGGAGAGCACAAAGTCGTAGGCGGCTAGATAGATAGATAGATAGATAGATAGATAGATAGATAGATAGATAGATAGATAGATAGATAGATAGATAGATAGATAGATAGATAGATAGATAGATATGCTCAAAGTCGCCGAAGTTCGCTAGGAAATGCTTCGCATTTAAAACGAATATGGCGTGGCAGAACATCATATCTCAACGAACGAAAAATATTTGGAAGCTCAGCGAAGTGCCCGATGTTTTATAGGTTTATTCGCTTTAGCACGGTATGCTAGGTAACATCTGGGCTACATTAGCTCCACGATGCTAGCGGAATAGGGAAGCCTCGCCCGCTGATGCGCACGGAGCTACCGCTTACTTCAATGGGGAGATTGCCGATGCATAGGGTGCGTCCCCCGACCCCATGCTAGTAAGGCACTCTGCTAGCATTGACCGCCGCACTTGTCCTTCTTTATTTCACTGGACTGCGCCCCACCATGGTTGTCTAGTGGCTATGGCACTCAGCTGCGGATCCGAAGGTCGGGGGATGAAGTCGCGGCTGCGGCGAGTGTATTTCGATCAAGTTGAAATGTTGAGACCCGTGTACTGTGCGATGTCAGGGCAAGTTAAAGGACACCAGGTAGTCGAACTTTCCGGCACTACGGCATGGTTTTTTTTACGTACCATGGCTTTGTACGTAAAACTTCGGATATCAATTCCTTTCACTGGACCGCCCATCCTACTATCTTGTGATGCGTGTTACCGCTTGGCACAGGCGGGTGGATGTGAGTTCTGGTTCGCGAATGGCGCCGACTGTGCTTCAAACTCTTCACACGCGACCACCTCTGACGAGCTTCCTGAACGCACGTTAGCATCAGCAACAATGCTAGGATCGTAGACTTTCTTACCCTTACACATTAGAGAGAAATCTAGCCCTATTATCTATGACGAGTCGTTCAGCTGCGCTTAAGTCAACCACCATGCAAATAACAACCGTAATTGCAGGCTTCGTATATGCGGCTGAATATTGTGCGCGGCGCGGTTAGGACGACGAACTAGGGAGGGGAAGCTTGTGGGCTTTCGCTTCTGCTTGAACCCCATGTTCGAACGGTACTACGCTTAGCGTCAATACAGGCTGCAGCAAGAACTTTCCCACATCGTTTTTAGTGCCGAAACATGGAAAAGGTCCAATGACCTCTAGACGCCCTTCGAATATAATTCGCTCTTCAGACCCGCGGCGATTGTTTTCTGAGTTTTAAACAAAATGACAAGAAGATATTTGCAATCAATATTTTCTTCGGTATCTCTCATGTAAGAACCGCTGCATTAAGTTTGCTTAACCATGAGGTTCAAGGAAACAAAGACAAATCTTTATAGCAGGGCGTGCTCGAGTCGATTGATTCCTGCGGTTTTACGTCCTAAACCCATGATACGATTATAAGAGACGCCGTAGAGCAGGGCGCCTTAAAATATGCATCACGTGGTTATTGAAACAAAGATGTTATGTTGGAAGCGAAGTGTCGAGCCTTCGTGAGAAACAAAAACTCATCGCCGATGTAGCGTGTGGTCTTTTCTCAAGATTATTCCCGATTGTCCAAACAGGCGATTCTCTTTCAGCGGCTTAGGCCCTAGCTAGCTGTCTGTAATCTCCTGCTAGTTATATTTTAAGGACGATAGTCTTTCTTGGGTCACCTAAACGCGAAAAACTTAACACGTCCGTCCGTCCCTCTGTCTGTCTCTGCCAAGAGCGAGACAAAGACGGACAAAGACAACTGCTCGGCCAAGAGCGATTAAATTAGGCGGCGAAAACCAACCGAGCTGCTAGCAAGCGACGGTCATATACGTGAAAATTATGCTGTGTGAAGAAAACCTCAAGGCCTATTTCAGGCAAAATGTATGAACAGAAGCATGATCTGCAGCTTTAGGGTATTTAAGAGTACAGATTGGACTTGTTTTTAGGATAGTCATTGAAAAATCAGGCTTAGGAGAACAGAAATTTCAGCGAGTGTGTATGAGTTCATGTTGAATCAGAAAAACAAATGAAGACGACGACAAGGGAAGGAAAAATCACCGCGCAGCAGACGCTACGTGTTAAGCCAACAGTGCTAAAAGGTGCCAACAAATGGTGCGAGAGCACGGCGAAAACGGGGAAATTTGAACGGAATTCAGCAAAACCTCCATGCAATCCATCACGGGAGAAGTGATAGGGAAGGGGAACAGCATGAAGGGTGGGACGGGGAGAAGAAAGAGCGTTATTTTTCTTAACGCTACCCCTGCTTCCCCTGAAGCACGCGCCGACAGCCGTGATGTCCAGCTGTGCTTGCGCGTACCCGCTATGTAACATCCGGCTGCAGCGTGATAGGAGGCTTTCATGTCACAAGAGTATGTTTTCAATGCTCTGAAACGCATTCTTTACGGGGGTGAGAGGAGCTAAATACCGGTTTCTGGGAAAAAAATTGTTTTGTAACATAAAAGTCCTTTATGCAGGAGTAAACCAATAAATCAGTGACGTACTTCCATCACGGAGGCAACTGTCTGGAGAAAAATCCACATACGATTGAGAAAAAGGCGCCTCCCGCTAGGATTCGAAGCCACAACCAGCCGGGATTCGCTGATAAGAGCTTGAAGCTCTAACGACACCTCACCGACGTATATGAAATAAATGTAACAAATAGGCCTTATATCTTCAATACAATACTTTACAATTTGCATCCAACTCACATACAGTTATGTAAAAGGCGTGGGAAGGCAAACTTACTCTTCAGTTGACATCGCCTCCCTTCCAGTGCATTCTTGGTTCGCAACGGAGTAGCGCCGTCTGGGAACGATCGAGCGAAGCAGATTTTCCTGTCAATGCGTGCCGACACTTAGCGCTTCGGTATTCTCAGCGTGTCGATCGCAGCGGCAGATGAGCGGCGTGGTGGCGTCCTGCCGATGCATTGGTTGGCCAAAGTAAAACCACAGGTGCTGCAAAATTCGCCTTCTGTGACCAGTTGTGTAGCCACGCGTTCTGCTCCTGAAACGCAAAGGCTGCCGACGACAAGCCAGGAGTTCCAAGCTATCCTGCTGATCAGCGGCCGCAGCATCGATGTAATTTTCCCGACGAAGTGACGCACGACGAGCGCTCTCATGGACCCGTCGCCACGCATCGGCAACCTGAAAGCCGTGTTCGCTATTATGCGCAGCAACCGACGTTTGACCGCGAAGTCTACAACACGAGTCGCACGTCGCCAGTTTGTTATAGATGTGGAGCCACGGGTCACATCTCTCGATTTTGTCGCAGACGCCGACAGACAAGGTACGGTCAACAACAACCAAGTTGGGCTAATTTCGATCGCGACGGCTATAACAACGACTGGCAACCTGACTTTGGAGCTGCCCGTTCCACAGCCTCAGCGCACAGAAATGATTTCGGACAACACAACAGGAGTGCCTCACCAGCTTCAGATCGCAGCCTGACGCCACCAACCAGTCGACAACGCCGTTCGCCATCACCACGGCGACGCCTTACGTCACCACCGCCGTCGGGAAACTAGCCGACGCGGCCAATGGAGGTGAGGTCGCCGGACAGCCTGGATCTCTGCGAAATATTCCTCTGGTGATGGTGAAAAACAAAGTGTGTGTGTTCGTTGATGGTATATCTACAAGTGCTTTAGTAGATACTGGTGCTGCCATGTCCGTCATGAGTGCTACGTTCAAAGAGAGGTTGGGACGGAAAGTTATGTTCCCGTGGAATGATGGTGTGAACTTTCGCGGTGTCAGTGGAGAGTGCCTTATTCCTCTCGGCATTTGTGTTGCAAGTGTTTTGTTCTGCGGGGAAGATTTTAAAACAGAATTTTTGGTATTACCGCGTTGCACTCATGACGTCATTCTGGGTATTGATTTCCTTAAGGATTGTGGCGCTTCTGTCAATTGTGGTACGGGTGAAATAAGTCTGGATAGTGCACTCCTTGCCGCCCTTACAGACACACCTCCGAAAGACAAAAAGTACTTCGTTGTTGCCGATGATTTGTTGATACCGCCTCTTTCACTCTCGCGTGTCTGTGTCAAAGCCACTACTACCGACCATTGTTCATTTGATGCACAAGTTTTGCCGCTTGCTCCTAGCTGCGCCAAGAAGGATGTACTCATACCGCGTTTTGTCGTGAGTGTTGTGAATGGTGCCACGAATCTGTGGGCTTTCAATTGTTCATCGGCCCCTGCTGCTCTTCCGCGCAATATGAAACTTGCCACATTCGAGGAAATAACCTACAGCTCTATTATGGCTTTCAGCGAAGAGGGGCGGTCTCGAACCTGCAACGTCAACCCAGCTGTTTCTGACGAGCACGTCCTACGAATGATCAACAAGTCTGCCTTCAGATGAGCGCCAAGCTCTTGCGCGAGTTCTTCTGGCGCACATGTCTGTCTTCGATTTCGTGCAAGGTGACAAGCCGGCTTCACTCCCTCGTTCTCGTGCTCGCCACCGAATTGACACCGGCTCGGCACACCCCATTCGGCAAAAGCCTTACCGCGTGTCTTCAGCGGAGAGAACAGTTATTGCTGAACAGATCAAGGACATGCTACAGAAAGGCGTCATTCAGGAGTCCTCAAGCCCGTGGGCAGCACCAGTGATTCTAGTGAAGAAAAAAGATGGGTCATGACGGTTTTGTGTCGACTACAGAAAACTAAACGCTGTCACCGAAAAGGATGTGTATCCGCTTCCTCGGATCGATGACGTTATCGATTGTCTGCATTCTGCCGCTTACTTCACCTCACTGGATTTAATATCAGGCTATTGGCAAATACCAATGCACCCAGACGACAAAGAGAAAACAGCCTTCGTGACACCTGATGGCCTCTATGAGTTCAACGTCATGCCCTCTGGTCTTTGTAATGCGCCGGCGACGTTTGAACGATTTATGGACACCATCCTCCGTGGAATGAAATGGGAAATTTGCTTGTGCTATCTGGATGATGTTGTGATTTTTGGAAGCACTTTGGATGAACATAACCGACGTCTTAGCCTCGTCCTTGATTCTATCGAGAAAGCCGCTCTGGTACTGAACTCCAAGAAATGTCGCTTTGGAGAGACTGAAACGTTGGTACTTGGACATCTAGTCGATAGAAATGGTGTGAGGCCCGATCCACGGAACATTGAAGCAGTAAGTTCCTTCGAACCACCGAAGTCACTGCGGGAGCTGCGGAGTTTCTTGGGCTTATGCTCGTATTTTCGTCGCTTCGTACCAAGATTCGCCGATGTGGTGTACCCCCTGACATGCCTTCTCCATAAGGATGTTCCTTTCAACTGGACGTCGGCTTGCGACGAAGCGTTCCGCCAACTAAAGTTTCAACTGACATCGGGACCTATATTACGCCACTTCGATGCATCCTCGCCTACAGAAGTGCACGCTGATGCCAGTGGAATTGGCATCGGAGCTGTTCTAGTACGGCGTCATCACGGATCTGAGCACGTTGTGGCTTATGCCAGTCGATCTCTGAGTAAGGCGGAACGCAATTACACCGTCACGGAACAAGAATGCTTGGCAGCAGTTTTCGCAGTTCACAAGTTTCGGTCCTGCGTCTACGGGCGCCCGTTCACTATAGTTACGGACCCTCACGCTCTATGCTGGTTGGTGAACCTCCGTGATCCGAGTGGTCGACTGGCACGTTGGGCTCTCCGACTTCAGGAGTACGACCTTGTCATCTCTTACAAGTCCGGTCGTCGTCACGCAGATGCCGACTGCCTTTCCCGCCTTCCTCTACCGACTACGGAGTGTGACGAAGACAACTTCGATGACTGCTTTGCTTCTATTTCGGCTACATTCCCGGACTCCACGAGATTTAGGGATGAACAAGCCAGTGATGTTAGCCTGGAGCCCCTTTTCGCTGCTGCGCTGCGTCCTCAAGCTACCGGTCGATTTTGTGTACGAGATGGCCTCCTTTACAAGACGAATTATTCGGGTAAAGGCGCTCGCTTTCTCTTCGTGGTTCCGCAGAGTCTGCGACCAGACGTACTGAGTGCCATGCACGATGACGCAACCTCTGGCCATCTAGGCTTCATAAGAACACTGAACCGAACACAGGAGCGTTTTTACTGGCCCAAAATGCGAGACACTATCAAGCAGTACGTCAGCGGTTGCGATAAATGCCAACGCCATAAGCGTCCTACGACTACTCCGCCGGGTCTTCTCCAGCCTCTGCCACCACCTTGTCTGCCGTTTGAACAAGTAGGCGTTGATCTCTTGGGGCCATTTCCACGATCTTCTAACGACAATCGGTGGGTTATCGTATGTGTAGACCACCTGACCCGTTATGCAGAAACTGCGGCCAAGCTCCAAACGAGGGCGGGCAGTTTTCGGCAGCGATGAAAGAAGCCGCTTTATTTTTCGCACAACAGGGAAATGAGTAGGCTTATTTAGCGGAATGCGCGGGCGAAAATGTTCCTCCACCGGTGACTTCCCGCCAAGAAGTTGGGGATCGCGGAACATTGACGAAAAAATAAAAAAAACATAATCCAGGCAAGAAAACAAACGAACACAGGAAAACAGCAAGGAAGACAGGAAAGCGGCTGAATACCAACTGTTTATTCAACGGAGCAGCACTCAAATATACTATAGTCACGCGGTGACGTGGGGTTATCATTAAAATCCATCACGTGCAAAGCCTTGCATGTACTGCCTCACATGGTAACTCCCTTCTATTCCTGCTTTTTTTTCCATTCTTCTTTTTCGGTAATTTTAGTTGTTTTGGCCAATAAAAGATTCCATAAAAGGTTACTTCCATTCTGCGCACTGTCACGGAGCTATCACTGCAACATGATTTGACTTTCTTAGCGATGTGGAAGGCTTCAAGTATTTCACGAGCTTTATTATCGCGACTTCTGCCCCAGATACTGATCTTATCGAAAACCGGCTCAATATTGCACTGCTTGCAATGAAGGGCCAAAAATCGATCCATTTCCTGTATCTAATGATTTATAATGTTCCCACGTCCTATCCTTTAAGCTTCGACCCGTATGGCTTACATACACCATCCTCACGAAAGTGGTATCTTGCACACCGCCCCCATAGCGCAATCTGCCAAGGTATGCCTCCTTATCACGCTCTGCTTTACCTCTCCGAATGCGCGTGCACAACACGCCTAGCCTCCTAGTCGCAGGAAATACAACCGCAACGCCAAACTTACCGCCAAATTTTTTTAGTACATGCGCAACACGGTGCCTATATTGAACCACTTGTGGAACAAGGCTTTGCACGTGATGGATTTTAATAAGTTGACGTGAGTGCGTGACTGCATATATCTGAGTGCTTCTCCATTGAATGGACAGTTGGTAGTCAGCCGCTTTTCTGTCTACCTGGCTGTTTTCCTCTGTTCGTCTGCTTTCTTGGCTGGATTACGTTTTTTCGTGAACGCTCCGCACCAA
>CM023489.1:66838098-67173737 GCA_013339685.2 Hyalomma asiaticum
TTCAGGAAGGCGCGCAATAAGTAGAGGAACGCTCTACGATGCGGGAAAACGCATTTTGTGCGACTTCTGATCGAGTCAAAATTTCACAAAAACCCAAGACTATAGTCTTACCTTTTTTGGCATTTTGGGCAAAATTTTGAGAGACCAATAAAGCATAAAAGAAGTGTACGCCTTTAGCTGCGCAAATACTCCGTGGCGCGCATGGCAGGAGAGACCGGCGGAACCATTTCACGTGGCAACTTAACGCCGGTTTTCCCCACTCAGGTTGCACCATCTTTCGTTGTAGTTCAGGCCCGTTATCCTTCTAGCTTTTGTTTATCCTGAGGGTATAGTGCACGCTTTGAGCAACCTCGCGACCAGTCAGGCAAGTGACGAAACCAAAACCGCTAAAATAATGGCTTGTAGACAGTTGCCACGCTAACACGAACCATTCTGAAACCTGTACTTCCCATCACACCCGTGGTGTTTGATCGCAAGGGTAGACCACCCTCTAGTTGTAATAGTGTTAAAACATCCGACTTCTAGTTGTAATAGTGCTAAAACCTCTGACTATGTAGCAGCGCAGCAGCTGCATCCAGCCAGACCAAGAACTAGGGCGTTTTAATCTGTCCCGCACGTGGAGGGACAGATGTTTCTTCCTCCATGAGGAAAACTCAAGTCTCGGGAAAGTGACCACTCCTTTAGACTTTTCTTTCTCTCTATTACTTCATGTTTTTTTTTCCTTCCTCCATGATTCCGCAGCTCGCGCCTTGTGCCCACACGGCACTCGTTGTCTTTTTTCTTACGCTGGCTAGATGTACAAGCCCCAATACACTGTGACGGATACATAACAAGCACCTCCACTGACGCAACGTCGCCAAGAGTGGCCAAACAGCTGAGCTGATGGCATCACCTTGCTTATCTGTTTTTTAACTTTCCTTTAGCTTTTCTTGTCGGCCTCTTGACCAGTGGACAGAAGTCAACTGCGGATACATGGCAAGGCATGTAAAAAAGCAATGTGAAGGCGCGTGCAAGTCACGACACACGGCACTGCGTACACTGCCGTGCATCGTGTCTCGAACTCGTCTTTACATTATTTGATCTAATCTTCATCTTCTTCAAACTCTATCTGTGCGCTCATGTTCGCTCATGTAATTATCGTGGCACCTTAATGCCACTGTACCGTGGCACTATCATATAGCAGTGGGCTGAGGTGACTGATGGGTGTAGTAGTCCAGGGCGAACTCGAGCCGGCATTTGTCGTGTGCGCAACCCAACACTTTGTTTCCTTTGTGGCAGTGTACCAAGCAAAGACTTGGGTCTGCTCCGGCCTTCTACGTAATCCGAGGTTTTTCTTGCTTCCCGGTAGAGCGCACGTAGCTTCCCGGTAAAGCGCACGTAGCTTCTGCGCACTTAAGACTCCTTTCTTTTTCTTAACCTCTACCTCTCTCTTTTGCTCTCTCTCGCTCTCTTTTTCTCACGGCCGTATCACGTTCTGTTACAATCGTCGGTAAAACGAAATCAATGGTTCTAATGAATGAGTGTTCTGCTTGCGCAGGTGTATACGCCTTTTCACAGAAGGCTCCCTGGGCGGCGCCACAGCGCCCACTGGTCTGTGCTGAAGATACATGATCCACCAAAGAAGCACTGCCGAGGGTTTGTAGTTCTAGACGCTTCTCCGCAGCGGCGAACGGGCGCTGCCATGTTTGAACACGTGATCTAATGGCCTTCTCCTTTCTACTTCCCCTTCACCGTCGCCGCCCGCTTCTCGCCGTAGGCCAGGGTACAGTAGCCAGGGCAACGGACGCCACACGCCACATCGCGGACGCGCCGCCGAGGAGAAGGCAATGGTGCTTCGGTGCGGTGGCGCCATACAGTTTTGCTTAGACAAACTAGCTGCGGAAAATCGTCTATAAATTTGGCGAATTGGCAGGTCTTCATTATCATACAGCGGACACACACGAAGAGAGAGGAAGCGAGACAAACGACACAAGCCTCTTTTGCTGTCGTCCACAGCCAATTATGGTGATGCTCCGTGTGTGCTGCGAAAGTATCTGTAGCCATTAGTAATGCCACTCGACTTCCTGCCGTCGGGCACTAGGGCCACAAAACCTACATGGAACTTGCATCACTATAGACCATTTTCAGCCGCTTCTATAGACGCTGGAATTGCACAATATTGAGGGACCGAGGTGTCTCACCTGCCAATTTCAGTTTTGAATTTGGCGAGGCAAAATAAAGGAGACGTATGATTGGAACTGCACGCGATTTCCAAGAGCCGTCCCCCCTTTTTATCCTTTTTTTTTCCCTTTTTTTTCTCTCAATAAAGGTCACATTCCATTCCATTCTTCCGCGCATTGCATTGTCCGTTATTTAGAAAGGGAAAACGGAGGTTGACAGTTCGCGTGTGCAGCACTCTTTTTACAGCTGCAATGCTACGGTGTTATTCTATCTCAAAATGTTTTGAATGTACTAGGTTACGGCGCCAATATGCTAGGCCAGCAGCCGGCTGAGGCAGGGTGGTCGATATTTTTGTTTCCCTTTCTGAGCGGCATCGTTTACGCGTTCGACCAGCGACAGTCCACGCCCACTACATACTTCGCCTAATCTTGAGTAGTTTAGCACGACCTTATGAATTATTTCTTCATTTTACTGATGGTGCCTTCACATGATTAGCTGAGCGATTGATTTCTGGATTTTTTATGTCCTACAACAGCGATTTATGAGAGACGCTGTAGTGAAGGGCTCCGGAAATTTCGACTACGTGGGGTTCTTGAACGTGCATTGACGCCCCACAGTACACGGGCCTGAACGTTGCGCATCCAAAGAAATGCAGCCACCGTAATATGTTTGACAGGCTATTTGACAAGGCGTATCTAAGTACATTTTAAAGAATTTTTTAGCGCAAACAGCAGTACTGGGCGAGCACTATGAAGTGTGGGGGAATAATTGACTGATAGCCCTTTCACTTGAAAACTTGACTATGCTCCCGTAAAGGTCAAGAAAAAAGCGGTGTCTGCTCGTCAAACGACCACCCTCCCAATGATGCCGCTCTGTCAACGTGACGTCGCGCCAGACGGCCGCCGCGCCGCGCTCATGTGAGAAATACGAGCGCGCCGCGGAGGCGGCCGGTGTTCCGCGCCGTCACGTTGTCAGAGCTGCCCCAGAGGCTGGAGGGTGTTCCTTTGACGGGCACACACGGCTTTTTCTTGACCTGTACCGGAGTACAGTTGATTCTTCGATTAGCAAGACCAGCCGTAGCCAGAAATATGAAGAAAGCTTATGTTACGGCCGAGGGCACAAATTGGGTCAGTTATAAAAAAAAAAGAGTTCTGAGAAGAAATCCGACGCTTTTTGAATCCTTGCACGCCATGAGATGTGTATTCTTACAATGGTGCAAGCAGCAGCCTGGAGCAGGATTTACTCGAAACTCTCGCGTGCTTTCAAGCATTACTTCCCATATTTTTTGCTAGTCATACTGTATCCCTAAGTAATTACCCCGAATGTTGGTGTTTCGTAGATAGGGGAATTACTTATTTGGATATGCTATGCACAAAACTCAGTTCTATCATGGAACATAAAATTGACATTGGCCGCATTCTGCTCTCTTAAAGCAAAGATAGGATCTCAGCGTGGACGCTTCCTTGCTTCTGTGGAGCCTTCTGCTTAATCTGCAATGATTGGAGACCACATCTGGTATGTCATCGAGTTAAAGCTACTGGCATTCTATCGCGACGTTGTATGAAGCCAGATTGCTCAAATATGTGATGAAGAGTCGCTTAGCTTGCAGCAATCACAGTAAGGTGCCTTGGGGGACGGGGAGAGAACATCCACACTAATGCCACGGCGACTTGCCGGGTGGTGAAGGTGAAATAAGGAACTTTGTGCAGCCGTGTAGCCGACGACTTCCAATATTCCTTTTTCTCGCTTAAGACCAACCAAAATGTCTCATTTAAATCCTTTTCCACCCATTATCAGCAAACCGCCTTACTTTTACGAAAAATTTATTGAGCAACTGCTCAAACACTGCTCGTCGATGTTGAGAATCATACCTAAGAGCCATTGCCTGTCCGTTGAAATAATTATTTATATGTTGACAGTTATTGGGTATGCTAATTGCTATCGCTTTTATTTCTTCTTTTCTTGAAGTACACTTCCGCACGCCTCATTTCTTATTTTATATGCTGGAATTTTGTTTTTATCTGTGTCGTGACTATTTGCTACTGGGCTGCGTATGGCGCTGGCGCCTTGCGAGGCTACTGTTAGGCAGCTTTTCCATCGTAACATCCATATTTCTCGTAAATACAACTTCTTCGATTGTTCACCTGAATAATTCGGTTGTTCAAGGTTGGTAACTGTCGTAAATCAAGGGCAAAACTCTGGTGTTATCGTTCAGGTGGCAAATAGGAGTAAATCACGTTCTTTAGCAAGCCATTGTGAAGCTCTGGTTTTCTACGGGCACACTTACAAAATATAAATTTCCAAACGACAGCCGTCTGGCGTCCACACAGCTGTGCATGCCTTGTGAAGTGTGCGCCACTGGTGTTCAGCTTCGGTAGCAGGATACAAGTTCGTCGTCAAGAGATGGAGTATCTGGTGCTTGCGGTGCAAGAAAAAAAAAACGCTACAAGCTAGGTTCCGGCTGTGTAAGTCGACAAAGAATCTGTTTTATCTCGATGTTCCTAAATCATATTCGGTACATGCAACCGCGTTTAAATCCTAAATATGAAAACCCTCATTAGAGTCTATGTAGAAGCAACATTTTGCACTGTTTTCGCGCACGATGTAAAAGAATGGCCGCCATCCGCCCTGCGAACGTGGATGTCCATCGAAGCTGTAGCAGACAGCGCACATTCCGATTATGCGGTTTGCACTTCACACAAGGGCTTGGAAGTGACGTCAAACGACCCTTTGGAAAGCAGCTGCAACCCGACCTTTAGAGGGAACACGTTGGATGGCGTTCGCATCGGTCACAGGACCTTATTCGTCATGCGCTTTTGATGCTTGTTTTGTAGTTTTCTTTTTGTGATCTAGGGCTCTTTTCATTCGCTCACAGCAGTGGCAGAACGTTGCTTAGTAAATCCTTGCTGAGACGCTACACCACCTTGACGATCGGCCACTATCCTTACAGATGCTACTCGAACACCGCCCTCATCGCTCGTCGGCCCACAAGGCACTAAAAGCACTTTTACGCTTTTTCAAGACGACTGGTTTGCGTGAACGCCTTTGACAGTTGGACTTGTCCGACAACGTCTTTTTCATTATTCCCCTTCCTTCTCTCTCTCCCATCTTTCTATTCCCCCTTCCCACTCCCCCAGTGTAGGGTAGCCAACCGGACGCCCTTCTGGTTAACCTCCCTGCCTTTCTGTTCTCCCCTTCCTCCTTCCCTTCCTTGGCCTAGTCATGTAAGCTGCTTATGTATTTATCTTTGTTCTACCCACTATACTAGTTTCCAGGGCTAACACATGGGCTTTTAACAAAAAGCACATGCTTGACAAGATTTATTATTCGTGAAACCTGTGCTCTACGCTCAGTGGCTTAGTAAAAAGACAGATATGCCGTTTGCTTTCAGTATTTAACACGACGTTTCGTATGTACGCCTCGAACCTTTCCGAACACCGAGGCGTCTAACACCTTCGCTTCAAAATAAAATACCGGCATGTGCACATGCTAGTCCAGCGTTGCGCCGCTGGTGCCCACATTGATGATCATGTGCGCCCGTACTACGCCGAGTCGCTGGGATAGGTTAGGCCTGAATCCACTATGCGCATTAAATTATATTTCTAAATAACGATATGAAGTCTGGTATTCCATATAGGCTTTAGTTTTATGCTGGCGGTTCTGTGTACTTCTAAAGAGGTGGACGCATTGTATTAATTCGGTTCTTATGGATGCCACCCGCCCTGGCATTCGTGCTACGAAGTAGGTGGTTATTAAACAAAAAGAAAGGGAACACCAACAGCATAATGGAACAAATGACAAATTTTATCAAAACGTATAAAGGGCTTCAAAATAACTATTGTGCCGCAACACCACTGCTCTTGCGCCCTTGCTGATGCTAATCCAACTGACCTGCTGATTGGAGTGGGCTACGGGAACAAAAACAAAAAAGACCATGGGGTCAAAATGCAAATGTTCTATTATAAAATAAATTAGTAAGATATTGCTCTACCACCCTGGAATCCCAAATGTACAGGAAACGCAACTATGACATTTAAAAGTAGAACAGCGTAATTTTCCAAGAGTGAAACGAACGCATCTCCGAAAAAACTGAATGCATAAAGTCTGGACCATGTTAGCTAGGGTTTGCGAATCGGTTTTCGTCTCCTAGTCTCCCTTAAATCCATACCTTCCTGGATAAGGTCTATCGAAGTAAGTCTTGCACAAGCGTGTGCAAAGATGCGCTGCTGTAGTCAAGAAATAACTCACCACTCAGGCTACACAAACGTCTCAATTCATCTAACAATACGAGGCTCTTCATTGATAACTTCAGCGATTCAGTGCCATTGGCGACGAATCTTCGGCCACAATATCTCAGTTCTATTAAAGGTTACACACTCAAGTCAAGCAGCGATTCCTGATAGTGGTCATTGAATAGGGAGAAAAGTGTAACGGTTACGTTCTGAAAACGTGATGAGGCCAGCGACAAAGAAGAAGTGTCAGGCCAAGGGAATGCCACTATTGCGCTTCATCTGTCGCGCACATCCCGCAGCTTGAGATGACTGCAAATGCGTGCAATGAGGTCTGCGCCGAGCGTTTCCAGTGTGGTTCGCTCTCCGCGCACGGGGTAGCAGGCTACTCTGGCCCTGACGACTCCGGTGTAGATGAAGTAGTTGGCGGCGAGCCGAGTTCGGGCTTTGCTTATCCTCACTAGTGCGTCTTCCTCGGGCAGGGTGAAGTCCAGTGTGAGAAACTTGATAAGGGAGTACGCGTGCTGCAGGAGCTCGAACGCCCGGGCCAGACGCTTTTCGTCGCAGCCGTTGACGAAGCGGGCCGCACGGTGGACGAGCATCTGCGATGCAAAGAATTTGATAAGATTCGCTTCATCGAAGTGTACTACGTCCACTTCGCGATTGAACAAGAGTGGCAATACTACAGTAGAACACACGTTTTAGACCGTTTCTGAAGCTGCCAAATCGGGTAACACTCGATAATTTCTAAATACGCTTCCATTCTCGAGATATATAGGATGCCTTCACAACCGAAACGTACAGTCAACAACAAAAGTTTACGGAATCCGTAACTTTCTAAAAACGCATACTACCACGCAACCTCGCAACAAAGCCTCGAATTGAATGTTACAGCCGGTACATCGCCAAAACATCTACCCTAGCTTTCAACTGTTCAAATAAAAGAACACTTGAAGAAAAGTAGAAATGAAATCGAAAATCACTCTTGCAAGTCCTCTAAGAGACGATCAATGTCTCTTTTGAAGTATTCCGTACCTCAGCCGCATTTTCTTAAAGGTGCTCCTCAAAGTAATGGCTTCGATCACGCGAAAAACCGCGGGCACGGTGTAGTCCAGCAAGTGAATTTATTCTGAGGGGATATGCTCGGGCAGTTCAAATAATTTAAATAGTGCAAAGCTTATTCATTTTCTATTCTAACGATGTGAAAATTTTGCTTTTGCAGTGAGAAGTTCCTCTCCATTGCAAGGATATACTTTTGTGGAGTGCGCTGGAAAAGAGGATGCGATTGGTGCGTGTCGTCGCTCGTGCTCAAATTGTATCAGTGGTGCGCATTGGTGTGCTCACGCTTAGAAAGCAGCAGCTAAAAGCAGGGCGAGAAATGTGCTATGCGCTGAACAAAATTGGTGAAAATGTGTCCCAGCTGTGAAGAATTCTTGAAATAAACCAAATTAGTGTATCATAAAAGATACCTACTGCTGGTAATTAACCTCATAATGATATCAAATTAAGCGAAAATAATGTGAAAAGGCCTCCGATAAACAAGAGATACGCAAGGGAAACGCCGGCAATTTACTGCACCGCGTCAACATAACAAACATAGCCCGATCAAATCACACAATATTAGTCAAGAATGAAAAACTACGTGTATCTAGATAAGCTGTGTTCAGATAAGCTTGGGTAGTATAGGAAATTAAAAGATACACATGCAGGGTAAATATCATGATCACATCGAGTTAAGTGAACGTAATTGAACATAACATAACGTGAACATAAAAATACAAAGAATATACAGGCGAATCTCTGCAGTGATTGCACAATCACTGGAATAAACCGGCTTAGATTTTTTTTTCCTTCATGGCGTAAGCAGGCTGGCGAACACGAGCCACTAGTCGCACCAAACCTGCCCTGACATATGTACAAAGGAGAGTATTCAGGAGAACGACTTGAATGCGCACGAAACATCTGCATTGCAAGCTCACCAAGTTGCGGCGAAGAGTTTCCTTGACGTTGAATCCTGTGGCGCAGGTATGCCGGCGAACCTTGACTTCGAAAGACACCAGCATGCGGTTGTTGGGAATGGCCAACTTTAGCATACGGCCCAACAAACGCTGTAGTTTAGCATTCTCCGGGGCTTCTGGGAAGGACAAGTCGAGGACGTTGATACAACGGTTCCCCGAGATCAGCCCCTCGAGAGCCATGACTATGTATTCGTTGAAGGGGAAGTTTGACAGATTCAGCACCTGGACACTTCGGTTGCGTTCGAGGGAAACGAGCAGGCTGAGTCCGTCCGTCATTCTCAGATCAACGTTGAGGCTCAGTGTTCTGCGTTAGAAAAAAAAGAAGGCAGTAGGAAAAGCTTAACAGAATACCAAACAGTAGCAAGCTTACGCTACTAGTGGTGTGCAGAGGACGCATCGCAAGTGACAGCTCCACTGTGGCAAGTCCTTGCTCATCTTGCAAAATACCTCAGCTGGCAGGAATCGTGCACCGCTCTTTGAAGTCGTAAGAGCCACGCGTTCTGAAAATTGTATCGTTCAGTGTATATTTACAATCCTCGAGATGAAGATTACCATGCACTTTTCGCCTTTCATTCCGCAGCGTGGCTACATGAAACATAAGCACACTGTTAGCGCAGTGGTTGCATATTCTCATGTTTCCACGTTTTCAACCGAGTTGGCAGCTGCTTTGCAAATGGAGGTGCGCCACGTGAACACGAAACCACTCACAGAGGTTGAAATTCAGTTTCGGCGTTGCAGTTGTAGACGAATCTGCAACGAACATGCAGCCGCGAGATTTTTCATAATGGTGCAGAAATAGCGGAATTAGACGTGTTTTATGACCGAAAACTGGCCCCCGCTCATTTCGCTCCTTTCTTTATGCGCCGTCTGGCCAGTGCCGTGTTTGTCTCGCTGAGTATACATTGCTTTGTGCTGGCCTCTCATTCTCCGAAGGACGCAGCTAATGACCCCTCCAATACAGTAGAGCCGTATGGTGACTGGCTGGGTTGAAGAACCTCAGATGAATGCCCTTCTGTCGACGTTTCAGTTCTTTGCCCCCTGTTGGCTGCCTACAATGGCCTGGCGAGCAACGCGACGAGGAAGAGTAAGCGGGCGTAATTTCTTGTAGACCTTGCCGGCAGTCGTTCGACCACTGACAGCACCAGACACTCGTGACATCATAGATGTCTGGTGACGTCAGGACGAGCTGCCAAGCGTACACTCTTAGCACGGTAACCTTTAGTTTATTTTATAGAGACACAAAATTGTGAAAATATGCTCCTTTATAAAGGCTAAAGTGATTTAACCTTTAGTAAAGGAGCATATTTTCACATTTTTGTGTACCTATAAAATAATTCTAAAGGTTACCGTGCTAAGAGTGTAGGTAATGGCCCGAGATACGTTTTGTGGCTCTCTCGTGGTGCGTAGCGCTTCCGCGTTTGGCAACGATGATCGTGCTGGTATTTTCGAGTGGATGCGCGTGTTTACGTGAAATGTTAAAATATATCGAGTGGTCGTTTACGGCTCCTTTAAATTACACAAACGAGACTGCTGCAACACAGCCGTCACCATACGGCGCTCGATTATTGCGTCATGTTCTAGCGCGTGATTATCTGCCCTTTGCCTATCAAATGGCCTTTCCTCAAAACATATATACCGAACCTCCACAAGTCCTAACGTGCCTTGGAGCGAACGTCACCAGCGCTGCATTCCGTGTGAGGAGGCGCACTTTAAAAAAAAAACATAGTGCTGCTTACTAATTTTGCGGTAGCAAATGCTTTTCACAACACTTACGACCTAAGTATTAACTGCAGCTAGTAAACAAGGTAGTAAATTTAATTCCTTGTCATGAACTACCTGCAGTTACTGGCCATAGGTGAGGGTAGTAATAAAAGTTAGTAACTTAGTACTATGGCAATCTTTCATCAGGCTTAATATTACGATTCCGTTTATATTTGCTGTTTACGTTGTCGTATCAAGTTCACTGTATTGCAAAATAAAATTAAATGTAAATGAGCGGAAAGCCATTGTCCAGTGTTGATTGGTACTGATTGGTGTTAGTTGCATCGTGTTACACCAATTACCGACCGCTAATTGCTTCATGTAATTATCCCTTTGAATACGTTGCACATATAATAGAGAGTTTTAGTTTGTCCGTAAACTCCTTCACGTTTACGGATACCGGTTTAACGGGAAAGTGTACGTGACCAGCAGAGCTTGTGGCGACACCTGATGATGCGGAACTTTACCAGGCACACAAAAAGCTAACATTATTGTTGCTTGCCCGTTTTGCTTGACTCCTAGTGTAAAGCATTGGACGTGAAATAATAATTGACTCTCAGTACTTTCATTACCTCCTTCGAAGAAAACGCTCACACTACTAAAAAGAAAATCGAATGCATTGTAGTTAAGCAAACCGCGAATAGATGGCGCTAGCAGTTCTACTTCCACCGTAAACACGCACGGTAAACCGGTATCCCGCAAACGTAAAGAAGTTTACGGACAAACTAAAACTCTCTAATATTTATGTGAAAGCTTATAATAGAAACACGTTCGAACCCGAAACAAGAGCGCACACTACCGCATTCGGAACATCAGAGCTTTTACGCGACATACGCCTTAACAGGCAACGTTACCGCTATTTATTGCCATAATTAGAGAGTTGTAGTTTGTCCGTAAACTTCACGTTTACGGATGCTGGTTTAACGGGAAAGTGTACGTGACCAGCAGCGCTGGTGGCGACACCTGATGATGCGGAACCTAACCAGGCACACAAAAAGCTATTATTGTGGCTTGCCCGTTTTGCTTGACAGCCAATGTAAAGCAATGGACGTCAGACAATAATTGACTCCGAGTACTGTCATTACCTCTTTAGAAGAAAACGCTCACGCTACTAAAAAGAAAATCGAATGCACTGCAGTTAAGCAAACCGCGAATAGATGGCGCTAGCTGTTCTACTTCCGCCGTAAACGTGCACGGTAAACCAGTATCCGCAAACGTGAAGAAGTTTACGGGAAAACTAAACTCTCTATTAACAACCCTCACGTTGTGCCTTGGAGCAGAAGTGGATTCAGAACAGTAATCAATGTTTCGTATGAAGATTCTTGTATTTATTTTTTCCCGTATACATATGCAGCGATGTTGCGTGGGACTCTTATTGCAACATAATCAAATCAATTATACTTTGTCTAAATTTTGTCGTACGCCTATCACAATTACAGCATATATACTATGATCAGTGGAGGTAGTAGCTTTGACTAAGCTGTTACGTACGCATGTATTGAATGTCACTGCCTATGAGGTTTACGACCTGTAGCGTACTTATAACGTCAAAAACGACAAAAACATGTAATGGTACCAAAACGGTAGTAACCGTTCCCGTTACTAGCTTTTCTACTACTTTTTTTTTTCCAGCCTGTGCACCAACTCAACTTGCTAAGGCTGTAAACTTGCGCCCTGCTATTACCAGCCCTTCAAGCAAATTGTTAGGTTTTCAGGAAAGAGCGCCGTAACTTCAGTGCACCATTTGGATGTTCAACCTGCAAGACCATAGCTTCAAGAAGTTTAAGCAAATTTCTATACAGATGACAAAGCGCAGACAAGCGGCCATATAGTGAACTTTGTTGCCCATGTATTTTCACTATTGCCCTTTGTACAAGCACGAGAATTCTGTACAATGGATGCTGGGTGCATTGGGCCCTAACTTTTGGAGCTTCTATTACGATCGCAGAGCGATCAAAAATTTTACCCTCTGGGTTTATGTACACTTTAAAGAGAAGAGGGAACGATGCATTAGTACATAAATAAGTACCATAAGAGCATGAATTTAGCAGAACTTGAGGTACATCGCCATGTCTCTCGCGTTTCTCAATTTTCAAACTTATCTTTTGTAACGCTCTGTTATTTTTTTCCTGTAAGAAGGTTATGTTACAATACATTGTGTAAACTTTCTATGTGTGTGTATGATTTAACTGTGTAATGACGCAAGCTGCTAGGTCTGTTCTTCCCAAAAATCACACTGCTTTTGTGTTCGTATTCTATTGCAATTCTGTGTATTACGACAACCTGCGTCTTGGTCAGGCTTGATTGCTTTTAGCACCTGTCGCCGCAGTGAGCTGCTGAACACGCTTGCTGCGAATAAAGATATTTTGACTGACTAAGATTGCTTAGGCGATCCCAGTAAAACTTGTTGGGTTACTTGGTTCGGAGCATTCACGAAAAAACGTAATCCAGCCAAGAAAGCAGACGAACAGAGGAAAACAGCAAGGTAGACAGAAAAGCGGCTGACTACCAACTCTCTATTCAATGGAGAAGCACTCAGATATATACAGTCATGCGGTCACGTCAACTTATTAAAATCCATCACGTGCAAAGCCTTGTTCCACAAGTGGTTCAATATAGGCACCGTGTTGCGCATGTACTAAAAAAATTTGGCGGTAAGTTTGGCGATGCTGTTGTATTTCCTGCCACTAGGAGGCTAGGCGTATTGTGCACGCGCATTCGGAGAGGTAAAGCAGAGCGTGATAAGGAGGCATACCTTGGCAGATTGCGCTATGGGGGCGGTGTGCAAGATACCACTGACGTGAGGATGGTTTATGTAAGCTAGACGGGTCGAAGCTTAAAGGATAGGACGTGGGAACATTATAAATCATTAGATACAGGAAATGGATCGATTTTTGGCCCTTCATTGCAAGCAGTGCAATATTGAGCCGGTTTTCGATAAGATCAGTATTTGGGGCAGAAGTCGCGATAAAACAGCTCGTGAAATACTTGAAGCCTTCCACATCGCTAAGAAAGTCAAGTCATGTTGCAGTGATAGCTCCGTGACATTGCGCAGAAAGGAAGTAACCTTTATGGAATCTTTTTATTGACCAAAAGAACTAAAATTATCGAAAAAAAGATGAATAGAAAAAAGCAGGAGTAGAAGGGAGTTACCATGTGAGGCAGTACATGCAAGGCTTTGCACGTGATGGATTTTAATGATAACCCCACGTCACCGCGTGACTATAGTATATTTGAGTGCTGCTCCGTTGAATAAACAGTTGGTATTCAGCCGCTTTCCTGTCTTCCTTGCTGTTTTCCTGTGTTCGTCTGTTTTCTTGCCTGGATTGTTTTTTTTTTCTTTTTTCGTCAATGTTAGGCGATCCCCAACTTCTTGGCGGGAAGTTACCGGTGGAGGAACATTTTCGCCCGCGCATTCCGCTAAATAAGCCTACTCATTTCCCTATTGTGCGAAAAATAAAGCGGCTTGTTTCATCGCCGCCGAAAACTGCCAGCCCTCGTTTGGAGCTCTTCCCTCCTACATACAAAGTTCCGACCTCCCAGCTGATCGAGTGCTCTAGAAGAAGCACTTCGGGCCGTCAAGGGAAAATTTGAGGAGCACTCGGTATTTAGCGGACACAAGTTCAGGTTACAGATGTACGCAAAATGGATACCTCAAAAACCGAGTCGCGCCAATGACTGTGACCAACGTTTGCAGAGCAGTCACAATCGTGAAAACACCGCACTCCAGCGTGGCGCTGTTACAGGTGCTGCTCGATGCCAGAGCTTCCAGGAGAAGGTTGGCGTCTTCGGCCTCCCGTCGGTTAAGATCGAGATCGGCTGAGCTGGTTTTGCACAGCTGAACACCATCGGAGAAATTGACGCCTTCGGGATCCGCCCAGTGGATGTCGAGGCGAGAAGCCAGATTGTGTTTCCTGATGCGGTTAAAGAATCGCCCGACTCTCTCGGCCCTTGGACGTCCCACTATGGAGAAGGCTAGAGTTTGCAGGCTTTTGTTCACCTGCGAGAACAAGTTGTGCATCACGAACGTGACATTATATATATATATATATATATATATATATATATATATATATATATATATTTCGGTCGGAGCCCGACCTTTTTAATGTCTTGAAAAAGGTCGGGCTGCGACCGAAACGACTTAATAAACCGTCGTTCTCTAAGAGGCGCATCGTCAATTGTGTTATAAACTAGCGGCAATCCAAGCTATTTTTGCATATACAGTCTATATATATATATATATATATATACATACACAAAACGAACACACCTCTTTAATAACGATTAAGTCTAAGTGACAGGTCTGGGAAATTCATTATTTTCTGATTGATGCACACATACTGCTGGTTCCTCCTTATATATATATATATATATATATATATATATATATATATATATATATAAGGAGGAACCAGCAATACGTGTGCATCAATCAGAAAATAATGAATTTCCCAGACCTGTCCCTTAGACTTAATCGTTATTAAAGAGGTGTGTTCGTTTTGTCACATATGAATCGGTAGAAAAGTTTCTGCAAAAATTGTCGACGTTTTTACACCCTAGGCAAGTTTTGGCTTGTCTATAATGCACTAAGGCGACTAATATGTTGCCGACATCTGCAGTGTGGTCAGAACACAGGAGAGATTCCGTCATTTTACCACGATTCCACCGAAAATCACTTACCGAGTGAAATGGGAACTCACCTTCATGGACTTGATCATCTTGTGGAACCCGCTTACACCAATATAGTTGCCCTTCAGGTTGAGCTTCCTGATATATGTGGCATAGCGCAGGTTCAGTGCCGCCGCTCTCGAGAATGTCTGTCCCAGGGAGCAGGCAGTCAGCGCGAGGCTGCCAAGGGCACCTGCGACAGAGATTCCACAGGCCTGTGAGAGGAGCAGGCAGATCATTAACTTTTAACTAGCACTGGTAGTTCACGCCTGCCATCGCGGTTTACTGTTCCCTTGGATCGTTTGAGTCTTATTGACAATTTCTTCACAATTGCTGACAATTTCATTGCAGGCTTTGTTTTGTGAGATGGGCAAGAAAAAAAGGGAAGCCAGTTCCATGTCAGCCAAAAAAAATATGACCTCATGTTGCTTATTGCATGTTTGAAGGAAGTCGTCAAGCGTCTGGACTAGGATAAAAAAGGAAAGTATAATTTACAGAGCCACGCGGACGACATCGTGCTCGTTAACGATGGCGTTAATAAACTGCGCAACGTGATTGGTCAGCTAAACCGGGAAAGTATCAAAATGGGACTGGAATGAATATGCTAACAACCAAAGTAATGCCGAACAGCCAGGATGAAAAAGGGGGTTTCCAATTAGCAATTAGCACTTCGAACGTACGCAAGAGTACGTATATCAGGGGCGACTACGAACTGGGAAGACAAGTCTGCAGAGTGGGCTGGAGCGTACACAAAAGACGTTCGCAAATTATGACGCGAAAGTTACTGCACCTAAAGCAAAAAGTACGTAACCACTGCATTCTCCCGGTGCTAAAATAGGGTACACAACGCAGGTGGACAATGAATAAACTCGAGGTCATATTAGGCACCACACAGCGCGCAATGGACTGGTAAATTATAGACTTACGCTAAAGGATGCAAAGCGAATAGAATAGAAGAGGAAATAAACATGTGTACCTCATATAGTTGTCAGTTGAAGGAGGTGGACCTGGTGATGCATGTAATGGGGACATCAGACAAAAGATTGGCAGTAAGAACAGAATGTATACTAAGAGAGACAAAGTGCAACATAAGAAGGCAAGGGGTACGTAGGGCGATGAAATCAAGTTTTCAACCATAAAACGGAGCCACCTCTCTGAGGACAGGGCAAATTGGAAATCGTTGGGTGAAGCATTTGCATCTCAAGAAGCGTCGAAAGTGGGAAGTTGAAGTTTCACGATGTTATAGCACATGTCTCTGTACTTGAATTTAAAAGCCCGGCCGATATTTCTACATCACGGTAACATGATAACGACCGAAAATAAGAATAGCGAGCTGTCGACTTCAGTTACTCTTCCTATATGTATTCTATGCTCTTTCATCTGTCACGTCCATGAATTCAGACTTCTCACCTCTGATCAGGGAGGCATAGGCTCTTTCCAAGCTGCGGTTTGAAGGGACGCAGCGGTTGAATGCCAGTTCCTCCAGTCGATTTGAGGGTAACCAGCCATCACCAGGACTAGGAAGAGTCAACCGCCTAGAGAGGGCCTCCGCCATTTCCTCAATGTCACTCGCATCGACTGTGCACGAATTAATATACAGCCGCCTCAGGCACCGGCTCCGCACTGCCGCTTTCAGGAGTGCAGACGGGGAAAAGTTTTCCCCGCCAGTAACCTGCAGAGAGTTGGTGCAAGCAAACACGTCAATGTCCAGAAGAGACCGTACTACAACGACTGTGCGCCTGAACTATGGCTGAGAGACCAACGTAACTGATTGAGTACGAAAGAACCGACACAGAAGCACGCATGTACTGATATAAAAACAGGGGAAATTGATGAAAGGAAAATAGGTCTACAAAGAAAAGGCACCTTCGTTGTAAAGACACCTTCGTTCATGAAGAAGTGGTCGTGAATGTGAAGCCGTATTTTTGTAGAGCCTAGTCAGGCCATCTGCTTGGTCTAGAACTTAGGCTTGGTAATAGAGCTTGGCATTAGAATACTCTTTCACTTTGAATGTACAAGATAAGCATTGATTCCGTTTATGCCATAAATACCCTGCTTATTTCTCCTGTACCATACATAGAAGAGTGGCCCTGGCCCCGGCCCACCTTACGAAAGGTGAGTAGGAACTAGTGCATTCCTTTAAGAAAACGAGTGAATTAACTTGAAATCAAAGGAAATAGCGACTAGCCGTCATGGCATCTTCATTTCGTGGATTACACAAATAGAGCAACATTAATATTTTCATGTCATGTAAGGGTGCGTCATGTAAGCAAAGTTCCTGTGCTCTGAGTATTTCTTACGGACGCATGAAAGACTATTTTCGTGCGGGTTAGAGACATGCGAAATCGGGGCGAAATCGTGTGAGGATTCGCTGTACAATGCGCGAGGAATGCGCTTACCGCACGGTAAAAGAATGCACAAGGATCAGCTTCTGAAATGCTGAGACAGATGTCGTGGTCTATAATTTGGCTTCCTAAGGACGCAGGAGGGTCTAATTTCGGCTGAGTTTACCGAGATAAGCCGGATTACCGTGACACCGAGATAAGCCGAGTTTACTTCAAATTTACCCGCAAGGGGCAGTCCACTCCGTTCATTATTTGTTCGACGAGATTTGGCGGCATTCGACTGAGAAGAAGCCGGCCGGTTTCTCAGACGCAACCAGCCATCCGCTCTTCACCAGATGGCGGCATAGTTGATTTCTGTGGCTTTACGTTCCGAAACCACGTTATGATTATCATAACCGCCGTAGTCAAGCGCTCCGGATATTTAGACCATCTGGGGTTCTTTAACGTGCGCCGACATCACACAGTACACGGGCCTAAAGATTTCGCCAGCATCGAAATGCAAGTCATGGCTGTGATTCGATTCCGCAACGTTTGAATCAGCAGCCGAGTGCCACCGCCGCTAACCACCACTGCGGGGGGCAGGCGAGGCTGAAGAATTGAGAAATTACAAAAAGCTAATAGTTACAGCGACACAGTCTATTTGCGAGTCTTTCTAGGGGCAAACGTTCGTTTTGCTTCATATGAAGTCTAATTGAACTGTAATGCATCGTGACTATACGGTCACAAAACTTCAGCTGGGAAACTAATCTGCAGCATGGTGGGTCGGCAGTTTTGCGTGTTTTCTAATTAGTTTATGAAGTACACACCATAAGCGTTCTATTTATGATTGTGCCACACGTCGGGAGACAGTTGGAGTATCGGAATGTGGAATGTTTTGTTACAATTTCACGGAAGGGGACGCGCTCTTACACATAGAATTAAACGAAGTAGCTTATGCAATGCAAACAAGACGAAAGTTACCCTCACCTCAACGCTTTCGATGGTGTAGTGGTTGCGGACAACGTTCGCAAGTGCTTCGCCGTTCCGAGCCATCAGAAATGTCTCGCATACATGTAAATTCTTGAGAGACTTGTTGAGAACCAAATCGTCCAGAAAGGTACCAGCGGAGTCATCCAGATCCTGCAAATGTACGCACACCGGAGACGTAATGACATCACGCACTGCCGGCGCGGCAATAGCGTGCGAAAATTCTGAAACTATACTGCAACTGCGGTAACTACTACAAGCAGTGAAGGATTTGTCGTGGTATCCAACACGGCATAGCTAACACGCATGATTACCACGCGCGAAACCAGGGCTTCATAGCCGCATCATCTTTGGTAATATTGTACTCTATAAGCAACAGCTTTAATTTCTCAGTGACACCTTAGGTAGTGCAAAATTTTTCCCTGATCAGATGCAATAGAGTGAATTACCTATCTGCGTAACGCCCATAAAATGGTCGTCGGGATAGGAGGTACGGTCATTTTGCCGTGAATAATGTGCGAGGAAGAAAAGTTGCTTAGCCGAGGAAGCTGAGTCGCTCAAGTAGTAAACTGCGCGTTCAGTATTTGGATCGCCATAAGTTAGGATCTCTTTGGAGTGCCACATCGGTGCTCAAGAAGAGAAAGCGCGCCGCGCTCGCTAATAGGCCACTACATGTTTTCGAGCTCCTACATGAGCGAAAGTTCTACAACAGCGGAACATCCTGCAATCTAAAGCGTCCGCATTGGGGGTCTGCGTAGTATCTGTACACGCTGCCCCCCCTTGAAAAAATGGCGAAGTATGCTTTGATGGCTCAGTTATCCATTCCATTTCCTCTACAAAGCACCCATTGCACTGTTCTTTAGTGTGTTGCATTTCCTGCCCAACGCGACGTGGGAATGAGGCAGGCGATATTATATAAGCAGGCACGATCCAGATTTTACAAGATCTGTTTAGGCCATTTCTCTAATGGTAAAAGCCAGCAAACGTTTTGCGGAACAGCATGGCGTCGCGCAACCTAAGGAAGCTCAAAGGCACATTGACTACAGCTCTAGCCACGCTGTGGAACTGCCTTGAATACAGTTATCTTGAAGGCATACTTTTCAAAAACGTACTTCTCAAAGGCATACTTTTCAAAGAGCGTTAGTGCAATAATTTCTACATCATGTTCTACGGCAATAATCCCATACACTTCATAGCATTCACATTACACTGGTGTGAAATATTGCGGTCTCGCACTGCGGCAACATAGTGCAGACATTTCCTTTTGTAAATGCAGAACCGCAATGCTCTTTCACAAAAAATAAGACAGAAGAAAAGAAAGCTTGCAATAGGTCGCGCAAGGCCAGATCACAGCCAAACAGGCTGATATTCCGCTGATCTTGGCTATAACGTCACGGGGGTAGAACTTGACTATGCTTGATGTGGTCTCGATTTGATCGGAGCTGCGCCTATGTCGATCCTTTGGAGAACTCTGTATAACTTCGTAGAACATGACTATACTTGGCATTAAATCGGTTGGACCGCCCTATACACCTATATATATCCTTTTGTAGCACAAGGTAGAACTCAATAGACCTTGGCTGTACTCTGCCTTTCTTTTTTTTTTTTTGTCCTGCTTCGACCAGGGCTACATCTTATAAGATTTTTTTTTTGTAGAACTACGTATAACACTTGGTATTATCAAAGTTAGGGCGAGGTTATATCAGAGCACACCAAAGTGTTATCCAGGTAGAACTCCAATCTTAAACAGGTTCATTCAGTTGCAGCAGGCTATCGGCCCGCTTCGCAGCGGGCCTTGTCTTTTTATTTTTTTTACTTTTTGTTCTGCTTGAACATGGGCGCCCGCCAACTGCGGTTTTGCCAATTTAGGTCACATGCGCAAGAGAAGGAGGCCGCGTGCGAATGCTGCACGTTTTCCATAAAGGTGCACGCATATTCCTGGGGACTTTAAATAACGAGGACAACTTCGTGATACGGGAGCATAAATTATGGGAGACTGAAATGCTGCGCATATTAAAGAAAACACGTTAGGGTGAATTAGGTCTGAATCGTTAATAGCGGTTGTAAGAGTACCGCTTTTTCACTGTTGTATCAAACAAACGAACAAAAGAAAAGACATATTTCAGAAAAAGGTCGGTTCGGTGCACTTCAAGACCTTGTGAAAATCTGGCTTAAAGAGAAGTGAGGAAAAGTGCCGTTTCTATTTTACGCATGGTACTCGTTAAAAAAACACTTATGCTTGTGTCCAGTTTACGAGTTATGGACGTTCGTGCGATAAGGGGATCGCGATAGTTGTTCGCGTAGATGAAGACTAATTTATTGTCGCTTTCGTGCGGAATTGCCATTCTTCAATCGAACCTATGCTCGCCGATCGCACTCTATTGCAAGCACTTTGTTGCCCAATATATGCCCCTATTTCTTGGCGCATATCCTTGTTTCTTGGAGCTGGTCACAGCTATGCCCTTTAACGGTAATCACATGGGGTTCATTTGAAGCCAGCATGACCATTTGCTGCAGGCGTGTAATCGCGTTTTGCTCTCACACCGCAAAAATATCGGGAACTTCTACTCTCAGACAATTAGACCAAGTGCGTGCACGTTTCACTGCACCAGACCTGTCTGGAGACTCCACTTGTCTCCATCCTGGTTTTGGGCTCCCCGGCACTCGTCGCGATTCCTGGCGTAACACGGCCCTCCGCGTAACGCTCTGCAACCTCACTCGGCACTTTTGTCTCCAGTGATCTCCGCACAGATGTGAACGTGTCCACATTACACCTCCTAAATTTTCCATTGCTGCAGATATATTTTTAACGAGCGTATTTATGGCCCCAAGAAGCGGGACACCCTCGTTCTTACGCCATTCGTTTCAGCAGTTATAACTGCAGCCAGGGAGGGTCGGACGTGGTTTTGTGCCCCTCTTGTAGACAGTAATTTCTTGGGCGCAGGCACTATTTTTTTTTCCCCAGTGATGAGTAACACAGCCGCGACAGACAATTCTGCCTACGCCACTGATGCACATGACCCGCGTATCTCTTTGGTCTTCGAGACTGACATTAAGGTTCTGCTAGTGCGACCTGCAGAGGCACATACGTCTCACCACAAAGCTCGCGCACGAAGCGTAGTCATTGACATTACAGTTGGTTAGTTTGATGACGAAGACACTTCGGCTTCTCATTGGCCAAAGCCGACCCACGCCAAATAGAAGTGTTTCGGCTCCAAGAAGAAATACCGCCATTCTACAAGTACCTCTGCAGCCATGACGGCAAAATTCGCGCATTATTGCAAGATGTCTTCTGCTGCAGCATTAGAGACCTTTATCGTTCGCAAAAGTCTAGCGCTGAGGCCACACCGGCGCTGCCTAGGAGGCGCAAATAACGCAACAACCGTCTCAGCAAAACACGATTTCTAAAGCCTAAAGACAGCCCCCTCTCCCCTGAACAGGTCCTGTGTGTAGAATAAATATTTTTTCCTTGATTGACTAGGCTTGGTTACTGATTCGAGCGACACTTGAAGCTTGAGTCGGCTACAACATTATTCCTAATAATATGCTGCACTTGAGTATATTTACGGAGTAGAGACATGCCCGACATAAATATGTGTTTCTGCATCTACATTCTCGTATCAACGTTCCTGTATCGACATTGCTGTATCCGCGTTCGTCTTTCTGCACTCCTCTATCCACTTCGGTAATAAAATATTTATCTTCGAAAAGATTTCCGAAATATGCCATTACGTCGAAGACAAATGCATCTTCATGTTGTTTCAGGCTTCTAGCACACACCTCAATATCTGTGTTTCAAAATACTTATCCGGGTATAACTTTCCAGCCCTGACACGCTTCAGCATATTGAAACTTGAAAGTGAAGATTACCGACTGGAATGACCAACTCCAAGCGCTTTCTAACTAGTCATTGTGAGCGCGTGGGTGACACTCCGCTGCCGTCCCTGCGCAGCCGACCGGCGTCTCGTCATAGCTTAGCTCTCCGCAAGAAAGTTGCTTTCTTCCTTGAAAACACGTTAGCCACTTTCCGATAAAAAGGGTAACGAGACACCAATATCGCGAATAAAATGACATAATCGATACATCCAATGATGGCTCATACTGTAATACAAAAACATATTAAACGCTTTTTTTTTTCATAAAGAAGAATGTCGCACACGGCTAAACCCCGAGCAGCTGGTGGATTAGTATTTTGACGTGGTCGAGAAATATCGCGTAGCAGTTGGCGTTCCCCTCCACCCTTTCCCGCAAACCTTCACTTTACCCACATTTTTAACACAAACTCCTACGCACCCTGATCACCCTTTCCCACCCCTTGCTGCACCTTACTGTACAATACTAGGCTATGCTCTACGCTCTCCCTTCCTTCTTACCCGTTCACCTTCCCTTTCACACTCGTTGTTGCACTATACTGCACGAGACTTATGCCGTACCCTCACCCTTGATCCTTTCCCTCATCACCCTCACTTTCCCTTGCCACCTACTTGTTATACTGTAATCGCCGTTATGTACTGGACTGATTGATTTGTGGGGTTTTAACGTCCCAAAACCAGCTCTGATTATGAGAGACGCCATAGTGGAGGCCTCCGGAAATTTGGACCACCTGGGGTTTTTTAACGTGCACTGTCATCGCACAGCACACGGCCCTCAACATTTCGCCTTCATCGAAATGCAGCCGCCGCGGCCGGGATTCGATCCCGCGACCCTCGGATCAGCAGCCGAGTACCATAGCCACTAGACCACAGTGGCAAGGCTTATGTACTGGACTCAGAGCGTGAGCACAATGGAGATGTGCACGCCCAATGCATTGAAGTGTCCGCGCACTGATATCATGACGACAATTCTATAGGCATTTCTTGCCGTTTAACGGAAAACTTAAACAGCTTCGCTGTTAAAACATTATCGCAAAAGTGCCTCTAAGATGCTATCCCAATATAGTCGGGCCCTGGACGGTACAACAGCACGGGCCGCGTTATCGTGAGAAACGTTGCCGCGGAATTTCAGAAAAAGCAACAAATCACCTGCACTTCATGCAACCAGAGGGTAATGAGCGACCGGCTTTCCACCACAAAGACGCCCAACAGCCGAGCGACTTCTGCTTCGAGGCAGACGTAAGACACCTTCAAGGATTCTAGGGATGTCAGTGTTGGAACGGATCGAACGCAGTGAATATTCATCGTCAGCATCTGCAAGGACAAAAGGAAAAGAGCAGTTACGTGTAGGGAATTCAGCGCCGGTCCTTGCGTGTCCAAAAGCAATAAACATCGTACTTGAGGCGGACAATCAAAGGGGGCTCTTATAACGTAACAAAGCGCGCCTGCAAGCACTGAAATATAAGGAGCTTCGCTAAACGCGCCTGAGCACTGCAACGACAAGTCCTAGGTATTAAGTGCCCTACCGCGACAATGAAAACAAAAAAAAAATGTCGTCCCATTTCTAGTGTACGAATCTGGGGAGTGTCTTTCGGAAGAAACAACGCCAGCCTCACTACATAGGAGATTGCAACAACAATAGAAAAGAGCTCCACTAACGTGAAACCTGGGGAGGCTCGAAGCATGCGGTGATTCGCCGCTGTTTCCTGCAGAATATGTCAGGCCCTGCTAGGGGGATTGAAACAGATGATTGAATTTAGTTTCACCTGTAATTATATTTACATTTGTTATGGATTTGTCTCGTCTGAAATGTGACAGCTTGCTTTATCGTGGCCACGATGACGTTAAACGCCGAAAGGCCGGCGTTAAATTTGTTAAAGTCGGTTAAATTTGTTAAAGTGTTTTGACGTGAACACGCTACACATGCACTGTGTGACTGCAGTGCCTCCATGATCGGCTCACACTTCTGTCGATAAGGCAAGACAAGTTTTGACAAATTTCTTTTAATTAATGCAATTATGTCATCATTATCACAATCTTAAATTATTCTGGATAGTGTTAGTATAATACGAACCGCTTTTGATCAATCATGCACTTGTTTTGAACCCTGTTTTGAGCACTTTCATGAGCGTGACCGTGGTGATGTTAGACGCCGACAGCCCGGGCTGAAGTTGTGCTCCGCACCTAATAACTGCTGAAGTGTTGTGTGTTAAAACAGATATATGAGGAGCCATAGTCAGGGCGGCTCGGCCGCACCATTCGATGGTAGGACAATGTAGGGACAGCTGAGCGAAAGGCTTTGAATTGTGTTGAGTTCACGAGCCCAAGAAGCCACTCTGCAGGATGTCGACGTCGGTATGTGTAATAACTTAATTGTTAACTAATAGGTGCCCTAACTACAGGGCTCTTCGAACAGGCTTCTCAACTAATTCCGACTTGTGCGTAACACGTTACAAACAACCAAGTGCTTTTACTCTAATTTGGTAGTTCTTCGGTTAGTTCCTTTATAAAGTAACGGTACTTCTATTTTAATCACTCCTTCCTGTAATAGATTAAAAATTCCTAATTAAATCAAGTGTTTCACCAAAACCCGTTTGTCCTGGAATGCCCGACATGATAAAGGAGGACACGAACGAACAGAAAGACACGATTCTTTTCTTTAGCGTTCACTGAAATTACTAATTGTACTTGACTTGGAGTTGCGCATCGAAGCACTGTGTTATCTCAACCTGCTGTTCAAAGGGCTCGTAAGGTACAACGCTCCAATTTGCTCCAGCGCATCTGTGGAGGAAGTATCCGCCATTGCTGCGGAGGCTTTCGCGAGCAAACGTGCCAGGACGATTGACGAGAAGTTCTCAGACAACTGATGGTGAAGCTTAACAAGGCGTAGAGATGAAAAACACATGAGATGCAGTAATGCCGAACACACATCTAATGTGCAGTGCAGTATAACTAGCAAAGGTCCACCGGTACAGTCGAGCCGCAAAAGTGTGCATGTGGAAGGTTCGGCCGCCTGTGGTTCTTTCACGTGCATTGACATCGCACAGTGCTCGGGCTCCGACATTTCGCCTACATCGAAATGCAGGCCGCCGTGGTCGGGTTTCGATCACGCAACCTTCGGATCAGCAGTCGAGTGCTATAGCCTCTAGGGCACCGAGACGGGTAAAAAATTGTGGAATCTTGACTCTCGGCGCCTGAAGTCTCAAGGAAAAGCGGAGCTAGGCTACCATTCTTAGCTACTAGCCAGGCTTTATCCATCTTTCATTCATCTGCTTTTTCTGTACGTTTTATTTTATGCCATCTTTCTTGACTTCGCATATTGCTCCCTCTCCTTGTTTCTCTCATCCTCACTCCTACTTCTCTTTCAACCCTTTCTTATGCTGTACTAGGATTGGATATCCTAAAAGCTCCTTGACACAAGCTATTCCTGTGGCAAACAAATTATCCATAGAAGGCTCTTACACGCTTTTCCTCTCCCTCATATCCTCCTCCTATCATCCACCTTTCCTTCCCTTCCCACCCCAAATTTCTTTCCCACTGTCTTGCAGTACTATACTGCGCATGGCTATACTATGTTAGTTCTTTGGCACATAAGCGCTTTCTGTGGCTATTCCGAGCAACGGCGGTCAAACCTCAGCGTAAACAGCTTTGTTCGAAAGTTGTCAGAAAATAAATGCAGGGAAGTTTTATTAATGGAGAATAATTGCCCTTTCACACATTGAGTCGGCAATTGCAATTCTTCCTTGTTACTCGTCGTCACAGTAATGTGTTGTAGTCAGACCGAATGAAAGGGCGAAGTAAGGACGCTGTTATTCATTACTGACAATACCATGATTAAACTTTTCCCTCGCCTCCGTACGATGTCTCAAATGGCATCACTAGTATGCTTTCGAATGAGCAATGTTGTGGCTGACTACATGCTCCTGCTGAATAAGTTAGGCGTGTTGATCCATATAGCCGGTTGCCCCCAGAAATTCCTACCTGGCTGGAGTTATTTTTAATAGACTCGTTAGAAGAAGTTTCACATTTTGAGCCCATTTCGCACTCCTGTGCAAGCGCCTGATTGTTGTCACGCGACGTCGTATTTATGTTTATGTTGCTCCTGCCGGCCTACTGCGCCACTAATCCAAACCGAACTATAAAGCCCTGCGCTAGCGATAGTTACCACATATGTGAGATAAGGCTGTTCGGTGGCACACATCTTAAGTACCTGAGTTCTTCGTTCGAACATACACCTCGAGTATATAGGCGGGAAAATGCGTAGACGTGCGAAAACGGAAAGAGTTAGGTTAGCACACTGATGGTGGTAAAAATCCAAACTAGAAGAGACGCTCAGGGGAAGATGGAGGCTTGAATCGATGAACAGATCGCTAAGAACGATTTAGAACAGGGAATGTCGCAGGAGCCAACGCTTCGATAAGCGGACTTGTCTTCGCCGTACTGACAAATACAAGTCCACTTGTCGAAGCGTTGGCTCCTGCGACATTCCCTGTTCTAAATCGTTCTTAGCGATCTGTTCATTGATGGTGGTAAAAAAATTGAACGATACCTAAGCATTGCCTTTAGAAGTAGAAAGCGATACTATTACCGTGGCAAGTCACCAACGCAAATCATGATACAATGGCACCATCTAGCAGCAGCACGCGTAATAGCAAAGCTACTCGCCGAGGAAACTGATAGTGGCAGTGTTGACGGCAGCGCAAGGGCAGAAAGCTCGAAGGGGAAAGGAAGGGAGGGGGCATATGCTCTCTCACTGCATGGCCCCATTTATTACACAGGTGGAATAACGGCGATATGGAGGCATCTCGGAAGCGTGCTAGTCTCGAACCCGAAAGAACAGGGTTTGATTACCGACTGAGCCTCAGTTTGGCGATTTTCATTTCAGTGTGATTGCAATATATTTTTCGCTGGCGCGGCCTTAAGAAATTGGGTGCCAATCCACGATTTCCTTGACTTATTTTTATTGTACGGATAGGCCTTTCCCCTATATCGTGTACACAATGTATATTCCACATCACGGACTCCTTTAACACTTGCTTTGGAAAGGTGGATGGGCTAGAAGTTGTCATGCGAAATAGTTTTGGCCCCACCAATAGGTATATTTGCATACTGCGGCACACTTACTTGGTCCTCTGAGATGTCGCTCCTGAGCTTCAGTGTGAGGTGGGTCAGGGCACCCGCCCCATTTCTTATGGCGTCCCAGAATATAAGCTCTTCCAGAGCGTTTAGTTGAAAGTCCACGTCAACACGCGTGATGCACCTGCATATAGCATGTATACGTCGGCCGTCACACTCCAGAATCGGCTTGAATACCAGACGACTTACATTCATGCAGAACAACGGCTGCTCAAAGAATAAACCAAACACAATCTAGCACGAGCTACGCACTTTTGGAAACAAGAAAGCATAGTCTGAAGCAGCCCACGTTACTTCTTTCAGCACTAACGTAACCAGCTTCTGATCTTCACAATACAACATTTGTATTCTAATTTCGTTTTGTTGTTTGCAGTTATTGTATTTTCCCACTGTGTTTCAATGCATGTAGTTTAACTATTACGTATTTATTGTAATTTATCCGTTTCCTTGTTTTTTATTCACCTGGTCACTTATTTTTCGTGCTTCTTGTTAACTGCTATTAACCGAGGGTCCTGATGCAGTCATCGGCATCGCATTTCAATGTATACTAAAACAATAAACGACGACTTCGACAGGAAAAGGAAAAACAAGGAAAGTAACAAGCAAAAAGCACTGCCGCTGACTCGGATCTGGTTATTCACTCGCCCACCTTTCAACGTTGCTGGTATCTATAGCGCATCGTCGATACCATCGTTCTTCCGTTTAACACATAAGCAACAAGGAAACCTATACGCACAACGTTAGTTAGCTTGTACTTCAAGATCTATCTAGCCAAGTCGAGTTGCACATGCGTGAATTGTGAATTTTGAGAACAAGGGTTCCTTTCGTTCGCATTTTGACACACCGCACAGCCATGTTCGGTCCTGAAGAGGATGGTTTCATAAAAGGTCCCTGAAACTTTTTTGTTTCACATTCTGTCACTGATTAGGCAACAAAGCTGTGAAATCATTCACACCATAAATAAAGCGAAGCACCATGCGCTAAGGCAGCTGTGGGCTTATTTCTGTCGCCTTCTTCCTTACCACTGCTGCGCCTCCTCAACTCGATCAACAGCGCAGTGCGCGCTAGCGACGACTGCGCCTCCCACGTCAGCCGCTGTGCCGAGCCCTCCATAGCGACATTGTGCCGCGATGTCTTTACTGAGGTCGCCGGCCACGGCAGTGCTAGCCTCTGTAATAGTGCGTCGGCGGCTCGTGTGTACGCCGCCTGATGCCACGACGATACCGTTGGATGGCCCTTCGGTGCTCATGACGTCACATGGCTTGCGCTTCGTGGCACCCATCGCATGCCCCGTGGGAAGGGGCGGTTGAAAACGTTTCGAGTCGAGCCGCGCCCATCTCTCACGATGTGCGTATTTAAAACTTTGTAGTAAATTGCACGCTTAACGCAGAATGCTGATATTGTTATGCTAATGATCCGAAGGACTCAGGCTTTCTGTGCAACGCCATTTGTAAAAAGTGACCAAAAACCTTTCAGGGTCCCTTTAATGGAATGGACAGGGTACGACGGATTTTTGTTTGGAACAAGAAGGAACCTGTATTGCATCTTCCACACCTCTGTGGAAAACTAGAAATCCTCTCTAATTAGTTATTACGCTAGCACCTCTAGGAAAAGCAGGTTTCAAATAGCGCTTTTGCGCGAAGGCAAAACACGTTGACAAAAATGTTCCTCTTTTGTTTTCATACTTCTCATTTTTTTCTTGCTTTGCTGCAATATCTCGCTGGGGTCTCTTAGCCGTAGCGAGGCACATGAATTGCTCCAGTGTGCGTCAGCTAATTATTTATGTTCTATTAGTGACTAGTTTCACTTTTGGCTTCAGAGAGCTCCGCAAAATGAAAAGCCCTTCGGTGCATCTACTACTACATAGCCTTGGCAGCTGTGTAAAGAAATTCGACTACGTGAGCGCATAGAACTGCAGCGCACTTACGCACGGCTTGCAACACCTGCTCGCATTCTTTCCGCTGGCGGATATCCTGCGCATCGTCTTCGTGGTAGTTGCGATGGTAGTCGGGTGGCGACGATTTTCTTGAGGCGTGGTATCGCCAAGAGTCTGCTAAGGCAAGCGCAGTGAAAGGCAATGGCGACTGTACGACATCGGCTGTAATGATGACGTCACGGAATACGCGGTTTCTTCAGTCACCTTAAGTATTGTTGATGCCTCGAGGTGCGACGTACAGTGCACGATTGGGCACGTGAACTTCAATACTCGACTTATTTACCTTCCGAGTTATATTCGCAGCCGAGATTTCCTAGATGTTAAGTGCGTGTCCGCTCGAATCGATCACGCATTCTATCTCAGCAGTAAAATGTTGGCGTCCCTGCCCTTTTAAGTTGCGTAAATACGCACGGGCCCTTCATAATACTGCACGAGCTTGCCTGCAGTTTCCCTTTGAGCAGTGTTTCAAGTCTTTACTTTAAATGTTTAAATATGCTGTTCATCACACAACGTTTCCTTCTGTGTGCTGGTGAAATTTAACGGTGCACGTTAAATTTGTAAATATCTGTGTATGCACATGATGTATGACTTGCTTTTGCGCGTGAAATTGTTACTTATCGTTTTCGCTGGACCTGCAACTGTTATTTCGCTATGGGTCCAACCAGTGTTGGGATTTCTGCACGCTCCACGTTTGCCAATAAAGAATTAAATGTAGGACGTAACACCTCGACATCAAGCAAGAAACAGCCTAATATAAATACTACGATACTAGCTGAGGAAAACGTCTGGTTGAAGGAATTCGTATTTACTTGCGCAAAGTTCGAAAAGGCTAAAATAGGCAAATTATGCGTGTGAACTTTATCAGACAATCATAATTAGCGTCCTTACTATTATATACGCCCCTTAGTATGCTGAATCCGTCTCACGTCTGGCTAATCGCTTCTTCAGTTCATTTCAAGTTTCTCCCTACCGCATTTAACCTGAACGCATTCGAATTCTTATGGTCAACGATGGGCCAGGGCGTCGCAATATTCTGTTCTTCAAGTTTGCGTTATCAGCACTACAGTGTAAATGTCCTGCATCCGGATGTTTAATTCTACAAGAAAAATTTTCGCTCCTAACCTGTGCTGGCGCAGGAGAAGGTGTATGAGCAGCGACACCCTAAGAATATCGAAGCCTTCAGGCTGCCGATCAAACCTCGGCCACTGGAATCCTGAAATAGTCAGCTCGGGCCACTTATGCTGCCGTAGCTCGAAGCAACCCTTGGAAAGCTGTCGGTTCCACCTTTCCAGTTGAGCCATGAGCCAGCATGGACTGTCCGGTGCCCACGTGCAAGGACGTGCGTAGTTGTCCTCGTCACCACTGGCGTCGCCATCGTCGTCGGGGTCACCGCCTCCGTTACTTCTGCGGCTGCGCCCCTTGTGATGAGCTGCGAAAAAATATGAACGGACAGTTTAGGTATTACGTTGTACTTTCCAGAACTATTTTGACCGGATGCACCATTACGGTGAACAAGGGATTAATTTTGTCCTAGGCCCAACTACGCGAGTGTTCTTATATTTAGCCTTTACGAGATTTCGGTCACAGCGGGCAGGTATGGAACTCGCATTCGCGATAACAGCAACGCAGCACCTCGGCTGCCAATCAGCTAAGGTCGTTTAGGAATTCTAAAATAATTCAGGCAGAGCTTCCCTGATCGATTGCTGTGGCACCGCGTAGGACTGTGGAGACGTGATTATTGCGCAGTGGTTGTTTTGGTTAGAAGGAACGGTAAGAAATGTGATAGATAAACGTAGTTGTAATGGAAGCCACAAATAGGAAAACTGTCGCCCACCAATTTTTTTCTTACAGGTGGCAATCCTGAAATGTTTCTCGGAAGGTTATCATGACTGTTTAATGAAATGTTAAAACCTGACCAAGACGTCTATTCTATGCTGCGTAACTCGGTGAAAATATGTCGCAGTTAGACATACCTAAAATAATTTAAATGCGGCAAATCTCACGTGTTGCGTTATTCCCTTTAGTGCGAAGCAGTGCGCGAGGAAATTGATTACGCCGAATTTTTCGGCACTTAGACAAGTGTTCCGAGCAGGATCAGTGTTGTGGTACAGATTTAATGGCTGTGTGCTTAGCATAAGCCTACCGGGCCGGTCGACGGCACTGTGGAGCACTGTTGTTCCTGTGCATGTTAATTCAAGGACGCCTTCTTTGTCGAAGAGCGACGGACGCTACATGGCGTATATCATAGGCGTCGTATGTTTGAGCACTCAAAAGGCGCCGAGCAAAGTTCGTGAAAAACATACCCAGTGATTGAAGTGCGTATGCGTGTCTCTCCAATTTCTATAAGTGCACTTCAGACAAACCACAGCAGAAAAGCATATAGACAACTGCTACCACCACAACTGGTACATCTAGTCTAGTTGCAATATTCACCAACGTGCTAGGAGCCATCATCGATGAGTGGTAGTGTGCTTGGGTTGGCATCTCGCTTTACCTGGTTTGATTCCCGCATCGCAAAGGAATTCGACGCACACACATACACACAGGGACACTTTCAGGTGAAGGGAACAGCACTCAGTTTCCTTCTCTTGCAAGTGTCCATGAGTGTTGTTTCACTCCTATTCCATTCCTACCTTCGTTCATTGCAGAACAGTTGTCTGAATGTTACACCTGCAAATCAGTCATAAGCCACAAAGAGCGACATGTCTTTTTGTTCTTTAACAAATGCAAGGAGCTATGTCATCAGATGTTCAGTGCGTATTTTTGCTGGGCCTGATTGACATAGCTTGTAATAGTAACATTCAACCGTCTGTGGCCCTACCTGCTTTCCTAGGCATTACCATTCAGGTATGAGCCCCCAAGTGACCGCACAATCGTTAATCGTGCCATCGTATATTAAGTATATGAAGTGAGTGATATCCGAATCAATCATTCATGTTCAACATAAATTCGCGCCCTATCACAATTTTGGCGTATACCACGTGTACGACAGGACCAGGAGAGCACCGAGGCGTAGGCTGGCAGCTCATATATCGAACTTTCTGGCAGAGGCATGTTTCCCATTCGATATCAAGTGCTCTGGTAGTTCTTGCAGTTAACGGTATTTGCAACGTATCAAGAATCCAGCATCATTAAAGCGTTACAAGGTGCGCTGGCTTCACACGTCTTTAAGCGCGTAGGTAATCTCCTCGCGCATTCTATATCACTTGTTAGGGCGTCGATCTCTACCATGACGTCTTATTCAAAATTTCCCACATGGCGGGACTCACATGGCTATGAAACAGCCGAATGCGATGTCCGGAATATGAACAGAGGGCAACAACGCTCACCCGACACCACCCGACACCTTGGATGTAACTAGGAGGCTTCCCTCCACCACTGCCCCATGGAAGGAGAGTGTGCACGACCTTCCGCCCCATGTGGCGAATACAGGCTCGAGGTCAACCGGTATCGCTTGGACGCGGTCGTCTCTGGCGAGAGCGTTTGTCCTACGCTCGTATATCGTGTCGTTCTGCTTGAGTATGACGAACCAAGAGGTCCCAATCACTAGCCCTACTGACGAGTCTAGGTTTACTTGGTACGTTCGTGATTACTGGAAATAGCACGCCTAGTCAAAAAGGAAAACGAGAGACGATCGTCGTATAGTGCTTCTGCCTCATCCTTATGGCAAAGATTTAATTGCACAGTAATTAACGTAAAAATTATCCACGCCTTTCGTGCACCATAAAAGTATAGGTGATATCGAATGGACAAAAAAAATAAAATAGAACTGTAGACGGGCGCGCCCTCTATTTACGACAAGAGAACAGAAATGACAACGTAACGATGACCCCTCTTAAAATCACATTTCCACTAACGTGAAACCGGGAATGTGCAAAGCATACGGTGATGGGCTTATGTTTCCCATAGAACACGTCAATTACTGCTAATGGTGTTGCTTTAGCGTGGCCACGACGACGACGTTAGACGCCGACAGCCCGGACTCAGTACTAATAAAAAAAAAAATTCGTTAAAGTCTCTCCGACTCGACAACCCTACACATACACTAACCGACTTAACTGCCTCCACCATCTGCCTACCGTGACGGGCGACACGAGAGGCCAACAGCCTGGGCGCCTACCGGCGCGGCTTCCAGGCTCGGCGCACGTGACGCGCGCACATCAGCACAATCTACTTCGCTCTATTGTTTAATTCCAAGTTGTGGTACCAGCGCGTCGATCCAAAAGTGCGGTGGAAGGAAGGCGATGTTAATTAAGACTAATTTTCCTGGTTAATCACCTTCGCTTTGACCGGACATCACAATTAATGTGGTGGTGTGGTACCGGTAGGGCTTCCAGCTCCTATCGTGGCATCCCGGTTTTTCGGGGTTCGTAAGTCGGCGGGTTGCACGTTTCCTTCTCAAGTGTGTCTTGATTTCTTTTAACATATCTTGCTTAACCTGACTACGACAGGACATGCCGACAGCCCGCACGCATAAGGTGTTTCGCGCAGAAGACGAATTGAACTTTCTAACTACGGAAACAGATAAAACGTACCCCCACCGTACCACCAAGCTTTGGTGAGAAATAGCGATACCGTTGCAGGATTTCACGTCTTCTTAATTCGCAAAAATGCTATGACAAAAGACAATTAACATAACACTGTGAGCATGACTTCAATGTAGTACGCGAGCTCGGACTACAAGAACCAGGGACGTTAGCACACAACTGTGTTAGCACACAGATCTAGTCCAGTTTCTTTTTCATCTCCAATATTTTATGAACCAAGGGTTGTTTGTTATCCGTGAATCCACGGGTGGCTATGGATTCCTGCATGTATACGCCATTTCTGTAGACAATGGCTGCTCGAGTACGTTGGACCGCTTGTTGTGACTGAGCATCATGGAGAGGTAAATAGTAAGATCGCTGGTGCGTCGCTCTTAGTGCAAGACGGTCCTAGAAGGACCAAACTAAGCGTGGATGCCGTCTGTACCATTTACTTCAGTACCAACAGGCCTCACAGAAGTTGCGAAAGCTGAGAACACGTTTCCCGTAAATGCTCAAGAAAGAATACAAGGGCAAGCTCTTCACCTGGTCTCCGGGAACCGTGGGTCGATGGTGTTCCACGGGATGTAGACGGTGCGTCGGCCCTGGCAGCTTGAGCCCTGACAGTTTCCAACCATTGAGGTCCCAGAGCGCAGCGGAACTCGACGTGAAATATATTGGCGATTTCTTCCGCGGTCGCGAGGACCAGCCTGCATAGCCTCGAGAGCAAGGACATGTACTCGGGAGTGAGGACGCTGGCTTCAGGTGCCGGCCCCGACGTACTAGCCATTCTATTTCCTGAAACAAAGGGCAAACGAGAAGGCAAAGTACGTTGGAAGATTTACATGCACATAGTCGCGAAAGTAGTCTGGTATAAGTTATCTCGTTTTTTTTTTATTGTAGCGCACGCTGAAAGACACGGGCATAAGAGGGGCGCACTTGACATACCACAGCGATAACTTTCAGCAACTGATTTATTTTTGGCAGGTCCCCTTGCCACGTATACTCTCAAAGCAATGAACGTTACGTGCGCTTAGCTCTAGGCCGTCAACAATAAAAGATACTACGCCATACATGGACACGTTTGCCATTTTTTATCGGGCGAACGCAAAACGTGGGATATGGTAGCCTGATTGTATTATTGTTGCCAAGGGTTGTATATCGTCGCTCCAGAAACCTGCGTGACATGCTAACCCGTTCGAAGACAAAAGCCGTTGTTCATCTTGCTTTCCAGCCTTGTGAAAAACCCCGCAGCAAAATCTGTATGCATATGACGTAATCAAATACTGCCCAAAGCACTGCATCTGATTTTTCTCTAAAAATCAATGGCAATTTTACTTGCGATAGCGCTAATGTCATCTATCTACTGGAATGTTCAATGTGTCATATGCAGTATATCGGTCAGACCGAAACTTCATTTCGCACGCGTTTTAACAACCACAGAGCGCATGTTAACGGCTTGCCGCATCTACCAATATGTGGCCATGTAAGGCTGCCGGGACATAGGTTTGATAAAATCAGGGCAACAATAATACAATCAGGTTTCAAAACGCACCATGTCAGGGAAGTACGAGAATCATTCCTCATCCATAAATTTAACACTGTGCCACGCGGTATCAACGAGAGCATTGATAAAGTGTCCTGCCTATCAGTCATGTCTTGATGTCATTACGTTCTTTTTTGTGTAATCATCGTCAGATTGCAGGTAATGCGCTATATAGATATGTTCTGAAAACATGTTTCTTAATTACTTTTTCATTCCTGTGTCGCGCATATGTGTTCTAAAAACATGGTTCTTTATTGTTTTTATTTGCTTTGTCGCACGATTGACGTGGCGATGTCACGTGCATCCGTATCAGGTTTTATGATTCACATATTCTTGTCTTGTTAGCCTTGTCATATTTGCACGATTATACGTGAACGTACATGACCTTGCCCACATGTGTATGCCCATAAAAGCGGCTGCGAAACTGTAAATTCTTCATTCTGACGAAGGCCCTGCCACGGCTGAAACGTTTAACAATAATAAACGTGCGACTTTCGCAAGTGCGCTATTCGTTTCTAATTACTACTTTTGAACGGGACCCACAAAACTTCTTCCCCGAATTTATCTATATATATATATATATATATATATATATATATATATATATATACACGTATATATATAAAAAGACAGCCTAAGCTTTTGCGATATGCCTGCTGAACAGTCAACGAAATTAGGTATTCGCTGACGGGAAACGTGGCGGTAATTCATAAACGATAGTGCAAACGACTATCGTACTTGGTACGGGTACGCGTGAATACACAAAGATCGCACTGAGCGATTCCCAAACCGATCGTCGAAATCCAGAGAATGGGACATATCTATGCAGCAGCATTGAATATTGTGACAGAAAAAAAAATACTGCAGATCGCATTGGGCTTCAGCAGCCCAGATGCCTGATATCGAAAGGAAGCAGTGTTTTTCCTGAGAGCACACAAGATAACATTTCCTACTGCAGGTATCCTCTGGACAGCGACGAAAGTTCAGGGAATTCCTCTGAACTACACTGTGAGCTTGCGCATTGCAGTGCTGCTTTACACACTAAACAATGCTACATCCAGCGTAACGTTCCAGTAAGCAGGGAAAACAGCAGTGGTAGGACTACGTGAAGGTTACTGAATAAATTCATCCCTTTTGCTTGCTCTCATGCTGAACACCGCCCACAGCTGCCTTTTTTTTTTAATTTAGCCAGTAATGTAATTAGCTAAGAGTGTAATTTGAAGCTGCGTACACGCGCCTACGTTATCTATAACTGTAGGTACAATTGCTTGTGTCATCGTTCAGCAAGGGTTCGTTTGGCCGCTGTTGAAATATAGCGGGATACTCTAAATTATCTTTGTGGCACCACTATTTTGTAGCACAAGAGTTCTCTCTGAAAACAAACATTCTTTCTAATTGTTTCCAATTTGCCAGTGCTCATTTGAAAGTGAGACCTCAGCTGGTGCATTTTTCTTCTGTCTGCTTAAGGCATTGAATTCTAAATACGGTGAACGAAAATGAACTAACAACTCGTGCGTGCTTAGCTTGACTTCACTTCCACAAGGAACTACCCTCCAACAGCCCTAAATTAAACTCTAATCTTTTCCACTTGGCCTCAGGTTAATTTGCGGTGGCGTCGTCTCTCGTACACTTATGACAGTAACGCTCACCTTCGGAGACCTCCAATGTGGCTCGGCTAATACCGCATCTGCTCAAGCAAAGGCACTGCTAAGAGCGTCTTGTGACGTTGGCATGCGGCGGCAAAGCTGACGGAAGGCCACAAGTGGCGACACCCTAGCGTCACTGACGATACCACCGCTGCTTCTAAACTGGCCTGTTACACTTACTACCCACTGATTGCACTGCTTGCACGATAACATGAAGCCCCACCAAAATACGCATGCTCGAAGAACACCGTTGTAGCACGGTGATGACAGTAGCTATGCACTGGTGATAGTGGAAAGGCTTATTATCTACGCCATTTTTTGGATAAGAGTTTAAGGAAGTTCCAGACCGGTGTTCTCAAATTTTTCAGCAATTGCTAAGACATTGCTCGAAACTCCCGTGCAAATGCAGCACAGCACAAATTCTGGTAACAAAATTCCAAGTTCTGTGTCACCAGTAATGAAGCAGAATTCTTTCCGAGTGAATGAAACGTAGGAGGGCGAAACGGCTAGCCGGCCTAGTTGGAACGATTTCATGGTGGTACTGCGCGAAACGAACGGGGACAAAGGAAGGAGACACACAGACAATTGCGCTTGTCTGTGTGTCTCCTTCCTTTGTCCCCGTTCGTTTCGCGCAGTACCACCATGAAGTAGGAGGGCGATTATGCTTCGGGTTTAAGAGTGGAGCGCCATATCGCCATTGGGTGCCATTCGCATCGCCTTCTCATAGAACACTTATAACATGCTGGAATAAGACGTTGGAATTATTCTACTTCACTGATGACAAAGTTACGTCATCACTAGAATTTTAGTCTGTCTGGCGCATTTCACTTTGATGAACAGAATTTTCGTCGCTAGACCACTTGAGCCACGGCGGAGGTCTTGCGTCGTCGGCTGCCCCGGAAAACTGCAGTAGTTTGAAATGATTATTCCAGCCGCATAGACTCCGACTCCTGATTTTCTGCTTCAAGAACTCCATAGCAATACCGACTTAATAAAATCCACGCTGAATGGTTGGCGTCGTTAACTCGCTTTGCTCATCCTTTGTAGCGTTGGACCTTCAAGAGTGCCGTTGTATACGCGGATTGAATTGAATTCAGTTTTATTAAGCCACAAAGGTACATAAGGCGAAATACATGAGGAGCATCCGGATCCTCAGTGTAAAGCTATGTTGGATCCGTACGTGAGAATAACACTCACATATATGCAGAAAATAGCAACTTGAACAATTATTCCATTTTTAGTGAATTTTAAAAATATGTTTTTAATGCGAAGGCTTTCCCGACAAACTTAAATCATATGACCATCATGCGAGTGTCGTACCATATGTGTCTCACATGACTCTCTTTATTGGCCATGTTCTTTGCCTTGGCATGTTACAATTAATGTAAGTAGCGGAGAAGGTGAATTGTTTCGCCGGTATTGTGAAGCGAAAAAAAAAATTAGCAGATCCCACGTGCAGTAGGAAACAAGGAAGTGCGAAGCACGCATCAGGAACGTTAAATGGATTTCCATTGTTGTCTCGCTATACCGAGATTGATGGATATGAAGTTAACGAAACGGCCGCAGGAGCACCATGACTGTGGCATGTAAAGCATACCGGTCATACAGGCATATCATGATTCTGACGGTATGACCTGTCATTTACGTTCGTCATGCAGTCATGTTGTGGCATGCCTATTTTGGTATACGTCCCATTAACGAAACGCGTGGCATGTAAATCATGTCGCTCATGATATGCATGTCACGATTTTCATGTTATGGCCTGTCGTTTATATTCGCCATGCAGTCATATTGTGGCATACCAATTTTCGTATACATCCCATTAACGAAACGGCCAGGAGAGCACCAAGACCGTGGCATGTAAATCATGCTGCTCACGACATGCATGCCATGGATTTCATGGTGTGATCTGTCATTTATGTTCGTCATGCAGTCATGTTGTGGCATACCAATTTTCGTATACATCCAATTAACGAAACGACCATGAGAGCACCAAGACCGTGGCATGTAAATCATGCCGCTCACGACATGCATGCCATGGATTTCTAGTTGTGATCTGTCATTTATGTTCGTCATGCAGTCATGTTGTGGCATACCAATTTTCGTATACATCCAAGTAACGAAACGGCCAGGAGAGCACCAAGACCGTGGCATGTAAATCATGCTGCTCACGACATGCATGCCATGGATTTCTAGTTGTGATCTGTCATTTATGTTCGTCATGCAGTCATGTCGTGGCATACCAATTTTCGTATACTTCCCATTTGTCAAACGGCCAGGAGAGCACAAAATCGCAGGCGGCTGGATATAGATAGATACGCTCAAAGTCGCCGAAGTTCGCTAAGAAATGCTTCGCATTTAATTTGCATCCACCCATTTGTAGCACAAAGCTACAAGGAAATCCACACGAATATATAAAAAATAAACGCTTTTTAGATGCCGAAAAGTTCGTCCTAGACCGGGGTTCTAACCCTGCACCAACGCCTGTCAGGGGTACTTGCTATGCCAAATGAGCTAACCAGGAGGCTAGCAACTGACAACACAAGGGCCAATCCATAGCCAACACGAAGCTGGTATTTTACCAGAATCATTTTTTTTTACCAAAGGCACAACTACAGTTTATTTATTTCCTTCTCTAGATAATTTTTTGAAATATTTGAATGAAGCGCCCATAACAAGCGCTTGGCTTTTCAGTTGTAACAATCGTGAGTACAACGCATTGGGATTCCAAGGAATTCTCGCTCTCCAAGCTTGAGCATATAGATTACAGGTTAGGACGCATACCTTTGCGCCATGACCTTACGGATTTAAATCCCGTCAAGCCAAGAACATTAATTTCGTTTTCTTCATTAACACATACGTGATGTCTACGACGCCGCAGGATATATAAAGAGAGCCTCATTGAAATAAATTAAGATAAGTATCCTTGGTGAGGAGGGCTTTTCATTCCCAGATGTCGCGTTACAAAGGCCATGGTCGTAATCACTAGGCTATGCGCACACTTTTTATTAATATCTAAAGCTGTTTATCATATCGTTCCTTGTCCGGCGACCCAAACAATTACGGACTTCCTTGTAGCTTTCCGCTACAAGCTGGTGGATGCTTGTAATCCCGCAAGATGGCTTAACGTTCCATAAACGTTAAGCCATCTTGCGGGATTCCTCAGAACTGATTTGCCATATCCATGCCCATGTGCTTTTTTTAATTATTTATTTACAAATACTGCAGGCCCTATTCGGGCCCAAGCAGGAGTGGGTACATAAGTGTTAGTGGCGATAGCACAAGCAGAATTCTTGATTGATTTGTGGTGTTTAACGTCCCAAAACCAGCTCCGATTATGAGAGACGCCGTAGTGAAGGTCTCCGGAAATTTCGACCACCTGGGGTTCTTTAACGCGCACTGACATCGCACAGCACACGGGCCTCAACATCACAAACAGAATATAAAGACTGAAATACAAGGTATAAAATTTACGGTATAAATTTACGAAATTTACGAATTTACGAGTGGTCGATGGATTCGCCCTCGCACTGTCGAATACTTGCCTCCTGGTTAGCTGAATTTCACATAGCAAGCCGTGTAGAGGCACTGGTGCAGGGTCCGAACACGGGACCAGGACTAGTTCTCCGGCACGAAGCTACAAGCGGGTGGATGGTAATTTTCCCTTTCATTAGGGTTACTCCACTTTGCGGGGTTCCGCAGAACTCATTTGCCATAGTCACACCTATGTGGTTCGAGTTGTCAGAGGATTCGCCCTCACGCTTTCAACTGCAAGCCTCCTGGTTAGCTCAATTGACAGAGCGAGCGTCCTGGAAAGCGTTGCTCCCGGGTAGGAACACCGGACCAGGACTAGTTTTTTTCGGCAAGAAGCTTTCGTTTCTGAGAAATCGGTACTAATTTCCTTCTACCATTGTGTACCTACTAGGGAATACTAATTTTCCCTTTCGTTTTAACGCGATAGCATTAAGATCGCTTTTCGCATAAACTCTGGTGTCGGAGTCGGCGCCGCTGTCGGTGCCGGTATCGTTGGTTGTGAGGGGAAAGTTGCCGTTGTCCGTGATCGAAAATTCGGGGTAAAAACAAAAAAACCTTCGGACTGAGCGGGAACCTAACGTGGGACCCCTCGCTCCGGAGCGCTATGCACTGTGCTACGTCACAAGCGTTGTTCCGAGAAATCCCAACATTCTCCGACCCCACCACCATCGCCGCCCCCACCCCAACCTCAACTCACGATTTGATCAATAAGCGCACGTGTCTGCATGGGCGACCGGTGTACCCTCTCCACCAGCTCATGGGAAAAGAAAACAACCCTGATATGCCAGCTAGCTTATACGATGTCTGTCTTTATGCTCGGAAGCGATTTCGGTATGCGGGTGCCTGAGCGAGTCCTGAAGCTCACATAGGTTCGGTGGTGCGATTGCGTCGTCAGTTCGGCGTACTGTGGATTACTTTTTTTTCGTTCTCTTCTATTTCCCTTATAGAATGACACATGTGGTCCAAGACTCGTATTTTGTATCGCGCAGCGACTTTGCTCTTAAGGTACAAGACTGCGTGCCCATGCGTCGTCTGTGCTATAATTCCGGTGGTCTTGCAGGAATTCTAACAGGCTTTTTGTCGAATCCAGTACAGACACCTTATTTTGAATCGCGTTTGTTGTATGCGATAGATGTTCTGCTCAAATTGTCGATCATATTCTGGATTATGTTTGGCAACTGTTGTCAGGGCAGTATTAAAGGACATAACGTGCATGCCGTAGTGTTAACAGAACTGGCACAATTTATGGTCCTGAGAACACGTGTGATCCCTCATACAATATAATTTTAGCATTGAAAGCAGTGTCTGCCGCAGCAAAAACATGGCTGCAGGCACACTAGAGCGGTTATCAAGCCAGATGTGCGTTTCTCCTGAAGAGTCCGTACCTGTGGCAGATGGTTGACGTTACGCTGGGTTTATGCAAGTGCATTTCCAAGTAAGCTGTTTAGAAGGAAATAGCGCATGTGTGAACATTGAAACATGTCTAAAGTATTTAAGCTCTACAGGAATGTACCAATTCGTCAAGTTTCTTTGAAATGGCCGGATGTAGTTTTAGACCCTTGCCGCTGTTTATCTTGCACATGACAACGTGGCGCCATACAGCGTAAAAGTCCAGAAATTTACAAAATTTTCCAGTTATAAATAGTACACGACAGAGGGGCCGGGTGGAACAATTTTCATAAATATCACTCCTTATCAAGCATGAAATTTGCATCACAAGAAAGGGACAGTGCAAGATATCCACCACGCAACCACTGTAGACAAATGGCTCAATACGCAGCTTATACTGACGAAGTGTATGCTCAGAAGCTCTTGAAAAAAAGCATGGTTTCGTAGGTGACACGATCAAACGTAGCGAAATCTCCACAGGCTATAATAAGCAAACGGAGGAAATGTTTGGGAGTGTAAAAGATTTATTGCGAAGAATAAACAGATTTATTGGGAAAAGGCTAACGCGGTGCATTTAAACAGCGGGGTTAGCTCAAACATGCCAGCGTTCACATGCCAGGCACCAGAAGGGCGTCGTTGAGTCTGAAGAAAGAGCAGGCACGTGAAAGAGCTCCTACGAGGTGTGTTCCGATAATGGGTCGCCATCTGCGGAGCTGCCCACCACGAACTTCGCGCCTGGCATGGCCGGTCAGGGTTAGGTAGTTTTCGGCGAGCCGAACCCGGGCCGCTTCGATATTGGCGGTTGCCTCTTCTCTGGAGTAGTTGAAGAAGTTCGAATTCAGAACCTTTTCCACCGTGTGTGTGTTGTCCTTCAAAGCATCGAAGGCCAGGGCGTGGCTCTTTTCGTCGGAGCCTTTGACGAAGCAAATGGCCTCGAGGACTTGCATCTGCGTCCAGAAACAAGTCGCTGCAGTCACCCGAACCAAAGTACTCGTACTTCGCGCTTGAAGCAAGAGTCATGAATGACGTGGGCTCATAAGCACTTGAAAGACGAACAAGCATAGCAAAAGATGCCTCGAAAATATGTGGATGCCTGGTTCTAAAGTTCAGTGAAACAAGAACCGTTCGTCATGCTGATTACGAAGTGTTTCGGCGTAGCGTAGTGTTGAGTCCACACTTATTAACGACGCCGTATTGAAATTTGAACATTCGATTGATTTGTGGGGTTTCGCATCGCAAAACCACCTCTGATTATGGGAGACGCCGTAGTGGCGGGAGTAATTTGTTCTGCGCAGCACTCCTGCTTAACTTTCTTAAGACGACTGAGGACGAAATAAATGAAAGATCCTCGCTCATAATTACAAAAAGAAACACATGTTATTCGTTATATATGATTTATGTAACACAGCGTAGGTCTCATAACAAAGGCGCGTTTAACCACAATAACTGATTTAAACTAATCCACTTCCGGGTTGAATTACCACCACGCATGGCTCACACCTTTCGATGTGAGGCTGTATGCCCAGAAAAAACAAGCAAAGCAAGAAAACGGGAAAGGAAAGAATCGTGTATGGCTCCTATCCGCAGTGTGGACTACGAGGATGCCGGAGGGTCACACCGACGTCGAGGTACGAAGGACACTAAGACACCTAATTCGGGAATTAGAGTCTACTACCAGTTTCCTTTAGTTCCACAGCAAACTCGTGGCGGAAATGCTGTGCCGTGTTTTTGAGGAACTGGATTGATTGGCACTAGTTTTAATCCTCTCGCCCATGAAGAGATGCATATATAATCAATAGAATGCCCAAATCTTCGAAACAGCCAAGGTAAAACAAAGGCTGGTAGTGCAAAAAGTATAAAAATGGATCGTTATTCCTAGCTTTCAAACGATACCTGTTAATTACGGAATTGATAGAAAATGTAGGCTGTACAAGCACAAGAAATACCGAGTTTTCTTCACTTTTAACCCATACTAATTCCAATAATACGCTGTCGTACAGAACACTATTCCAAATTATGGCTGTTTCTTTCGCTGACTTAAATGGCGCCACGAACATTTAGAAGCAAGCAAACATCCATTAAACAACTAAGACGCCACTGAAACAATTAAGCGAGCGATGCACTCCTCGAGAGACCTTTGTGTTCGCAAGTTTCTTTTTTTTTTTTTTCAAAGTGCGAATAATAGAGTAAGCATAGGTGATCCGCCAAGTACAGCCAAGCACCGCCGAGTACAGAAGCTGAAGCTCACCATGTTGCGCCGAATAGTGTTCAGGATGTCGAACTGGTTGGCGAAGTTGCAGCGTCCGCAGGTCACGTGGAATGATGTGAGCGCGTGGTTGTGCTCAATGGTCCGCTCCACTTCGCGACAGACGGACCGCATTTCGGTCCACATCTCGAAGGTCTGCCGTATGAAAACGGTCATCATGTTAATGTGCTTGTTATGCTTGATCATGTGCCCCAGCGCTCGGGAAACCCTTATCGGGAAGGAGAAGTTGTACAGTTCGAGGACTTCGACGCTGGTGTTGCGTTCGAGAGCCTCGAGCACCTTGATCTCGTCCTCCACGCTTAGGGAAATGTTCAGCTTGAGCACACTGCATCGGGGCAAAGAAAAAGTGCATTACTGGTGTGGTGAGGGGATGTCTGCTTACAGATTTAAATTACCTACAGCATTTTTATACACGTTTGTGCCACAAACAGCGTTTCTGTACCAGTGAAAATGAGCAACCAGAACTCAACGTGAAGATTGCACATCAGAGAAACTTAGCCATGCATAAACTAAACGCATGCATACATTAGTGTGTCCACAAAATCATTGTAACGGCATCTTCCAGCAGATACAATTCGTCCAAATGCCTTCACGGAAAGGCATGGAAGTACGTTAAAAATGAAAAGTAAGCGTAGAAATAGACATGCTCACATGGAAAAAGTCACATTTAAGATGGCATTTTACGTGACCCTACATACTGCACATGACAACGAAGTTCCGCTTGAAAGGACTTTATGGGAACAAATTTATGGCGGTGTTTTGATACGCATTCCATAAGCTGATATTCTTACGGTGATTCAGAGGTAGTGGGGTCACAGCGTAACTAAAATTGTTTAATTATCCGACCAGACCGGGAATGTAAAATCTACGCCTTGTCTATATAGGAGCAGCTACAAAACACTTATGCGCCAAGGTATTGGAAAACCCAGACAAATTTTGACGCGGAATGCAGCGGACACTTAGAGGAGCTCAGAACTGCAGTTTTGTGATAGCTAGAGCAGATATAGCTATTATGAAACTCAACATGCTTCCAAATAAAAACACTGAATTTCGTGGAACCTCTCATTTCACGCGTACACACACCGGCCTATTTAGTACCCCATCGTCCATCACATTTAATTTGGTTTTTGCGCTAAGTGAACACTTATCGTTACTCGATCACACACCTGCCTAACCACAAGAGTGTCTGAGCACTAAGATGGTGAGCCAGTGGATGTTGTGCCGAGCACGGAGGCAGGCGCTATGTACTCAGTGGTCTGCTACGAACAAGGGTCGTGATGCTAAAGATTTCCCTTGGCACTGGCCTCACAGCGTAAAATGAGTAAGGTGCAATAAAGTTCTCAGGAGCACCTATCCTGACCATTTTCTTGCTGACACGAGTGGCCAAACGCTTTTAGGAGTGTCAAGCTATCTCTTAAGGCATGTAGATGCGAAAGCCAAGATTCTTGGTAGACGAACCAGAGAGGCATGGGTTTGACACCGGAATCTTAGGCCATCAAACATTACGTTCTCGCTAGGTATACAGACGTAAACATCACGTGAATGTAATTTAACGGAGGCGTGATGTTACACTACAATGAGGTTCGGCAGATAGCCGAATACTACTCTGGCTCATACATGCATATACAACGCACTCCACGTGGTTTCATGGTCAACTGCGACGTCAATAAGGAGCACGTCGTATTGGTTTGTGACCTTTAATTGCTTGTACGACAAGGCATGACTTGGCGTGTACCTAAATTGTCACGGACGGCTACGAAATGTACGACATGTCAATGAGACGCACGTTTTCTATTTTTGCTATAATTATTGCACCATATTGATCTGTCACCGTTTAACACCACCTTTGTACGAGATATAGATGGCTTGAGTTCTTACAAAAAGCACTGCCAATGAAAGTAAAAAGAATGGGCTCTCGATCCTTCGTTTCTCCACGGGCAAAAATTTACACCGCCACAGAAGTGCACTTATCAGCTGAAAGAAGGCATTTACGACTGAACTCAAGGAGTGCTTCCGCCATTGTTTTCCCTATACCGCTCAAAGAGAAAAAAAGGATGGTTACCTGAGAAACTGTGTGCGCCCCACGACTTTCACCAGTTTTTTAGTCACGCCCCTGCATAATGGTTCGGCAGATTCCAGTTTGGCCAAAAAATTTGTGTGGCTGGTTTCCACTGTGTCCAGGAGTACTCGGGCGTCTTCTATGGGCCATCCTTTCAGGTCGGAAATGAGCGTGCTGGCCTTGCACAATCTGACGCCCCTTTGGAATTCCCCGTCGCGGGGATTAATCCAAGCGATGTGCAGTCGAGAAGATGCCCTATGCTGGCGGACAGCTTGGCAGAATTCGGCCATTTCGCTTTCTTCCGGCCGCACTTTTACGGTGAAGGCGAGCTTTTGCAGATTCTTGTTCACCTGCAGGATAGAGGCGGGCATTGCCGATGGGATTTACGAATGCAACTTCGAGCAGCTTGAACAGATTTAGAATTTACTGATATCTGGTGGCTGACTGATGGTCAGCAGTTAGTGACTTCAAGTATTTTAGTCGACGCGTTATCAAAGTGGGTCATGAAGGGAATGGAAACAGAACTGACATTGTTTAGCACGCAAGAAAGCACCCTTATTAACAAACGAGCTGGTTAAGCTGGGCAATATTCCGTGGTCGACCACCGAAAACTGGGGAGGCTTCGCGGATAGGTGCCACAGAAAGTGAGTACGTGGCTGGCAGCGCTAACATAGCATAGTCATGCATAGTATAAAATAGCAAAGGGTTGAACAGGTCAGTGAGTGAGAGAAAGTCATCCAAATTAAATTTTGCCAATGTAAAATCCGACAGGAAATTTTTTAACTGTGACTTGACACCTACAACCACAAACTGCAATTTGAAAACACGAGGAGACAATTCTGTCACGACAAGGCTCTGCGTGACGTGTGCCTATGACATAAGTGAAGGGCGGATCCACCTGGCACTTCACTCCAAAAGCAAGCATGCTTACGAGATCGCGGTGCAACTTCAGCAGCTGCCCTTTTGGCTCATGGCGGAGAGAATGCACCGGCAATTTTAAACCACTCTCAAAGACGTGAGAGGGTTCACTGTGGTAGAGAAACGCCTCCAAACACGCACGCAAAAGTAGATGACAAAACACCAGCTATAAGCAGACGCGAAAAAAAGAAATGGTCGCCGATAACCGGCTACGTGAACGCTGGGGAGCCGTTCTACTCAGCACATCCTTAGATCAATCAGTGGTCCAAGTAAGCCGCCGTGGCTCAAAACCATTGGCCGACGCCTAGGCGGGTTTTGCAGCCCATCCCAGAAACTCGAAGGATATCAATAAAATCTCTCCCCCTCCCTCTCCCTCCCCCTTTCGGCGTTCGTGCTGTCAAGTCCTACTCTTGTGCCCGTGTTTGCACGTCTCGTTTGCATAGTGGACCATTACCAAGTCAATCAGCTTTCTCTCGTGCTTAAGAGTGATGAGTGCTCACCTCTAGGGCGTTGACCAGTTTGGTGTAGCCGGCGATGCTGATGCGATTGTCCTGCACGTTGAGAATCTGGAGGCGGGAGTCGCTGCGCAGTCTCTCTGCTGCCGCTATAGCGAAATCTTCACCCAAGGAGCACCTCTCCAAAGTGAGACTCAGCAGTTTTCCTGCGGCAGAACATAGACAAGCTCGTCCAGTGTGTTTAACACAACCGGAAAAGCGTTCTAATGTGCCAGCATAAAGAGGATTAAGGCCGACAGAGGCCATAAAGGAAGAGACCAAATTCCAAGGGAAGGCCTGCGAGGCCGGAGGCTAGACGAAGTTTCGGTGTAACTATGTGATAGAGGGGCCTTTGTCGGGCTCTGGACACAGATAATCGGCTGTTAATGATCTTTGAGAGCTGTGGTCTATGCGAGCCTATTTATTCTCGTTGTTAGCGAACTGGTGTGACGTCCCCTACGCCCTCACCTTGCACCCGGGAAGACAGTTACAACTTCCACTCCGACTAAATCCGAATTTCTTCAGTTCTGTTGCCTTACCGTCTATAGAACTGATCAGAGGGTCATCGTGTCTGCGCGCATTGCTTTACTTGGTTTATTGTAACTGGTTTATTGCTTCACTCTGTTTATCAACATTGGACAGGCACTCTGACCAGTTCCATAGTTGCCTTCGCCAGCGTTTTAACGCCATAGCACTGAGGCGCTGGGGAACTCTTCTCGCAATAATCAGCTCGCGTCGTGGAGCGTGTTCAGAAAATGGTGGCTGCAATACATGGAATTACAAGAAAAAAAAACAGGTTCAAAAATCCTCACATGCGTGCCGAATTTTCTCAGGGCAACTTCTGCGAACTAAGTTAAACAAAAGGTCTGAAAGAAGTTTCAATCGGGTCGGCTTGGGAATTGAACTCGGGCTTTACGTGCGCAAGGCTACGGCGACCCGGAAATGGCACATGGTATTTGTAGCAGGAGCACACCAAGCGAGATGCGTAGCTAAGCTACGCACTGTGCACGGTCGCGCTTTCCATTCGCGGTCGGAGCTTAAAGCAGCGATTAACCTTGTCCTAGACACTGTCCAGGAATCACAGGTTAACAGTTGCTCTCGACAAAAAAAAAAAAAAAAAAAACGGGATAACCTAGGGAGAATAAAATAAAGACCGAATAATCAGACGTGCATGGTTCGCTGAGCCTTCCGTAAGGGTCTAATTTGACGGCCTGTCTCCTAGTGGAACAAAATTATGCAATGTGATTTTGGTGATTGCGAAAGCCAATGTGAAGGAGAGTAAGTGTACAAAGTTTAAAAATATCAAAAATGGTTTTTTTTAATTGTCGTCAGAAATTTCCATTGTGCGGTGTTTTTTAGAAGTTAGCCCGCCCGTATCTCTTCATTCAAAAGTCATAAATGAAAGCTTCTCCAGTTTGACAAACGAGTATGCTTAGAATGTAGTGCGGAATTTTCGCCACTCTGCCACAAGCCTTTTTCTAGATATGAGCCCACAAAATAGGGAAGTGCTTCCTGGGCTGATTTTGAGGATTTTTATAAAAATATCTACACTCCCCATAAAGAGCAAAAATAATAGAACATAAGCAAAAGCATGCATATAATTACTGAAATAAATTTCAGCCTCTTAACCTTAGTATAAATTGCGTATTAATAACCAAAGTTGGCCAAAACAAGAGCAGGTAAGCACGGCACTCCACCTCTTCGTCATTGACTCCCAGCGCTTCGAAAAAAAATCTGCTAGCAAAATCAACTGCGGATCTCTTCTTTCCAATCGTCGGGCAGCAGTATATAAAATTTTGAAATAAACTGAAGAGGGTGTCCAGCCATGCGTTGTTCGATCTTACGTGGAATCACCCAGTAGAAGGTATTTAACTGAATCACATCCGTCTATATCCAGTTAATTTCTGGTGAATACAGAGTGCCGTTTGTCCTACGTACAAACGCCCTCAGATCAATGGAATCGCACAAACCACACCCACGCGACTGCCGGTAGAATTATTGTTGGCCGTGCGGCGTTCGCGTTCTTCACACCTATTCGTTCGTGTACGTGATTTGCAAGCCTTTCATTTACATGATGAATCCTTACCGACTTGCTCAGTTCTGTTCTTTTGAACAATGAAAGGAATGGGAAAAACGTAAGTAACGGGATGCGCAGAAGGGGAAAAGCGGACCCTCGCGCTTGCCCTTGATCCACTAAATCACCCTTGCCCACAGCCCAGTACTCCAGGATAGTGGTAGTGAAATTAACGCCCTTTGCCCACTGTCATTCTTTATACAGATCGCATCGGCACGCAGGCGGCCTTACCGTATATTGTTGCGCTCGCCCTGCCGTCGCACGTGCGCTCGCTTCCGACAGCTTCCGGGCCTACGTCTAATGACGAAGACGTCGGCAAGCTGTTGTCAAATGCTTATTTGTATGAGCACCTTGACTGCGACAGCAGAGATTTGGCCGTTTTTAAAGTCACTACATGCGAGTAAAAAAAACTGAAGCCAGTTCAACTCCTGTGAAGTCTGCGTAAACAGAGGAGGGGGGAAAGGCTCACAAATTTACTGTAAGTCATGTTGCATTGGGCTGACCGCAAAGGAGTGGTTGCGGGTGGAAGTGAAGTGTGGGTGCGGTTTCGAGTTCTGCAAAACAAAAGATTCCGTTTTCATTCTCTTTCTTCTTTACCTCTTCCTACATGCCCTGTTCTTATAATTACTATGATGTATCAATGGGCTGAGGGCAAAGAGCCCTCCCGGATTAGGGTCAAGGTGCGGGCAGCGAGTGAAGGGCAAAAATGAGCCTGCTTTTTCCTCTGTGTCAGGGGATATTTTGTACATTGATGCGGAGCCAATGGAGGTGCCCAAACATCTCTCGTGGTAAAAATGAGTATGCCACGAACTGTGCCTGGGTACGAAAAACCCATACCAAAAGGTGGTCCTAAATTGATAATAGAAAGGAACGTTAAGGAGATTCTGCTCAATATTTATTTCAGTCTACTGGCAGCAAACCTCCTTCGTTGCTTTTTCAGAGACATACGTACATATTCTTCATTTGTCAATTTATTATTAGTTATCGTAACATAAAACACACAAGGACACAAAAGGAAGAAACAAGGAGCAAGCGGGCAACTTCCACCGAGTGGGGCACAACGCCCGTTTACTCTTTCAGGACGGGGGAATAGACAGGAGAAGTGAAAGATGGGAGGAGAGAGCAATTAAACACAAACAAATGAAGCATACCAGATATTTTCCCCCATCCTGAAATCAACAGCGCTATCTTCGCCTCAAGCGAGGCAGTGGGTGCCACCAGTGACGCCATTTGTCGAAAGAACAGCGGGAAATTTCCAGATGGTTGAAACCAAAAGGCGAGTTTCTTGGTATTTGCAGAGGAATAATGTTTGTCACATGTTCACAGGCGTCTCCAGGACTGATCGGCATCGTCTTGCGACTTCATTCCAGAAGTGTTTCAGCACCCCTTCAAGGTACCCGGGTACGGAAGTCAACAATGCTCCTGCTACAAACTTGAGCGCCTTCACCAGCGAGTGCTGCTGATCAAGAACTATTTGTATTTAAGCATTCTACCATCAAATGGGAGCCAAGAATGCGGGCAGCTTGTTCTAGTGTTCTAATGCTCTAATGCCGGACTAACAACGGAGCTGGTAGCCGACCTAGGTTATTCCGGCTTCTACAAGCCCGACGAAGTTACGTGTTTTATAGCATTACCAGCTGGCAAATCATCACGTGAATATTTGTTACGTAAATATCTGTCACATGGTTCAGGCGGGAACACGCCACGTGACTAGATGTGCCGCCATTTTAAGTGGCCACGCTACCTGTCACTAAGCTAGGCAGGCGCGGTTCTCTTAGGTAGTTGCTAGGTGATGTGACTAGATTTTATCATTTTACGTTATCTAAATCTCGCAACTATAGCTCTAAAGTTGTCTCATTTAGTCACAGTAGCTGCGACTAAGGCGCGCAGCTATGACAGGTGGTTATACAGATAATCTTTAGCTACGAAGTAACTTCAGAGACCTGTATCTGCACTGCCTCAAGTATCGGCCCATAACTTTCTGCCGGTGAGAAACGGCATAACGAAAAGTTTAACAGATCCACTGTAAAGAAAACCTGAACTTTGCACTACGTCTATTCTTGAAAATGGATGTTATGTACAGTTCGACTAGTCACATGCATGAATAAAATGAAATCCTTGCCTTCAATGAGAGACGCGTACAGCTTTTCTAATCTTGAGTCGCCGCTGATGCAATTGAAGAACCCAAGTACTTCCAGGCGGCCCGTCGGCGTAGGCGTCGTCGACGACTCGCTACTCGCGGGCGTCTTCGGTGGTTCTCGCTTGAGGGCCACGGACAAGGCTGCTATGTCCCCGGCGGTGATCGGGCACGCATGGATGAACAGAAGCTTTAGACTCGGGCTCTCCATCGCCGCTTTCAGGACAGCTGACACGGAACATGTTTTCCCTCCGTGAACCTGTCAAGAGTAAGAGAAAGCTGAGCAGAAAGAAAATGTGGTAGCATACAGAGAACAGACACGGGTTCAATTTTAATTGCTGCAGCTTCGCGGGCCAACGCTGCGCGTGGTTTAGCAGGCAGGGATATTACCCATCGATAACCAGTACTCCTTAAGGTCGACTGTAGCGATTAAAAATCGTCGTATGTGCATGACCACTTTGACCTGCAGCAAGATATTTTCACATTGTGACGACGAAAAGAAGCAGGTGTCACAGCGTTGGCAGTCGGGCTGCTTAGTCGGCGAAGCTATGCGAGGCAAAGGAAAGCAAAACATAGCAACACGACAGCGGTAGACAGGAAGACGACAACACTATAGTCGGTCGAAGTTAAGAACTGACGTGTGGTGAAATAGGTCGGCATTTGCACATTCGCGACAACGCGCTCTGGTGTTATCATCAATGTTCTAGAAGGCACTCAAGTAGCGCTTCGCGCATGCTTAGTCTAAGGTTGAGCATTCCCGAAGCAGCGCATACAAAATAAGCGAGGCCTGCGCGTCACTAGAAATTGACAAAGGTGCTCCGCGTAAAGAAGCAAAAATAAGTGCGCGCTTTGTTGTTGCGTGGTTTTATAGTCGCAGGAACATAAATACCAAAAATAATTACTCAGAACATGAATTCTCGCACACTGATGCCAAACCATTTAATGAATACGTGAGAGCTGGTATTGATTCGCAAATGCCTCACACTGTTGAACTTAAGGACTACATTATCATTCGCTTTGTTTGTGACACAGACGCATTCTGCTTTTTTCTTTCACGTCATCTAAAATGAGCTTTTAACTGCACTACACAAATGTAGTAGGCGCCTTTGTGAAGCCTTCTCTATAAAGAGCAGCTTTTACTTCCAGCCTTCATAGGACTGCAATGACAAAATAGGGTTTATCATTGTTATAACCACCATATGGCCATGACACGCTACAGTGGAGGGCTCGGGAAGTACAGGAGCCTCTAGCATTTTCGGCTACATCGAAACTTCCACCGCTGCGGCCAGCATCTAACCCGCATCTTAAGGTTGAGCAAGTGAGCAGCTCAACCTCCGCGCTCGAAATTTGACTTTGATACCTTGGGTATCAGTATCAGTGGGTATCTAGTAAAGAGACTTGGGAGCGATGGTTCAGGAGGCTTCAGTTCCAGGGCAGCAGGAGCGACCGTATCGAGTTCGCGTCGGACGACATGCGCGAAATTGCCGCAGGAAGCTGTTCAGTGTAATACCTCACTACAAGAGGATGTTGCTGTGTATTCGGAAGGTGACGGAACTGAAGTGTGACGCGTCGGCTTTATGCCTCTTTCAGGCGGTTGCATTCTTTAATTGCATCAACATATGGAAAAGTTGGAAATACGAGTAAGGAAAGTGCGAGCACAGTCGGCGATAACCTGGCAAATGTGCCCTATATTTTTCAGACTCGGGTGTAATTTCGTCGGCTTTGCGGCCAAGAGAGAGTGAAATGCCCCGAATGTAAATGATGTGCGGCGCAGTGGATGTCTGCGCGCTAGTTGACAGTTGTTTCTTTGGGCCAAGTCGAAGACTGAAAGAGGAAAGAGAAAGTTAGGGAGGTTAGCTAGAATTAAAGCATCCGGCTGGCTACCCTACACAGAAGGCAGAAGGGACATAAAGGCGGGGGGAGTAAAAGGATTGAAAGGATTTACAAAAGGCTCGCGGATCTTTTTCTTGGAGCTCTCAGGCTGTACTATCCTGCTCGTGGGTGTCATACCGTGCTCCCGGGGTCACGGATAAAAGAACATTCTCGGGAAGGGGAGTGGTGCTCCGCCTGCATTTCGCGCTGACGCGTTCGTAAAGGCTAGCCAAGTCGGTTGCAGCCTTAACACTTGGTTGAAGCCTTAATTTTATGACCACCTCTGAGGTCCCAAATGCAGGTACCGGACATTCATCTAGGAGATGAATGCCTCATTCATCTATGAGATACTGTGATAGTATTTGCACTACAACCACTATTCTCAATTTACTACATAACAATGACGGTAGAGCCTCGGGTCGGCATCTTAACACAGCCGTACTTTGAGATACGGGGTTACACCGCCACGGCTCTCGAACTGCAGTGCCGCTGACTGCATCGACAGCTGCATGAGCTCCGAAACTAACCGGTCTATCTGCCATCTGAGACGACAAAAATATCTGAGGGCAACCTTGACTGCAAAAGTGGTGCGAAATGGTGACAGTCGCAGTCCCTCTTGCGCTACAAGATCGCGAGCTTGGATATCTGCTCTATTTCGTTACCTTCTCCGACCTCTACGTGACGTTCCTAAAGGAAAACTAAGCGCTAAAGCGCCTAAAGGTATATGTTCTCCTTCGGGAACAGAGTTGCATCTCTGACAGAACGCGCCGCTCGTGTTCCCATTCGCCAAGAGGGCTCACGGGCTCAAAATGCAACCTGTTGAGGGAAAGCCAACTTCATGGCAGCGCGTGCGCTGACGCCCGCCACGCCACCATGGCCGCTACCGTCCGCCGCGCCACCGCTGTCCGATGTTGGTCCGTGACGTTGGCAATCGGCGATGGCAGCTGTGCTATCTCCTACATTCGAGGGGAGCGGCTTTCCTGCTTAACCCGAACGGATGTGCAAGATGGCGTACCTGTGCGCAACTGCTCCCGTAGGGAGTATATACAGTAACTAAGTGACCGGAAATTCTGATTTGACCTTCCAGACAAAACCTTCTTGCGTTACACGATGGTGCGCATGCATCTACTTTTGCAGACACTGGGGCTCAACTTTCCATTATCACCACTGATTTCAGCCGCAAGTCATCACACCTGCAATAACCAAGTTCGTTTGTGTCGCGGATGGTCCGCACAGCCACTGTCGTTGGAATGTGCACCGCCCGTGTAAGCTTCGCTGATCGCCACACAATTTTCCTCTTCACTATCTTTGAAAAATGTCATGATAACGTCATTCTAGGCAGCGACGTGTCTCCGCAGTAAGCCCTCAACTTTTCGGTGAGAACTCCGGCTCCATGTGCGCATAATACAACACGGTGAACCAAAGCCGAGCCGCCACTGCTCTGCCGTCTACGCTCGCCTTCAACCGCAAACACTGACCTCCTCCGAATTCGTGTCAACACCGGTCCCCTATCCTATCCGGGACATTATCTAACCTTATACTGTTCATTCTGTCTCAGCGGGGTACATTTGCCGTCCGGTTGTCAATTTTAGTGGGACGCCACAAGGCAGATTGGCAGATACCGAACGCTTCTTCCGATAGTGTCATTAACTCGATTGCTCCCATTTAACAGTTCAGCAGGTTCTAAAGCTCGTCCAGGTTCTGCTGTTCATCGACATTTTCGACAACAGAGGTTGGCCCCTGTGACGAGGTACTCGGGTGACCATTCGCCTCACCACCAGCGATGGACCTTGTTCATAAGCGTCCATATCGCGTGCCAGCAATTGCGTGCCAGTGCTACTGTCATTGGCACTGCGACGGACGAAGGCTGCCCATGTCTGACAAATGCCTGTATAGGTTTTAATTCGCCGAGCATTCCTCTAGAAGCATCGTCATGTTGACTGCCTCGAATACTGCAGTGCAATCCTCGTCCGCAGTGTACTCCTCATAGATCACGCCCGTTCAGGGACAAACGACTGTATATACATAGAACATATCCTAAATGACCCATTGTATGCATCCCGAACATTTTCCTTGATTTTCGTTTTCTTTTTGTCCCTGTACTCGCGCTGGGGCCGTAGAAGTAAACTTCAATACGGCTCACTTTAACAAGGGATCGGGAGGTGGAGGCTTCCGCATTGTCGAATCTCCCTGCTCACTACTCGCGCTGCGCACTACGTCTCCAATACTGGCCTACTTTAACCCTACTGCACCTACTCAGATCCGTACGTATACAAGTGTCCATGAGAACGGCACCGTGGCCGTGACTGCGTTATCGCTTAAGCCAGCCGCTTCATACTTGCTCCTGAACGCAATTGTTTGAGGTCGAGTTTATTTCGCACTGGTAGTAAAGGGCACGGAAGAGGTGTAGCGAAGAAGACGGGATGAATAAGCAAAGGTCCCTGAAATCAAGCACAATGAGAAAGACAAAGAAATGCCAGCTGTAAGAGAAAGAGCTGGCAATAATTATGTGAGAAAATCCACAGACCATGGCATGAAAGCCCCTTACTGTTCCCGTGACTGGGACGAAAATCCATGCTTTCTTTTTCTACTATCAACAATTTCCATGCCTCTTCTCTTCCCCATACGTCATTTCTTCCATATTTTTCTCAGAAACATTTTACTCTCGACATAAGCTCTTTGTTCCATTTTAACTGGGTTATATCAGTTATACTTCGGTGCACAGACAAACTTATTTTATTTTCTCGCCTTCACCATATCTGGTTTCCGTTGGTTGGTTTGTTTTTGTTCAGCTTATTGATGTTTGCTACTGTCTCAAGGAACCGAGACGTTTCACTTAAAGTGTGGTCTTATTTCACAAGCAACTTCACCCTCACGAAGTGCAGCACGACCGTGAAAGCTTGGGCGTTATTTACCTCCAGTTTTTGGAGAGCGGTGTGGTGGCGCACCAAGGTGGCGAGTGGTTCACCGTCTCCGATGCTCAAAAACGCTGGAGATACCTGGAAGGACTTGAGCGTCCTGTTCAACGCCATGGATTCCAGAAAGAAGCCCGCAGATACGGGATCAGTAGGCTGCAAACACACACATCGTGATAAATGGTGCGATCCTGCAATCCTGCTTGGAAATCGCTCGAGCACCACTACTCATTCAGAGGCCAGTGTTTCTACTGAATATTCAGAGCTTTCGTAGAAACTACACAAACTTACACTGCACCAGGGGAGATTTATTTCTTATTTTAGTATACTTGCAAGTACCGCCACCATATAAGGATGTATGGCACGATTGGGTAATACGGTACAAGACACAAGAAAAACAGAAAAACGCACGTATTATAGGCAAATTGAACGGGAGCAGGGGAGAATACTGTCGCCATATTATAGTGTTATATAGAAAGAGTGGGCAAGTAATACGGCGCGAAACGTACTAAAGAAAAAAAAGACTCATGTACTATAGGCACAAAATGAACTGGAGCAATGGAGATTTCCTTTATTAGAATGTTTGCAAATAGTGCCGCCATATTATAGGGTTATATAAGAGGAGGTTGGAAGTAAAGCATGAAACGTACTGAAGAAAAAAAATCTCAGCATATCCACGGGGTGAATGATGATGAGTGGGCGAAGCTGCGGAGGTTCATCGGTAAACCGTGAATTCTGCCCAGTACATCATCGACGTGAGATCGCGCGCGTTTATACTAAAGGGTCGATGAGTGTTATGGTGACTTGCAGCTCACTTTAATTTTACATGTACGCTGTGAATTTTCATTGTTTAATCACGCACAGGAGAAATCGCACACAGGCACTACCTTGGAGGTCAAAATCCAGTGCCATATATACGGGAAACAAGAAAATCGCTAGCAGACGCTGCCTGCGTCGGCATCGCGAGGCGAGAGAGAGGGGGGGGACCGTTGAACGGTTGTGAGGGAGAGGGGGAGAGGGAGGGAGAGTCGTCGAGCTCGACCGCGGCACATTCACCGAAAGGGCGATGACGACCAGCGCCATCTAGTATATCGTCATCCAACTGCAGTTTGCATGCACGAGAGGCGGTTACGTACGACTACGACGGGACGCTCGGGCCACGCCATAAGGAGCTTCGCCCCTAAAACAAAAACGCGTATACTACAGGCTAAAAAAGAACGTTCCACGGCATACTCCAGCGGAGCTGACGCAGTGTCACAACGTCGTTCGTCAACTCTGCTCCGCACGACAAAGTCGAGAGTGCACTGTGTGACGTTAAGCTTGGCTCGCGTGGTAGGCCACTCGTCCGTTGTGCTAGCTCAAGGCGTGGTCAATTTACTCTTTTTGACCGACTGCACATTCCACTAATAACGGCGAGAGCAAAATGCGGGCATAGCTGACACAAAAATAAGCGAATGGTGATAAGCTCTTCGCAGGGCGATCTACTGAGTCTGCGTAAGTAGGTGCGAGCTAATACTACGGTAGGAACTTTAGCCCAGGGACAAGAGGCTGAAATAAGTGAAAGTGCGGTACGTACAGACCCAAGCAAGCTATTATGTAGCCTTACCTACGCACACACATTCACGGCTGCACCAGCACTCCGACGCACGGTAGATATTGTAAAAGCCTATTTTTAACGGTACAGAAGGTCTCAGCTGTTTGCATGCTTTAAATGGCTGGAACCCTCCTCTGCCGTGTTTCGGTGAACTCCTACAGCCGTCAAGCCCCTTTTTGGGCGCATGAGAGGCTCCATACTAGCCTGTCGGTGTGCGCACGTACTGTACTCTCACTTATTTGAGCCCCTTTATATAATTACCATTAACGCATTTCTGGTAACTAGCTACTGCTCAAGACCGCATATATGGTAGCTCTGGTGACGTTCAGAAGCACTTGCTCTTGTCCTGGGTGCATGAGTCTAGTGCCCATACAGGTACATTTGGCTTGCCACAGATCGCAGTGGCGGAATTGCCTGTATGGCACACCGTTATGTTGGACTACACAGAAGAGCCAAGTTAGAGCCGGTTATAAGTGATGTGGTTATGGGCCCTTTAATGTATGAACTAAGTGGAAAAAGGTGCGTCAAAACAGAGGGCAAGAACATTACCTCTATTCCACTCATAATCAGAGTTGCGAGCGAAGTAGTTTCATCCATGAAATTGGTAAGCAACTCGGCGACTTCTTTGTCAAAGTATGCATAGCAGATGTGCAAGGAGGTGAGCATGTTGAGGCCAAAGATGGCTCGAGCCCACTCAGTGGCTTCTTCAGTTGTTGCCTGCGAGTAGAGGTAATGAGTAAGAAGATGTGAATTCAATTCAGCTGTAATATGGAAGAAACATTCACTCTGCAAATGCGCGGCAATGTTCAACCTCAATTTATTTTACCAAAGACAATTTCTCCTCTTGTCACAAAACCGCGATACGTGCACCGACATCGCACAGTACACGATAACCAAGATTTTGCCTCCATCGAAACGCGGCGGCCGCGGCTAGGATTCCCCCCACGAACTTCGGATCAGCAGCCCAGTCCCATGGATGCTAGACCACCTTTGAGTGGTCTAGTTGAGTGGTCGTAATTATGTTACTGAAACAACCTCACTTTTCAATTGAGCATTTGAATGAGTGCTTTGTCTATAATACTTCTGTCATTGCCTATTTTGTATGAGGTGGAAAGCTAGCGGTTACGCGTCTGTAAACGAAGCTAATACCAGCTTTCGGACAAAGTGCCGCAGTGTTCGCATAAAGTGCGTGGTCACGCTGTCGAAATTTTAAATAAAGCCTACAGTCCTCGATGTCTTCACTGGTCAGTGCTGTGAGGAGTGAACGCTGGGAACTAATCTGCTGGTTTCTGGAATCCCTTGCAGAAGTGCTTGATTCTGAGCTTAATCTCCCGCTGAGCTCCACGGAGATTGCTCGCGAAGAGTAAATGCGCCCCTTTATTTAAAACAACCAACTGAGCAGTAGTTTAGAGAATACAGCGACTTTTAAATGCTCCCTTACTTTCACATTGTGCTGATGTAATATTCACCGTGCAAATTAAGAAGTGCTGAACCTAAAGAAGCCATGCAACACTATTTGGACTTTCTCAGAAGACGATGCCTAGCAGTGCCGGAGGCTCTTGAACATGTCAGCCAATCTATAGCAGTGCTGGAGGCTCTTGAACATGTCAGCCAATCTATAGCAGTGCTGGAGGCTCTTGAACATGTCAGCCAATCTATAGCAGTGCTGGAGGCTCTTGAACATGTCAGCCAATCTATAGCAGTGCACGCACTATGACATTTGAGTTTTGCTTTCAAATACGGCAAAAAAGCACTCCTTGTTTCAACAAATGACGTCACGGCGGGTCAATGCGCAAGTGGTATTTGTGTATATCATAAACGCGGAAAGACCCCGCGCACTACTTTTTTTTCTATATTGAGCTCATGAAATGAAGACAATGCGTGTATCTATATTTAAGAAAAGCGACAATTCAAGTTGCCCACTTGGTGCTGCCAGTAATGTCACTTGCTCAACAGCGGACAGGCGACCTCCATGTGCATTTGAAACCGAGTTGCGAGCTCGCTCAATAAGCGCAGTGGCATCACGTTTGGCTCACATGATCAAAGGTACCTCAATGACCGACCGGCACCGTTTTCTTGCTTTATTTTTTTTTTCAATAGTGTTGTGCATTCTTTAACGAGCCAAATTTGCACCCGTACACTCCGTAAAAATCTCGGAATACAACAAATTTCTGTTATGATTCGCTTTCGCACCTCTGTAGTCAGATACAACTTTGCGAGACTGCGGCATTTGGCGCATGAAAAGGCAGAACACGATGCGGATTAACACAATGTTGGCGCTCTCGACGGACGTCATCAGCCGGGCTATTGGCCCCGAGGACACTGTCACCCCACCTACACTGACGTCAGCCATAGGACTCCGGTTTTTGTCGTCTCCTGCAACTTCAATTTCCTTCGTGTGTATGCCATCGCGCGTTTTTTCTTTCTCTGTTGTGGGCACAGCGAGCGCTTCCGGGTCCGCTGCTGATGACCGTCCTCGAAGAAAACATTGCAGTGAACGGATAATCGGGGCAATCACACAGCGACTCCGTGTTCCCGGTGGCACCACCGCGCATACGTAAGTAGTTGCTGCAATCGTGAGCCATATAGGCAACGCCATGCGAGACTGCAACTGCGAGACGCGCTGCTAATTCGTCATGAAATACTTCTTAAGTCACGTTTCTCAGATCCTGTATCTATCTAATGCAACTGATCTTGAAAGAACGAATAAATGTGCCGCCGAACCAGGCTGTGGTAGAATACCACTGTGCGAGCGGCCCGCACGCACTCTCGACAGCACATGAGAATGATCGGCGGACTGCATTATCAAGCATGCTTGGGAGAGCTGGCTTTGTAATTACCGCCGTTTTTTTTACGGTACATAAGTTTACGTTACGTTAGCTCGTCGTATAGCCAAATAAGCTACACATATCTGGCGCTAATAAAAATGCCCCAAGCCTAGTGAACGCAAGATTAAATAGGCATCGTAATATATTTTAGTTTTCAGGGTGCTGTCAGAAACTCAGCAATTCAGCCACCACTTCGACAGATTTTCGATTATATTTCGGTGGCCAACACTGAAGAAGTGTCGGCATTGAACTCAGTGATATTTCAACTGATAAACACTGACTCCTCAGTAAAATTCTCAACATTGACAAAGAGTTTTTCAATAGAATTTTTGGTAGGCGACCCGACCCATCTATTTCCACTCAGTTGGCCAGATTGTGGCTTATGCACTCCACAGCTTCGCGAACACAGGTTTCACTTTCGCGTTATAACAATTCCTGTGACTTAGGAATCAACCACTTTTTTTTCTGTTGAGGCGCTAAGCGGTTCGCCTGTCGGCGTCGTCGTCACAGTAAGGCACCAGAAGAAGTGCGCGTCGAACGCCGAACGTAGGACATTTTATAGATGTGCACGCGAACTCGTGGGCACAAGAGGTAATGATCATAGTGTTGGGTTCAAGCTAGGGCAGCCCGTGTCTGTTTTGGCCGTCAGCGGTAAAGGAAGTGTTCATGGTATTGTCAAATAAAGAGATTAATATATTAACTGGCATTAGCTACGTGATGGCCGATTGTATAATAAATGTATCTATGTAAGTATCTATGCATCTAAATGTATCTATGTATCTAAGAAAAGTCCAGTCATGCGCCCCTCATTACCCATTAGCGACGATTGAGCGGTGCATCACTGAACGCTTCGCACCTCCGCAGGCGTCATGTTAGTGGAGCGGCGTTACCCTTGGATTTGAAAAGAAAGTTTTTTTTTTTTTAACGTTTCCTGCCTTTCCTTCACGATCGAGGTTCGTAATGATATTTCCGGCGAATGCCTATTTTCAGCATTTCATCAATAAATGATGGGGGATTTTTTCAGTACTTAAAAAATAACATCTGCCCCATGCCTAATCCTGCCGAAGTGAAATGGACACTCACAAAGGCCTGTCGGTCTGCTTCTGAGGGTTGGTACTCAAGGTGGGTGAGGGCTCCGGCACCATTCTTTATGGCGTCCCACAGCATCATGGGTTCGACGAAGCTCATTTCCATGTCCACAAGGAGGCGCTTCACGCACCTGTAAAGTAATTTACATTTCCTCATCCACTTCATGATTAACTTTGTAATTTATCTTTGTTCATTAACGTATGTGTACCCTGCGAATCCAAGAAGGGTCTTTTGCATATAGGTCAAGCACACACAACATGAAAATGTAGAAACAAGAGAGAGAGAGAGAAAAGAGGAGGAAGGCAGGGAGGTTAACCAGATATAGTGTAGAAACAAATTGCCTATTCACTGTACCGGCATCGTTGAGCTCTGAAGTTGTTCGAAGAATACGAAACAGCTTTTATGAAGGACACCGATGAAGTACAGATTCATGTAATATGCAAGAGAAGTCCCGCAGATCCCGCGTACTGTGGAAATCGGTGCCGTACGAATCAGTGAGGAAATTGTATATATGTGACAACATTTTTGACATTCAGCGAAGCGGGACGCCTATGCAACGCCTATCAACGTCTATGCAAAGACTACGACAAGGTGTGTGCTTAAAGGGACACAAATGTGAGAATTTTTTCTCCGACTAGTAGGTTAGCTTCTGAGAATACCAAAAACACTGATCTTGCGAGGAGAAGATAATACGAATGGTGACGCTGCTTGGAAATTTCAGCACTAAAGCGCGTGACGTCGCATATTTGACGGCGTCTGCTAACGCCTAACTTACGTGTAAGAACGGGTAATTTATGACCAAGAAGGGTCCACAATATGGTCCAATGAAGCCGGAGACTCAACACGGGGAGTTTCCTAACATATCACTGAGCGAAGTTCGCGACAATAGGAAAAAAAATTGGGGGACCCCTAAGCTTCGCCTTTAAGAGTTCAACGCGATAGCGAAATCCGGTCCCTAGTGTGCACTTCAACCACTCAGTGCATACTTATTAGTGTGGGTTGTTACGCACACACGCACACACACGCACAGACACAGACACACACGCGCGCGCGCGACATATCTATGGTAATGGTAGAGGTTTCCGATCTATTAAAGGGTCCCTGAAACGTTTTTTTGACATTGCGTCACTGATTAGGCAACACAATTGCGAAATCATTCACACCATAAATAAAGCGAAGCACAATGCGCTAAGGCAGCTAAGGGCTTATTTCTGTCGCCTTCCTCCTTACCACTGCTGTTCCTCCTCAACTCGATCTGCTGCGGAGTGCGCGCTAGCGACGACAGCGCCTCCTGCGTCAGCCGCTCTGCCGAGCCTCCCATAGTGACATAGCGCCCCGATATCCTCACTGAGGTCGCCCGCCTCGGCAGTGCTAGCCTCTGTAATAGAGCGCCGGCGACTCGTGTGACGCCGCCAGATGCCGCGATGATACCGTTGGCTGAAACGAAGGAGTACGTTGTAGAAGCACGTTGTTCGCAGCTAGGTTTTGAAAATTACGTGCACGTCACTTGGGTCGGGGCCAATCAGCGACCTCTCATTCGATCGCTCGATGACGGGGGCGTTTGAAAACGCTTTTTGGCGAGCCGCTGCGACCTTTTGCGATACGCGTGTTCAAAACCTTATTGTAAATTACACACTTTACGCACAGCGCTAAAATCTGTCCTGTAATGGTCCTAGTGACCCGCTCTACCGGTTCACCATGTTTGCACAAGATCGTAAAAACCGTTTCAGGGTCCCTTTAATAGCTCTTTCATTCGTAAATGGTCACATTCTGTCGTCCTTCTTGCGTAACTATCTGACAGCTGTTCGATTTGTTCTTCTGGAGACCTCTTCCGGCCAACCGCAACAAGCATCGCCTTATGGTCGGTGAAACGGCAAGCAGCACCTTATCTAATGTTTGCTGTTTGCTTGATATATTGTCACGTTGACCTGACGGTCTTTCTTGAACACACCAGACGAAGGGAGTATGAACAGAATCAAATTTTATTCGGGCGAACCTGTGCCCAAAAGCCAGCTCTGGCTAGACTACGGCGGATGATGATGATTGTGGATTAGTGAAGGGAAAGACGCTAAGTTCTGCAGCCCATGTAGGGAGCACGGCTAAGCGTCCGTGGGGGAAGGGGAAAGGGAGTGAACGAGATACAATATGAACGCCGTAGTGGAGGTCTCCGGAAATTTAGACGACCTGGGGTTCTTTAACGTGCACTGACAATGCACAGCACACGAGCCTCTGGCATTTTCGCCTCCATCGAAAACGCGACCGCCGCGGCCAGGATCGAACCCGCGTTTTCTTGGGTGGCATCCGAGTACCTTAACCACTACACCACCGCGGCGGACAACGGCGACGGCGAAAACAGCATGCGCAGTCGAGCGTCGGCGGTAAGAATGGCCGCGCGCTCTCACCAGTCCGGCACTTATATTCGCGACAAGGAACGCTTTCGAGCGTTAGCGTCTCGTGACATGGTGAAACAGAACATGAGCCACAGTTTTAACAAACGCGGCTCCAACGCTACAGCGACGCATCGGTCCAAACCATGGAGCCGAAAGAAACTGTCACTGGAACACCAACGCTAGCACAGATAAATGCACGTGGCAATATGTCCCCTGTCTTAGAACGGCGGAACCCTATAGGCTCTGCTGTAGTCGCATGGCCTCCGAGATGGCGGGCGCGCTCGCCGTCTCGGAGGCCATGGTAGTCGAGACATGTTTTTCACATTGTGTCACAGATGGCAGCACATTATCTAATGTTTGCTGTTTGCTTGATATGCTCAATAAAGTTTATTCTTCCTACAAATCGCCGTATGGGCTCATTTTCGTCGTGACACCTGCCGAACAAAATGCGTGAAGGAGACTCCATCCACTACCTGACATTATACGTTACCTTCTGCCAACATCCCTGGATGAAGTGCCGTTTGATATGTTCTTTCTTATGGGAATGCATAGCTTGTGGAAGACACGCATGCAAGACCGCAACGCAGAACCAGTCACAGCATCGACAACTCATTTTCTTCAAATGATCATGCACCTAAAGGACATCTACGACGAGCTTGACGTCAGGCCTGAATGGTACCCCATCTTGGTGAAGTGCTCATCCCTACCAGCCATGCTGTGGAACACATCTTGAACTCTCCCTAAAAAACACTTATGTGCATCCCGTCAGTGAATGTGTATTTTAGGCTGACATTGTCATTTGGATTGCTTGTGCGATTATTGTCGCTGGGTCACTGCAACAGCGCCTTATGCAATTTGCGAATTTCTTAGAAAAGGACATTTATGTGGTGTTTTTTTTTTCCGAGGCAGTTCCAAGTAACATCGTGGCTTCGTGGTAGGACACCTGCTTGCCACGCCCGGGTTCGATCCTCAGTGGGACCGAAGATTTGTATTGTTTATTTTATTTGCATCTTTCTGGATTTTTCGCTCACGGTCAATTTTTCGCTCACGCACCGACGGCGGTATTTCTGCGAAACGAGCTCTCTAACGCTATCGCGTTAAAATGTGAAATTGGTTTTCCAAACCGATCGGTAGTCTCGGCGCGTCGATGGCAGCGGAGACAGGCCACGTGGCCATGCAGCGTCCTGCCTGCGCGTTGCTTAGGCAAAATGGAATTACATGGCTGCTACAAAATTTCTCGTGCGGTCCGCTGCGCTGCTACGCGCTCTGCTCCAGGAAAGCAAATACGGCCGTCGACAAGCGAGTAAAGCACCTTTCGCTGCAGCGGACTAAACGACCCGCAGCTCCACCCCCCTCCCATTCGGTTTCGCTTGCAAGGTTACACTGAATTTGTCCCCGCTCTCTTGAAACCCGGGGCCCCACTGAGCCTCTCAGCTGTGCCTCCTCCACCCCAGAAGTTTCGTTTGTGTGCAACTCGAGGATCCCTGTGCCCTGTTGAGGCGCGTGCTGACGTCTACATGCGACGCGTTGAAATATCCAGAGTACCCCAACCGACCTCCTTCCACTCGATTCGCCAGAGGGCCACTCATGTATTCCACAGCTTCGCGAAGACAGGTTTCGCTGTCGTGTTATGCCGGTTCCTATGACGGAGGCATTAACCGCATCATTTCGAACAGTTCTACCGCAGACCAAAAGAGGTCGCTAAGCACCTTGTTCAGCCACATTTGCTTCAGCGGTAATCTTCAGTGCCTGGCAATGTGGATGACAAGCGAGATAACGGACTGTTAAGCGCGCCAGTTAAGTAAAATATGTCCGCCAGTAAGTGAGTAACAGTGTATACCTACATTCTTGCACAAGTTCAGCACTAACAATTATCACGCTCGTTTTTGTCGCCCGCTCTTTACCGTTGGAACGCAGAGGTTCAGAGTAATGTCTAATGGTGATAGAATTACTCCACTTTCTCTTTTGCATCCTTTCTTGAACTTTTTCTCAGACGAGAGTAAACGTTGGAAAAATAAGGTTCTGCAAATCGCTCTTCTGACAATTTTTGCAGCCAGAAACGCAACCGGCAGCCTGTCATATGCAGCGCGACCTCGTAATATATTGTGCTTCGCAAATTCAGAATGTATTCAGCAACCCATATCCGTTCAGGACAATGTGGGCAAGCCAAGGCTGCCGTGCGCTTTCCTGACCACTTGCTCTCCAATCCTCCCTATAGTCTTCCTTCCTTTATTTTTCTATTTCTTGCTTCATTGATCTTTTCGCAGAAACTTTCAGGGTTCATAATGCCCACGTCTGACCGCTTCGTTTGCCTAAACGCGCTGAACATCCGTGTGCTACGGGCGCACGCCTCGTGATTGAGTACTTGAAGTGCAGTTGCGGAAGGAAATGAGCGTGCATTGCTTTTATAGCACTGAGCTTTGCAGTCACCTTCCACGCCACATGTGCAATTTAGCCAATAAAGCCTCACTTAAATTGTTTTCCTCTCTATCTGTATGCGCATGGCCAGCCTTCCTCTGTAGAGGTACTTTAGGCTTGATGTCAGTGATCATTTGTCTTATGATGTCGTCCTGCGGCCGGCTCACGCCCTCTTAATATCGATCAGGGTAGCGGCTATAACCCTGTACGTACGCTGATTACTCTAACGTTATACACTAAATTTTCGTTCGATCACCCGCTCTGTCGATTCTTGGTCACGGACTATGAACAATGCATGAGACAGAACTGCGTACAAGCAGAGGCGCCAGCGCGCGTCCGGATAGTGTCACTCTGGTTGACCAAAAGACCCGCAGCTTCACTACGTGTAGCGAGTTGGCGACGCACGGAGCTGTTGATCGAACGACAACTTCACCTCCATCCGTACAAACCCAAAGCGTCTCGTTGCATGGGCCTCACCTTCTAGTTCAGCAAGGTCAACTTTCGCGGAATACCACGGCGAAAAAGAAGAGAAGGCTCAGGACAGTTCTTTTCTGCCGGCACTGGTCGAGGCGCTGGCTGCACCCACGTTTGGCGCCGAACGGCGTCCCTGTTGTCTCGGGGAGCAACACCTTGGCTCCCTCGTCACGGCACGTATATGAAGAGTCCAGAATTCTCGTCATGCGAAGCCTGGACAACGAGACGGCGCAAAGTTCTCGACAATCAATTCTCGCCGACGTCTCTCCTAGTGCCGTGATGAAGTAATTCGTTCTGTGCGCATCGTCTTTCTTGAGATAGCTGGAATGTAATACCTATCGCTCGTAAACTTAATTTTACCACGCCCAAGCAGTCAAATTCTCTCTCTGTAGCGAACGACCTCCGAGACGCAGCCCACGACGTCATACGTAACAGCAGGCGCGTCTCCGCCACCGTCCCAATCGCCACATTTGTCTTACTAGCTGCAGGCGACACCGTCACTGTGCCCGCCGAAGCACACCTGTATGATATAATCACAATGCAGGAAGCCACGAACCTGTGCCCAAAAGCCAGCTCTGGCTAGACTACGGCGGATGATGATGATTGTGGATTAGTGAAGGGAAAGACGCTAAGTTCTGCAGCCCATGTAGGGAGCACGGCTAAGCGTCCGTGGGGGAAGGGGAAGGGAGTGAACGAGATACAATATGAACGCCGTAGTGGAGGTCTCCGGAAATTTAGACGACCTGGGGTTCTTTAACGTGCACTGACAATGCACAGCACACGAGCCTCTGGCATTTTCGCCTCCATCGAAAACGCGACCGCCGCGGCCAGGATCGAACCCGCGTTTTCTTGGGTGGCATCCGAGTACCTTAACCACTACACCACCGCGGCGGACAACGGCGACGGCGAAAACAGCATGCGCAGTCGAGCGTCGGCGGTAAGAATGGCCGCGCGCTCTCACCAGTCCGGCACTTATATTCGCGACAAGGAACGCTTTCGAGCGTTAGCGTCTCGTGACATGGTGAAACAGAACATGAGCCACAGTTTTAACAAACGCGGCTCCAACGCTACAGCGACGCATCGGTCCAAACCATGGAGCCGAAAGAAACTGTCACTGGAACACCAACGCTAGCACAGATAAATGCACGTGGCAATATGTCCCCTGTCTTAGAACGGCGGAACCCTATAGGCTCTGCTGTAGTCGCATGGCCTCCGAGATGGCGGGCGCGCTCGCCGTCTCGGAGGCCATGGTAGTCGAGACATGTTTTTCACATTGTGTCACAGATGGCAGCACATTATCTAATGTTTGCTGTTTGCTTGATATGCTCAATAAAGTTTATTCTTCCTACAAATCGCCGAATGGGCTCATTTTCGTCGTGACACCTGCCGAACAAAATGCGTGAAGGAGACTCCATCCACTACCTGACATTATACGTTACCTTCTGCCAACATCCCTGGATGAAGTGCCGTTTGATATGTTCTTTCTTATGGGAATGCATAGCTTGTGGAAGACACGCATGCAAGACCGCAACGCAGAACCAGTCACAGCATCGACAACTCATTTTCTTCAAATGATCATGCACCTAAAGGACATCTACGACGAGCTTGACGTCAGGCCTGAATGGTACCCCATCTTGGTGAAGTGCTCATCCCTACCAGCCATGCTGTGGAACACATCTTGAACTCTCCCTAAAAAACACTTATGTGCATCCCGTCAGTGAATGTGTATTTTAGGCTGACATTGTCATTTGGATTGCTTGTGCGATTATTGTCGCTGGGTCACTGCAACAGCGCCTTATGCAATTTGCGAATTTCTTAGAAAAGGACATTTATGTGGTGTTTTTTTTTCCGAGGCAGTTCCAAGTAACATCGTGGCTTCGTCTTAGGACACCTGCTTGCCACGCCCGGGTTCGATCCTCAGTGGGACCGAAGATTTGTATTGTTTATTTTATTTGCATCTTTCTGGATTTTTCGCTCACGGTCAATTTTTCGCTCACGCACCGACGGCGGTATTTCTGCGAAACGAGCTCTCTAACGCTATCGCGTTAAAATGTGAAATTGGTTTTCCAAACCGATCGGTAGTCTCGGCGCGTCGATGGCAGCGGAGACAGGCCACGTGGCCATGCAGCGTCCTGCCTGCGCGTTGCTTAGGCAAAATGGAATTACATGGCTGCTACAAAATTTCTCGTGCGGTCCGCTGCGCTGCTACGCGCTCTGCTCCAGGAAAGCAAATACGGCCGTCGACAAGCGAGTAAAGCACCTTTCGCTGCAGCGGACTAAACGACCCGCAGCTCCACCCCCTCCCATTCGGTTTCGCTTGCAAGGTTACACTGGATTTGTCCCCGCTCTCTTGAAACCCGGTGCCCCCACTGAGCCTCTCAGCTGTGCCTCCTCCACCCCAGAAGTTTCGTTTGTGTGCAACTCGAGGATCCCTGTGCCCTGTTGAGGCGCGTGCTGACGTCTACATGCGACGCGTTGAAATATCCAGAGTACCCAACCGACCTCCTTCCACTCGATTCGCCAGAGGGCCACTCATGTATTCCACAGCTTCGCGAAGACAGGTTTCGCTGTCGTGTTATGCCGGTTCCTATGACGGAGGCATTAACCGCATCATTTCGAACAGTTCTACCACAGACCAAAAGAGGTCGCTAAGCACCTTGTTCAGCCACATTTGCTTCAGCGGTAATCTTCAGTGCCTGGCAATGTGGATGACAAGCGAGATAATGGACTGTTAAGCGCGCCAGTTAAGTAAAATATGTCCGCCAGTAAGTGAGTAACAGTGTATACCTACATTCTTGCACAAGTTCAGCACTAACAATTATCACGCTCGTTTTTGTCGCCCGCTCTTTACCGTTGGAACGCAGAGGTTCAGAGTAATGTCTAATGGTGATAGAATTACTCCACTTTCTCTTTTGCATCCTTTCTTGAACTTTTTCTCAGACGAGAGTAAACGTTGGAAAAATAAGGTTCTGCAAATCGCTCTTCTGACAATTTTTGCAGCCAGAAACGCAACCGGCAGCCTGTCATATGCAGCGCGACCTCGTAATATATTGTGCTTCGCAAATTCAGAATGTATTCAGCAACCCATATCCGTTCAGGACAATGTGGGCAAGCCAAGGCTGCCGTGCGCTTTCCTGACCACTTGCTCTCCAATCCCTCCCTATAGTCTTCCTTCCTTTATTTTTCTATTTCTTGCTTCATTGATCTTTTCGCAGAAACTTTCAGGGTTCATAATGCCCACGTCTGACCGCTTCGTTTGCCTAAACGCGCTGAACATCCGTGTGCTACGGGCGCACGCCTCGTGATTGAGTACTTGAAGTGCAGTTGCGGAAGGAAATGAGCGTGCATTGCTTTTATAGCACTGAGCTTTGCAGTCACCTTCCACGCCACATGTGCAATTTAGCCAATAAAGCCTCACTTAAATTGTTTTCCTCTCTATCTGTATGCGCATGGCCAGCCTTCCTCTGTAGAGGTACTTTAGCTTGATGTCAGTGATCATTTGTCTTATGATGTCGTCCTGCGGCCGGCTCACGCCCTCTTAATATCGATCAGGGTAGCGGCTATAACCCTGTACGTACGCTGATTTACTCTAACGTTATACACTAAATTTTCGTTCGATCACCCGCTCTGTCGATTCTTGGTCACGGACTATGAACAATGCATGAGACAGAACTGCGGACAAGCAGAGGCGCCAGCGCGCGTCCGGATAGTGTCACTCTGGTTGACCAAAAGACCCGCAGCTTCACTACGTGTAGCGAGTTGGCGACGCACGGAGCTGTTGATCGAACGACAACTTCACCTCCATCCGTACAAACCCAAAGCGTCTCGTTGCATGGGCCTCACCTTCTAGTTCAGCAAGGTCAACTTTCGCGGAATACCACGGCGAAAAAGAAGAGAAGGCTCAAGGACAGTTCTTTTCTGCCGGCACTGGTCGAGGCGCTGGCTGCACCCACGTTTGGCGCCGAACGGCGTCCCTGTTGTCTCGGGGAGCAACACCTTGGCTCCCTCGTCACGGCACGTATATGAAGAGTCCAGAATTCTCGTCATGCGAAGCCTGGACAACGAGACGGCGCAAAGTTCTCGACAATCAATTCTCGCCGACGTCTCTCCTAGTGCCGTGATGAAGTAATTCGTTCTGTGCGCATCGTCTTTCTTGAGATAGCTGGAATGTAATACCTATCGCTCGTAAACTTAATTTTACCACGCCCAAGCAGTCAAATTCTCTCTCTGTAGCGAACGACCTCCGAGACGCAGCCCACGACGTCATACGTAACAGCAGGCGCGTCTCCGCCACCGTCCCAATCGCCACATTTGTCTTACTAGCTGCAGGCGACACCGTCACTGTGCCCGCCGAAGCACACCTGTATGATATAATCACAATGCAGGAAGCCACGAACCTGTGCCCTCTAAGTTACTCTTTCTCCGTGGGCTAGGTACGCATACTTGTTTATGGCTTCCGGTATAGTAGAGTACGTAGGGTTCTTAGCCAATGGCCCTCAATACGCGAATTTAATCCTGGTTCGAGCTGTCTCATTGCAACGAAGGTGAAAGCCACTGGGGAAACTTGGGGGACAGAAGGGTCGAAGTTGCCGAAGCCCACCCCTGCGGTGTCGCATGTCGTTTCGGCACGTGAAAACACAGCAATCGTTACTCTTAAAAGACTGAGACCACTTCATAGTCGCGCATCCCCGCTTTCCGAGAGATAAGTGACCAGAAGGAACGGCACGTTTATTTTCCTTAACTTGCTAAACAGCCTTGCCAGTAAAGCATAGTTCATAGTGTGTTATGTGCTAGATGTGCACTATAGGCTTGCGCATGAACTGACCCATCGTTTTGTGAAATGTGTCAGTGCATCGGATTGTTATAACTTGTCGAGCACTGTAGCGGAAGCCGGCTTGCTGTGGTTGACGAGAGCGCTCCGGATGCAGTGTCAGGTGGTATGCATCTGCGTCCGTCACGGGAACACAGCAGTATGAACACGTATCTCGCCGTAGTAGGTTACACCAGTTCCACGCAGAGATTACTGCCGGTGGAAGGGCTACCCTCGCCCGATGTCTCCTAAGCACAACCTCCTCCACTCTGTTAAAGAGGGAACAGACACGGTGTGATGAGAGCGCGTGTGTCGTTCCCCACAAAGTACTTATGGGCACGATGGGATAGGGTGAGAGGGGAATGGATGGGGAATCTGGATTAGAAGGGCGGTGTTCCTACTGGTAGGCAGCAATGCTGCGAGGGTAAGTAGCATGTCCTTGTACCCAGTGTACCTTGTCGCACGTCGCTGCTTTGGTATTCATACCGTACATGGCTTCGCAGATTTATATTGGCGGGTGTACATTTTTAAGTTTTTGTGGAGCGCCTAGAGAGTCGGTGAATATATCTGAAGTTCATTTGTAGCTAACTTGGCGGTGGCAATTTACATGGCGCTATGAGTGGATTGAAGTTCCATTACCAGAGCACTGGTTGGTTAACATATATATTGCTGGTGACCACATTTGAAGTGATGTGTAGAACTGCGGAATGACCTACCGCCATCTGGTAATATAGCGGCATCTGTATAGACCTTTCAGGTATCGGCGCATGATCAACCTCTTGCGAAATTGCTGTATCCACACAGATAACTAAACCAACCTCTCTTGCATATAGCGGTATAGTTGACCGATTTACGGGGTTTTACGTACCAAAATTACGATATATGAAAAGCGCCGTAGTGGAGGGCTCCCGCAATCTCTACAAACTGGGGCTCTAACGTGCACCGAAATCGCACAGTACACGCTCATCTACATTTCGGCTCCATCGAAACAGTCGCCGCGGCCTGAATTCGGTCCCGCGACCCTCGGATCAGCAGCCAAGTCCAATAGGCGCTATACCACCGAAACGGGGCGCACCAGTGGACGTGGTGCCAGGGACCGATTCACCGATGTAAACGTCCATTCTTTAGCCATACTCACTGAGTAGTAACCATGTTGCCTGTTGCGGGGCCACTCTTGGACCACTGCTTTTCTTTGTAATTCGAGGAATTGTAAGGCTTCTCATCGTAGGGCCGAGGGACGTGACGGTGTTGCTGCTTGCATAAAGCCAGACGGAAGGCAGTTTCGGTGTGTACGTATACATACGAGGCTTGCGGTGTCCAAAGTGGCAAAGCAGCAGTGTGATATGGAAATCGCGAAACTGCTCAAAAGGACGACACACAAGAAAAGAGACATGATGCCACCAGTGCCGGCGTTCTCCTGTCTCTTTCCGACGATTTCCATGTCTAAACACTAACCAGCCCAACATACAACACTTCTACTGCAGTGTGGTGACCACGAACCTTATCTGTAACACTGTCGATTAGATTGTAACTAGCGAGATCGTTATACCGGCATCGCAGGCTCTTAGCGAATCATCCGCTAAAGCGGTCAGTTTTCGAAAAGATGTCACGTTTGAGTGAATCCTAGCATTTTCACCAGCGTACTGGCATTGGCAGTGCTTCCTGAACTCTCGATCAGTCCAATGACAATACATTAAGCTATGTGCCTATTTACCATTTAGCAAAACTACCTGATGTGTTCACGCGATCATACCTTGCACGGTCAGATCTTTTAAAGAAGCGATAGTGGTATCCGAGGTTCAATTCGCGTCGTATTAATGATGCGCACCACCATATCCACTTGAGTGGCGATGTGCATAATTCTGTGCACGAAACGTTTTAGGTAGTTCAGTGGACACGCAGCCACGAAAGTGCAAGAAACTGATCTATAAATTAATCGAGCCTTCGACGTTTTCCTCGGTATGGGACGTATTTCTGCAGGCAATTTTCTGAAGGCATTACCAAATCTGACGAGTGCGTCTACATGGTACGTCGCGGGAGAGACGTCGAAGATAATTTTCGTTGGCTCACCGTGAACACATCCTAGGTTTCAAGCCCGACTTCCGATTCCTTTTCTGGCAAAGTAAAGGAATATACTGAACTTAGACTAAATTTATATTGCAACGTAATAATATTTACGTTCTAATTACAAATAACTACAGGGTAAGGAACATTTCGACATTTAACCGCGTTTCCTTCCTTGCAGTCGAATAGGGAGTGTCACGGGAACTATGAAAATTTGATGCATTGTTGACAATCCATCATAATTCACCCTACAAGGTGATATTAGCTCCTGGTGTCAACATAGTTGATTAGCCGAAAAGAAAATGCCTTCAAGCTTGCACTAAGCCGCGCAAGGCTCATACACAGCGAAGCTGATCGGTGTCATACATCAAGTTCAACCTCGCTACAGCCAAGTTCAACCAGGTATGACGTAATGGAGCAGCTTAATTTTGCTAGTTAAGTTAACTAGACCAGATAGGATAATTAGTTAATTCCAGGCGATACATGCTTTCCACATACATACATGAGTTGTTCCAGGCGATACATGCTTTTCGAAGTGCGAGAACATCGCCTAAGTTTGTTATCTAGAGTAATTGGTATAATAAAGGACGATAAATGGCTGCTCAATTCGAGATCATTGCGTAATTAGGTTAAATAACTTCATTTGCGTAACTAGCGAATTTAAGTAATGCAAGGCGATGCTACTCTATAGAGGTACTATGCAAGGCGAAAGGTGACACCAGCAGCTGCTCGGCTTGGCATAGCTCGGGGCATAGAGTCGCGTTGCCATGGTTACGGGGCAGCTGGCGCGAGGCGAGTGTTTAATTCGCCGGACAAGAAACGGCTTGTGAAACAGCGTCGTTGTAACTTAAGAACAAGGCCCACTAACCTGTGCCGGAGCAGCAGGAAGTGTATGAGTAGTGAAACCCGAAGAATATCTTCCTCAAACGGCGGACCTTTCTCGGAGAACACGTATCCTGCAATTGTCATTTCTGACCAGACGTGTTCTCTCATTTCGAAGCCGGCCATTTCCAGCAGGTTGTTCCACAGTTCCAAATCGTCCCTAAGCCAGCAGGCACTATCTCGTTCCCATGTGCACGGCCGTTCAAACACGTTGTCACCGTCATCGGCTTTTGATTCGCTCTCGTCCTCGGAGTCGTAACCTGGAACCAGACATCAGCAAAATTGATACGACTCACCGACTCGCTAAAGATGCGTTTCCTTGCACTCAATGATCAGACTCACCTAAACCCCGCCCGTCTAACTTCAATCCTGTACTGGTAATGACTGGAATTTTTTTCCTCAATATGGTTCACTTACTCATTGTTATCACACTCCCCAGGTGTACTAGAATTCAGTCACTAGATCGTTCCCCAGCAAGACACATTCTGAGTCATCACAATATTCCAGCTTAGCAGAACTCAATTTGCCAAAATTCCCCTCAAATGGTTTCACTTCACCCCACCAAAATTCCTCTGATACACCAATGCAGCGAATAATGACAGCGTGGATGAGACTTTTTATAAAGTTCTGTTGCATCGATGCACAGTGCTTTGACTACATGAGGAACCAAGGTACCGCTTTATACAATTTAACTGCCCGCTATACGCACTAAGCAAAGCCCCTACAACGGTGCATATAACTCAGGAAATGAGCATTATCTAGCAAATACAAGAAAGGACACTCCAACCAGGCCCTAGGGTTCGTCGCTAATATTCCCATGCGCTCACAAACCTAATACCTACGTTAATATTGTCCAGTAATAGCAAGCAAGGAGGACCTTTGGAAGGCCTGTCAGGAACCGCCAAAATTCAGTTAGCGACGCTTGGCACGAACTTGTCCGTAACAAATTCTCGAAGAAGGAACGTGGGAAGGTGTGTAGGTGCATCTTTTCTCCTTGTTTACGGTGTACATCATGAAACAACAGGAACGCAACGATATAGTGCACCATGAGCTTGAAGATTAACACACATCGGAACCTCCTCTGTAATGGTGGCGATCTCGTAGTATAAAAAAGGAAAACGAGCTGTCAAAACTAGCATACACATTTGGCAGCTGTGGTAGCCACCTACCGCTGAGTGCAGTGTGGACGCAGCAGGTACCGAAGGAGCCGCAGATGCCAGCTACGCGCAACAAATATAATTTAATATATATGTCTGAATGTATAGTGTGGGCGCACTGACGGGGAGGCACACGCCGTGTTCCATCTTGCTACACTACCACCACCTTGGCTAAGTTCAGTAGTATCCTTGTGGAAATCCACTAGGGTACGATGTAAGTGACTTTATGCCTCACCTAGACTTGGCACTGGTGGAAATGCGGTCAGCTGGATAAAATATAGATGCTTAACCCGTACCACTACGTAAATTAGAAGCAATTTGAATAGACAAAGTATTATGGATGGAAATCTGGGAAAAAAGGAAGATTCGACGAGAGAGAAGCGTGGACTGTTCGCTGTCACTGAAGCAGGGGCCAAAGGTATGCAGGCTGTACAGGGCCTTAGAGGCACAAACACCCGGTATCAGACAAACATGCAGGATCCCCATGTCCCATGACACGGTTTGCCTAGTAACTATAGACGTGAGAACGAGTCAACTCCGCCTCCACCTCCCCTTCCTCTTCACCCACTCCGCCTTCGCTAGCGTGTGTCCGTGGAGACGATGCTCACTTGTTTAATTTTTATCGATTTGTTCGGTTTTACGTCCCAAAACCACGATACGATTATGCACTACGTGATATTGGAGGGCCCCGGAAATTTCGACCGCGTGGGTTTCTTTAACGTGCACTGAGATCGTATGCCACACGGGCTTGAGCATTTCGCTTCCATCCAAATGCAACCGTCGCGGCTGCGATTCGACCCTGTGACATTCGGATCAGCAACAGAGTGTCATAGCGGCTAGACCATCATGGCGGTGCACTTGTACAAATACAGCAATTTAACGCCGTAACGTCTTACATCAGAGACGCTGCAAAACGTCAAATCATGTTGAGGAAATACAACTGTTAGTTAACGTAAGCACGTGCGCAAGAAAACCTTTACCGGTCAGGCTGAGGCGCCTCCCGAGACGGCGCCGTCTTGGTGGAGTTCGAAGAGACGCCAATGCAGTGTGAAGCCTGGCCGCTGCCCCGACCCGAGGCCTCGAACTTCCGCTCTTCAGGGCGGGTATAAACTCCTCTGTGAAAATGCTGGCTATTTCCTCCGGTGTCACCTTGTTGATTGTGCACAAGGCCGCGAGCGTGGCCATGTACCCGGCTGTGAGAACCTCGGGTTCCTTTTTAGACGTGCTCGGCGCACTCGCCGGTGGCGAAGCGCTGGCCATGTTCTGTAAAAGAAAAATGTGGTTGATCTCTGTCATAGGAATCGCTATAACACAAAGTATAAGTTGTCTTCGCGAAGTTTTGGAATGCATAAGCAGCAATCTGGTGAATCGAAGGGCGGTAGATGGCTTGGGCACTGTGAACATGATAACACGTTACTTGTGGACATCAGCGGCACAGCGACACGGCACAGGTATCCGGAAAAGTTCTCGAACGAATCATCCTGCTCCGGAAACACTGAATTGCGCCGGCCAGAGCCCTGTGCTAACCTACCATGAACAAGGAGCGTCCGCAAACGGCGACACCTTGCACGCGAAACCGAACGGGTCGTCAGTGGATAGTTGTGTGAAAACAGCCCACTGGAAAGAAAGGCTAGTCGTGCCCTTGTGGACCGCTGTCCTTGCGTTCCTGAAGCCGCGTACGTTGCAACTCAGTGACCTGGCCATGCAAAACAGATTTTGTAGCCGCCGCGTTCGTACTTCGCCGAGGAACTCACCGTGGCGACGCAGCCACGCCCCTATCTACCGTCGCGGTCTAGGCGCGAAGACTACCGAAGCGCTAACTGCTGGCGCGAATTTGCATGCCAATCTGTGACGCTCTATCTGTCGTTCTTAAATGGCGGTACCACCGCAACGAACCTAAGTGAACGGAGAGTGCGGTATAAGAGAGGAGATTTTAAGAGGAATTTTACTTGTTATACACTATTGCTCACTGTACTGAACACTGTTTAACCGGTCGACAGTTAAAGGCAACTTTTAAAGCGTCGTAGTGAACATATAAGGCCCATCTGTTCCATATATGGTCCCTTAATTGGCCCATCTGTTCCACATATGGTCCCTCGTGGTTTTAAGGGACCTCAATAATTAGGTTCCTTAAAGCCACGAGTGCTGGCCTTCATAGTATTAAGGCCCACCATGTTAAAATGAATGCAGAGTTCATTGCTCACGTCCTTTCTTTTATCATTAATCTCGTTTTTAAATCTTGGAGTTCTTCCTCGTGAACTGAAGCGCGGTCGCGCTGTACCTGTTTTCAAAAAATGTGATCGTGCTCTACTACACAATTAGAGCCATTTGCATTGTCCCATTTTTAGGTAAAATTGTCGAAAAAATAACTGAAAAGCGGAATACAAGATATGTAAATAAATTCAGTATTCTTTCCCTCGCTCAGTTTGGTTTTCGTTCCGGCATTCCAACAAATCTGACTCTTGTATCACTTACGGATTACCTGAGAAAGGCGTTTGATCAAGGTGAATTTGCAGCATCCATATTTATAGACCTGTCTAAGGCCTTCGATACTATTACTCACCCAATCTGTTTGTTAAACTCGAGGCTATTGGAATAACCGGTCCGCCTTTGCTCCTCATCCGCAGTTATTTACAGGATAGAAAACAAATCGTCGATATAGCTGCATCGTATTCTAAAGAAGCCACTACTAACATAGGTGTACCGCAGGGGTCCATACTAGGTCCCCTACTCTAATTCATATCAATGACTTGCCGACTAACCTCTCCTCGTCTAAGTGTATTCTTTAAACAGATGACACGAAGGTATTTAACTCTAACCGCTGCATGTCTACGCTTATTAGTAAACTAAATGAACATCTTTTGAAAATCTGCACGTGGTGTGAACTTACCAAGCGCAAATTCACCATAGTAAGACCAATTTCGTCATCTTTACCTCGCATCAGCGTTCCTATGACTTATCCAGTCATTTCTATCAACAATCACTATCTCTCCAGTTGATCACTGTACGTTTTTAGGAGTGGAACTTGATTGCCATCTTAAATTTCATCTTCACGTGTCTAATGTAAAAAAATGGCTGATGGTATACGTGTTCTTATCAAAGATCGACTGTATTTCTCCTTTTCTACTCTCATCTCTTTTTATTACGCTTTCGTTCATTCTCATAACTACAACATCGAATCATGGGGTAATACGTACATCAGTCACCTTACATCATTGCAGGCCATTCAAAACCGAGCCATTTAGTCTAATAAGGGTGTCATCTCGATGTGTTAACGCGAATCAGTTATTGCATTCTCATAATATTTTAATTGTGTCGGATCTTAATAAATATAATCTCGCCACTATCGTTTATAGGGCACTGCACAATGATCTTTCTGTATCCATAATACCGAAGCCATCCTTGGTGAACACCAATACTAGATTTTCTAGAAACAATGTCATTCTACCGATGGTTCGCACGAACTACGGCAAGAAATCATTACATTTTTCGGCACTTGGTTTTTAGAATTGACTGCCATCTCCTTTAAAATCACTAAATGCTCATAGGGTCCGATCCGAACTCAAGCGCTTTCTGCTAAATTTGTCTTATTCCGGTTCTTTGTTGCTCTAGGTGTTCCTTCTTTCTCTTTTTTTTTCGTTACTTTTTTCCCCATATCCAACTGTCCTCGCGTCTTTCAATCTTTTTTCAATGATTTACCTTGTTTGCCTGTTGTACTTTGTTTATTTAAGTTTTATTATCTCGTATACCGCATTGCTGTTTATCCCCTTTTGTCTCCCACCCATCCGTGTTACTTTCATTGACTAAGCCACATTCCTTCACTTGTTCCATGTTTTTTGATAAGGCTGTTTTCAGGTTATTTCCTCGCTTGTATCACATTAACCATCACAATTATTAAGTCCACATATTGCCGTTTTAATTGTATTCACCATGTTATCACGCACAGGAGGTCCCATTTCAGTTTGTAACAATGGGACCTCCTGTATATACTTACCATGTATTTTCTTTCTTGACGACCAATAAAATTCTGAATATGAGCAATGTTGCAGTGGTGTATCGGTAGAGCTTCCAGCTCTGCTCATCAAATCCCGGTTGAAGGGTTCGAGTCCGACTGGGTGGAACTGTTTCATGGCAAATAAATCTTTTTTCCTGTGATCGAGTTCCGTTACTTAATTACGTCACTGATTTCTTGGTAGACCCCGGCATAAAACGCTTTCGTGTTAAAGAAAACAGGTAATGAAGATTAGCAAAACAGACTTTCATCACAAATGATTTCTTTATGTACAGTCGCCTGCTTAGGCGTAGCGCGCATAAAAGTAGAAATAGCGTGCCTGCATTGTGGTGAGGATTGTTACACGCTCGTTTGTGCTGTATAACCCTCAAAATAAACAACAATATTCCGTGCCATTTCATATACCCATGCCTAGCGAATGTGCTCGCGGCTTTGGTAAGCGAAGAGGGAGATTACTGCACTTAAGTTCAGCCAAAAAAGAACGAGCTAATGACAGCGGTTCACAATACTGGTCCTCCAACGTATCTGCATTGAAGCCGTTCTTGCTCAGTTTTTTGAATTCTGAATACAAGGTCCATTGGCAACATGCGAGAATAAATAACAAGTAAGGGTAGCGCAATAAGAAAGACGACAAAAAAAAACGACCAGGACACTCACTTCTCCTGGCCATGTTTGAGTTGCGTTTGTGTTATTGTTCTGCCGTTTTTCATACTCCGTACGAACACCCCCAACTCGGCACACGGATAAGTATTACATTTTTCTATGCCATATGTGGACCAACAGCTCATCACAAGCTTTCGTGGTGTTTACAATAAAACGATTTTGTCATTTAGTCTCATAAGGGCAAATGTGTACAGTAGACAATAGGCGTACAGTAGACAAGCGCTAACCTCAAAGCACGTTTTTTTTTATTTAGGAACTTTCATGCATATATCCCTACTCCAACCACGAATAGCTCAAGGTTCAAGCTCATCCCGTGTCTACCGAGTCTCTCCATTAATGATGCACCGGGCACGTAAAGCGCATACCTTCGAAGCAAGACAGCCAGACATGCTCTGTGCGTCAATAATGGAAAGGGGATTCGTACAGTCATGGGATCAGTGTGAAGCACGAGATCTTTGTGATTAGAGTAGGTATACATCCATGCAGGTTCCTGAATTACTGTTTGTTTTGTACATCCATGCATGTTCCTGGAATAACATGGTTTGAAGTTACCGCTTCTTTTGTGTACGGCTGTTTCCCTTGTTTCTATATGTTACACACTTGCGGTTGCGCACCTATACGAACCTGCCCAACTTGCCTCACTTTTAATCTATTTTTAATCATTACGATTCCAAAAAAAAGAAAGGTGCTGCAATGCCACACTTGTACAGTATTGTTTTTATTTACTTTGAAAGACCTAGCTCGGTCGACCTTCCTAACATTTCTCAATTAAATCAAGGACAACCTTTCACGATTTCCATCGCAACCGACGCGGACGTTTTGCATACTCGCCAAACATTTCAGAGATAAAATCGGGCCTTCTTGGGCTCAGAGAAGAAGAACGACCGCGGTTCGCCACGGCATACTCGCTATCACGGCATGTTCAGCACGTTCGCCATCATTCTTGAGGCGTTCGCTCCAACGCCAAGCACGCCTTTTCGCACGAGCAATAAGAAACAAGAGGGACCATTCTACCTTGGCCTTCGGAGAAGCGGCTTCGGACTGCTTTCTTTTGGCCGGGTCCATGTCTCATAGGGTGGTTCTACCATTCCTATCCGCTCTAACAACTTAGGGGTCATGCTGCCGCCACGCATCAGCTTCAGATAAAAGGTTTGTCATGCCACACCGTGAGCTAGTACAGAAACTGGTCCACCCCGGGGTGCCTTAGAGTACCTTGAACATTGCTTAAGCGGAAGCGTGGGAGAGTTGGTTCATAATCTAAGAATAAACAGCTCGAGAAAAAACGACAAGGAAGGAGACACAGATGCAGCGCTGAACTCGCAATTGATTTTATTCCCCGAGTGCAGCCTAATAACATAGCTTAAACGGACACAGTGGGAAATAATCGCATGAAAGGCACATGAAAACAAAAACGTTACAATGCTGTTTCTTGACGTGTGGTCTAAACAAGCTGTGTAGGGTCGATCTTTCACTCTGTGTTCAAGGCAAATTGTACAAAATTTTTGGAAACTAATCGCAATTTCTGTGACGTACTAGCTAGGGTTCATAACGGTTTTTTGCAAGGAAAGCAATTTCGTTTTTATAACCAGCCCGGAACACAAAGTGAAAGATCGACCCTAGTCAGCTTGTTCCGACCTCACTTCTAGAAACATGGTAACGGCGATTTCCTTGTTACGTGCCTTTAATGAAATCATTTTCCTTTCAGTCCATTTCTGCGGTATATTAGGGTGTAATCGGGGAATAAAATCCGTTGTAAGTTCTGTATGTCTCCTTCCTTGTTTTTGTCGCGCTGTTTATTCTTAGATGTCTTGAACAGCTGATCAATTGGTCGGCAACGTACTGTGCGTCTGAAATGAACCCTTATAGTATCATCTCAGCTCTGCAGGAGATTGTGCGGGTCGTTTACGTCGGAAGGGAACGAGCAACCATGCGATCAGGAAATGAACGCGAGGTCGTGTTTAAGTTGCGGCAAATTAATTGCGGCAATGTTTGGCAACGGCCCTGGCAAAGAGGTGTGACAGATATGCGGCACACTGCAAGTGCGCAAGAGTTCTGCCGAAATGCGTTTTATATTGCGTTTATAATGTGTTTTATATCGAGAGACACGCAGCACTCGAGACGAAGCACGCAGGACTCAAGGTGACGTCGGGCGAACTGTTTATTGGGCGAACTTGTGCGCAGCAAAACAAAGCCAATGACAATGCACAGTAACAGCGTCGTGGACAGTCGTCGGTCGACGGAAAGACTGACAAGCGGTGCAGTGCGTCGGCTTTTATGCACATGGCTTAACGCGTTCTCGCATTATCTCTGGAATTCCAGAAGTTACTCACGTGTGCGCGTTAGCATGCAAAGTTTCAGGAATTGTCGACACGCTTGCCGAAGTGACATGCAAGACAAACGCGGCATGCGTTGGCATAACAGAAGGTGATAACTGCGCTCGCCGCAAACAATCAAAGCAAGCGCGCGATTCACAGGAAGGTGATAACGGCGTTCACGAAAACTACCACATCTGTCAATATCTTACCATCCACCTTACTAAGGCGGAGTAATTCGTGAATCGGAGACTGGGCTGGAGTGGCCTGTACACCGACAGATCCCTCCATTTCAAACACGCTTAATCTACAGGTGGATTATACTTTTTAACATTCCTCTGCTCCAGTGACAGGGGCAGCTGCATACCACCTGAAATACGTACGTATTTCAGGTGGTATGCAGCTTTAAGCAGTGCGACATACGCCTAAATAGTGTCAATGGAGTTATTGCTTGTGGTAATCTGTATATGCATAGCGCAAAGACGGAGGACAAGAGGGGAGGCAAGAAGAAGCGGAGCTGTTAGAAGCTCCCTCGGTTTCTCACATCGTCCGCAGCTAACAGTGGAGCTGTCACAAAAGAGAAAAGCGGACCCGCTTTTGTCTTGACTCACTACCAACATTGCTGCATGGTAGTGATTATCCGAAGGACAGTACAGGAAGTGAAATAGAGGAAGAAGGAAAGAAAAGTGTTGCGCAGGAGGTAAAAGCATACCCGCGCTTTCCCTCGACCCGCTTCCCATAACTGACCTGAGCCCGCTGCTAGGTGACAGTGATAGCGATAGTGACAGCGCGAAATTGTAGTGACAAAGGCAAAAGGAGAAAAAATAGTGAATGGGGTAGTTACCTTGGCGCAGATAAAATAAGTGCTTGGTTTTCATGGCAAATGATGTAGGGAAAGGTTCTCCTTTCCTTAGGCGAGTCATTTCGATCATTAGGAGGCCAATATGCGATTAAGTGCATTTTACTACAAGGCTTCCAATGTACTCATCGTAAAATCAATAATTTGCGTGGCCTTACGTCCCAAAACAATGATACGATTCTGAGAGACGCCACAGTGGAGCTCCTTGAAGGACGGCCACCTGGGGTTCTTTAACGTGCACATTGTTTGGAGCTTCTCGAACTACATTGTGAAAGATCGACGCCACCTAAACTGAGGAGTTTTCAACAGCCCTAATCCACAGACCATGCAATAGGCACGGCGTCAAATGTCTGAACATTGGTCTGATCTGCGTGGCATGCCGAGAAATGCTGTCTGTTTGAAGCCACGTGCTTGTTTTCCGGCCTTGACTGTGATTTCGTTGTGTGGTAAGCACTAACGACGATGCAAGGTTCACATGGCACTTAGTGTGTATCCAGTGTGCACGGTTTGTGCAACATCAACATGAGTGCAATGTACCACAAGGAAACGCTGGGTGACGAGGAAACTCACTTTTACATGTAGGCAAGGGTTAGAGTCGAGACCATGGGCGCGGATTACGCGAGCGCGGTCCACCTGTGTGCATGCGACGCGTAACTTATAGCTATGCCGGACCGTACTGTTCTCATGACTGTTGGGTCCCCGGAGAAGCAGGAGTTTGCCCTGTCGTGTGAACCAACGTTTACCCGCTAAGTTAGCACGGCAGTTCCCGTGGCAAAGAGCGCTATTCGCGCCTGGTGCAACCAGATTTGAGGAGAGGGATGACCACAGTTCCTTGCTCTGCGCCACTCAGTGACCATCTCAAAAGCAATCCTGCCAGTCACTTTCTCTGTTGCCTGCAAAGGCAATTCCTGGAAGCGTTGACGCCGCATGGTGTAATGATTCGGAGTAGAAGTTATATCAAGTGACGCCACTTCGATTTCCCCGACACGCTGGCGCAGCATGCAGCAAGTGTAGTGACACGGTCAGGACATGTAGACCGTTGCAAGTTTTAAATACGATAATCTTTCTTGGGATACTTGAACACAAATTTTCGCCTGTCCGTGTCACATGATTCAGACACCCGGCCAATGTTTATGCACTTGCCTAACGCCCAGCCATCTTGAACTGGTAGCTACGTTCATACTTGTGAACACTGTCGATCAGAAAGCAAATATGCATGTCTGAGGCGATTTGAACGCTGAAGTATGACCGGTGTGCTTTTGACGGCCCGCTGGCTCGGAGAGGCAGCGTTGAAGGTGACGACGTAAAAACACCAGTATGGCCTGCGTGGGAACCCCGCTAAAAATATTTAAAATTCATTTCCAGGAAAACGAAATGACATGAAACCGCCTGGTTTGGCATATATTATTAGAGTACCGAGAAGTTATATTGAAAATTTCATTCACATCCACGGATAATGAAAAATCGCCGGAGTTGCCCTTTGAAGAGCTTCAGATGGCCAAATCCACTACGGTCTCTACTACGGCCTTTCTCTCGGTCTCTTTCAGTCCCTTTTCCCTACCCCCACAGATGCTCAGCCGTGCTCCCTACATGGGTTGCAGAAATTAGCGTCCTTTCCTTAACCGAAGCACGATCACTTTGCTGCGTAAAGGGCGCATGCTCTTTACCATTTCCCCGATGGGCCCTGTAGTAGTACGGCGCTCTAAACGATGTGTCGAAACATTGTAGCAGGCGGCGCTCGCAATTTAGTGTGCTTTGTGCGCTTCCACATCGTCGGCAGATCTCGTCACCTTTCGAGATTAAACAAATCATATCCCGCGATCAGCGCTCGCGTGATACCGACGCAGTAACAAACACGAGTTCACCGCTTAAACAAGTAAGATGCTTGAGTGAGCGTCATGCACAGATAAAAACGCAAAAGGGAGACTGGCAGATAGCAAAGCGTCAATGCAACCCTCAGGAAAAACGGGGAAAAAGTGCAACAAGCACCACCATGGAAAGGAGTATCTTGTGCAACCTGTGAGTCTACATGCACACGTCACCACCATGTTGGAATACATGCCAGCACTCACCGCAGCGATAGCGGTGCGTTTCACAGTAGTGATATATTAGGCGTTGCTGCCATTAACGTTTCATTACGGATGCACTGAAGCGTGCTATGGTGAAATGGGTGGCTTTAAACAGAGCAAGTAAATGGTAAGTGTGCAAAACAGCAAAAAAGCTGGCATAGTTTGGAAAAGCGCATACCCAGAAGAAGTCCTTCACCATGAAACCTGTGGTGGTACCATATGTACGCAACGTTCCGCACCATGTGAAATAAATGGCTAACGAATGTGGTGTTCCTGGGGTATTTTGTACCCCGAATAACTGTACCAAGCTTTGTTCACGTGTTTTGTGGAAAGGAGTGAAAAGAGGGCCATAAGCATGGCATAGGATACAGACAATCTACTAGGGTAGTGTACGAAATTTCAGTGGCCTGCGGAGTGTCTTAAATATGCCAGACAGGTTTCTTCAATGACGGAGCGGCAGAGCACGTGCGTGCGATTAAGAATGGAGGGACAAATATGGCTGACGATTGTGCAAGTTGTAGTGCTTGTGAGGCTACACGAAACAAGACATCCTATGTAAGGGATGTGAAAACGGCGCGCGAGATACGAGAGACATTCCATATTGATAAGAGGTGTAAGTGCCTTAGTGACTTCTATCAATATTAGGAAACTAGAGGAAATTTCTAGAGCTCTTGACGATACGGTGGCAGTGTATTGGTCAGACTGCGCATGCATCTGTACGTGTATATATTTGTAGGCGTAGCCGCAAATACAGTTAAATGACAGTGGGCGTGTGACCCGTTTCCTCCCCGCGAGTGCTGGTTGTGCGCTTTCATTTCCCTAAACATCAATACCACAGCTTTGTGCTGGTCTCTAGCCTTGGCTTTAGTAGCTGCGATTGCTTATGCGAACGTTCGTACTTCGCGCGAGGCAGTTGGCAACTCGGTTTTGTAACACTGAGCAGATTTCCTATAAACGTTCGCAACGCGCGCGTCAAGCGTAAATAAAGAAAAGAAATCACATTCGTCAAAAGTCGCTCATAGCAACGAGAATTATTCGAACTGCAGTCGTTTTAACAGCGGCGCTGTATAGCGCCCAGGTTAATCCTTACGAAGTGTTGACACACAATACCGGAGCTGTCGCGCCAAAGGGAAAGGTACTTGCCTTTGACCGGCTACCCGCACTGTTACATGATAGTGATGATTCGAATACGAAGAAAGAAACAAAACCGTGAGTTGAACACAAGCGAAAAGCGAACCTGCCCTTGCCGTTGACCCACGACACCCCCACTTGGCCCCTTGGCTCTGCTCAGCTGTTTACTGATCTTCGCGACGTTAAGTCAGTGAACCCGCTTCAATTTTTAAATGCAGTTCATCGATGAAGGTCATGCCATCTAAACTTCCGAGACTCAACATGCCAGAGAAGCTTTCGTGCTGTCGTTTTACTTGCGACAAAACTCTATACGCGCGACGTCGTGCGGTAAGCATAGGTGATTGCACACACGATGCGACTGACGCGCCGCCGCGGCCTCGAAGCAAACTCGGTGAGTGCGGCTGCTACAGCCTGCTCGTCAAAGTTTATCTTGGTAGGAGTACACGGAGCGTACAAGCTCCTGACTGTAGCAGTAGTGACACGAGCAAAATATTCAGGGCGCCGAAGGCGCACAGCGAAGCTGCGAGCTATGTTGATGGGCACACCAGTGACAGCAAAACCATAGCCTTTGTTAAAGCAGCTATGTAACAAATGTACCGGCAGATAATTAGCGTGCACCCAATAGAGATAAACCGCCGGCAACTTCCTGGTGTATTGTGTTGGCTCCAGTCACAACAACCGCTATAAACGCCTGCTGTTCCTCCGGCAAGTCATGTCGCCAATGAGCATCGACTACGATGCTCATGCTACGATGCTTGAAACAAAACTAGCAAGCATAATTAATTATTGCCTCATACGAGAGTACTGACTAGTGCGCCGACATAAGCGTCTTGAAACAAGAGTGTTGCGCTTATCAATTGCCCACGCTAATCTGACCTATTTATTGTACAGGTGCTGGCTGCATAGCAAAACAACGCCCATATCAGACGGCATGGTTGTTTGACCTGGTTTTTATCTGCAAGTTCATACACTTAGCGCCAGGCAACGGGTGGTGCCTAGCACGACATGTCATGCGACACATCCATTCGATACACTCATGTCAAAGTGTTCCGAATGGTTATATTTCACCTGACTAACTCACCCCAGCGACCACGGTTGTCATGATGGAACAGGCTCGCTATATATGCATTACTGCGATGTATACCACCCAGTTTCGAACAGCCCGGAACCCTCGACTATATACGCAGGATTTCAGCATACGCTGTCGAACGTCTTTTCGCATCTGAAATATAGGCCCTTGAAACAGAGAGTCGAAGCTGTAAAACTTCACAGCTCGAGAATAATAGGTGGGCTCTCCGCCTCAAAACCAGCTATGTTTGTGAGGCACGAACCGTATGTCGAAGGATCCGTAGAAACAACACCTGGATTTCTTTAACGTGTACCTAAATTAAGAACACGCCGATTTTTTTTTCGCCTCCGTAGAGATGCGACCGCCATGGCCGGTATTCAGCCCAGCGACTTTGAGCTTCACAGGACAGCACCCAACCGCTAGGCCACCACGGCGTGTTCACAGTTGTACCACCGCCGGATGGTTCTGGGTTACTAAAAACTTGCTACCTGACGCCTCGGTTGCCGAGACTTCGACAATTACGAAAACGAAGATCTACGAAAGCGGGAGTGAGAACCGCAGAATCTTGCTTTCTACGCATTCGAATTTTGTCACTCTTCCCTTATGGCCCCTACGTTTTCCTTAGTCTGCCGCCCGTCCAAGGGCCTGGTCGCGTCTTATAATAGCGCGCTGTGAGCAAATATGCCGAAATAGCTTTTCCGACCAACGTATCCGTAACTTACTACTGCGTGTTCCCCCACATACCGTCACAAAAAGCAAGGCTTACCTTGAGGTGTTTGCTCTGTGCTGCCTCCGGAACACAAAGCGCGCAGTGAAGGCGACCAGTGCCGGCGGTCGGCAGCTATAAGACGAGCTCACGCCCACTTATTTCAAAACAGACTGAGCGCCGAAGCGGCGCACATGGCGTGTACACCAATGCTGACGTCACCGCGGCTGGATCAAAATCTGTTGAGCCTGTGACAATGTGCCATATCTAGGAGTTGCATCGAACAGATCGTGTGCAACGAAGACTGTGATATTGGGACTTGCCGATGTGTGGCACTTCTAGCAATATCTTTAATGAAGACTTAAAAGCCAGATCCCCTCCCCCCCCCCCCTTCTTCTTTCCTCGGTCCTGCGATAACAGAAGTTACCTGTTGTCCTGAGTACGGCGCACGCTTGAGAAGCCGATAAACAGTGAACATAATCCAAGATTCATGTTCAGCTTAGCAGAACAGTGCCATGTTCAAAAGGTATTTTGTAGTACAGCCTCAGTCACTCTCCTATTATTCCAAATAACTCTCATAACTCTTTCAGGAACCTCTTGACATTTTAACCGTCGAAATTTGAGAGCGAAGCCTAGATGAAGAAAAAATAAGGCTGGCCTGATCACGCGCTTCACTGTGCCTTTTGTAGAAGAGCGGTGCTCAAGCAGAGTGCGTGAAGTATTTAGGTGTGTTTTACGATCATAAACTGAGTTGGCGCCACCATATTGAGCACATTAGATGTAAGGCTACTCGCGCTGTTGGTATGATACGCAGACTTGGCCAGCACCCCTTTGGGTTCCGCAGACACTCTTTTCTTATGATATACCGTATGTATGTTCGTCGGATTCTAGAATTTGGTTGCATTTTATACTCTGGTGGTCCAGCATACAAGATTAATCCTTTGGTTCTTTTAGAGCGAGAGGCTCTTCGGAGTTGTCTCAAGGTACCAAAATATATTGCAAATCATGTTCTGTACCAAGAAGCCAGAATCCCCACGTTAGCTTGCAGATTCCTTATCCTCACCGTCAAAACATATTTACAAATTTATGCGTCTTCACAGAGGCGATCACACTTCGTGTTCTGTACTGAAGCGTTAACATTTTTTGATGAGCCTTGGTCTCGCATATACAAACCTCAAGTTTTGTTTGTGCACAATCAACTAGAGGCTTTAGATGTTAACATTCGCGATATCGTCTCAACGGATAAACCATTGGCCAATGCTAAAATTGAATTGGATAATATGTTCCCTTCTAAAGCCAAACTCCTACCTTCCAGATATTTAATAGGCTTATTAGAAGATCATTTATGTCAATTGGGAATTGATAATATAATTGCGACGGATGCATCCGTTCGTGAGGAAAAAGCGGGAGTGGGCATTTTTTCAGAGACTTCCTCCTGGTCATATACCTTGCGCCTCCCGGATTATACACCTATATTTGAAGCAGAGCTCTTAGCCATTCTTTTAGCCATTCGCAAACTTCCTGTACAAAATTCGGCAGTTGTTATAGTGACTGATTCGCTTTCGGTATGCACCTCCCTCGCTTCAGCTTCTCCTTCCAAGTCTTCTGTTCTAAACACATTCACATCATTAATTCCTGCCCACGTGCGTGAAGTTCGATTGGTGTGGGTGCTGGGCCATCGTGGTATATTTATAAACGAGATAGCTGATGTTCTCGCGCGGTGGTCCCTAGATGGGCCGGTAATGTCCGTGGTGCCTACTACTGCCTTTGTTACTTTGTCGAGATTCCGTAAGTACTCCTTACTTCAAGATTCTTTAAAAATGAAGTTACCAATTGAAGAATATGGGCATCTTTCTTTTGTTTGGATAATAAGTGGTGTCCCTCTCGTAAACTGGAAGTGGCAATAACAAAATTTCGCTGTCGTATCCCTCCATTGAACTTTTATTTACACAGGTCTGGTCTGGTGCCATCTCCGCTATGCTGTTATTGTCGAGAGCCTGAAAACATTGATCACTTTTTAATTACCTGTCAGCGTTATAGTAGTCAGAGGAAAAGGCATTTTGAAATTTTATTCAGGAATTTAAACATTCCCCTGAATTCTCAGAACATTCTTTCTTTTGGAGCGTCCTCACTAGGTTATAGCAATAGGAACGTCTGCTTAGCCAGATGCAATTTCCTTCGTGACACAAAAAGAATTCATTGCTAATCATCATTCCATCCAAATCTTCGTACCTCGAAATTGCTCCCACTAGTTGATTAAACCTCAAATTATTTTATTATGGTTCATTTCTATTATAAATAGTCTACCATTCTCTAACATTTCATTCTTACTTACGTTACCGACTCTTTATTCTTCCTTTGTTTTAGCTCAATTGTTTTTTCCTCTTTATATTAACCGTCGGCTTCATGGCCAATCCCCCGTAGTGGGCAAGAGCCAAATTTCAAGGAAAAAAGAAAGAAAGAAAGAATAATTGAAAAATAATTGAAAAAATAATTGAGAAACGATTGTTAAAATATTTAAACAAATTTGATATACTTTCAACAGACCAATTTGGATTTAGATCAGTTTATTCTACTGACTTAGCACTTATATCTCTGACCGACCAACTAAAGAAAGCCATCGATGACGGCAAATTTGCAGGTTCTATATTCGTAGACTTTACCCGGGCATTCGATACCATCGATCATGACATTCTTAATATTAAACTAGACTCAACTGGCATAACTGGTCCTCCTTTACTGCTACTACGCGACTACTTAAGAGACAGGTATCAAGTTATTAGTATATGCAATGCTTATTCTAAACCTACAATTACTAATCTTGGTGTACCGCAGGGGTCAATTTTGGGCCCCTTGCTATTTTTAATTTATATTAATGACCTGCCTAATTGTCTTACCTTCTCCAAATGCATATTATATGCTGATGACACTACAATTATTAATTCTAATGAAGATCTATTAGCAGTAGTAACCCAGCTTAACAGTGACCTTCACAACTTGTTAGGTTGGTGTAAAACCAATAGACTTACCATTAATCCCTCTAAAACCAAATTTCTTTTGTTCTCATCACAAAATAAATCACCACTGTGCATTCCGCCCATTTTTATTGATAACCACGCATTATCGGCAAGTGAAGAATGTGTTTACTTAGGCGTAAATATTGACCATAATTTGAAATTTCGGAACCATGTAACACATCTTAAAAAGAAGTTATCTCACGGAATACGCATCCTCATCAGAGCACGTCCATTTTTTTCACGTCCGGTTTTGCTCTCACTTTATTTCGCGTTTGTGCACTCACACATCAATTATTGCATAACCTCATGGGGTAACACGTACACCACTCACCTAAAACCACTACAAATCATTCAGAACCAGGCAATTCGATTAAGCACGTTTAGTTCACCCACCCATAATGCTAAACAGTTGTTAGAAGAAAATAAAATTCTCGATGTTGCCGCCCTTGTAAAATTCAATCTCGCCACTTTCCTTTCCAAACTAATCAATAAACAAATATCATTATCATCAATTCATCATCTTTACTAAATACTAACCCAGCACGTTTTGCGCAGCATAACAACTTCATTCTGCCCAAAGTAAGAACTAATTATGGCAAACAGACAGTTCACTTTGCGGCCATATCATTATGGAATACATTGCCATTTCTAATAAAAATTCAAAAAACACATAAATTTTGCCATGAATTGAAAAAGTTTTTGTTGTGCGACACTCACTCTTCCTTCTAACCGCTTTCTCCCTCGCCATATCATTCTCTTTTCAGTCTCTTGTTTTTTTTATCATGTTATGCTATTTATATAGATATATATAAATATATTTTACAGTTTACATTTGCGATTGCTTATAGTTGATGTGAGCATCGTCATTTAATTCTATCTGTAGTTCATTTTTTGTAACCTTGTATTCTATTATTTCTGCCACTGTTGTTGCCAATCAAATACTTATGTTTACATTTCATAGGAGGTCCCATTTCAGTGTATACTACGGGACCTCCTTCTGTATATCCTTTTTTGTACATCTTTATATGATATAATAAAACTTGATTTGATTTGGATTTGAAAGAAAGAAAGAAAGAAAGAAAGAAAGAAAGAAAGAAAGAAAGAAAGAAAGAAAGAAAGAAAGAAAGAAAGAAAGAAAGAAAGAAAGAAAGAAAGAAAGAAAGAAAGCGGTACCTTTCTTCATGGTGATGCATTCTTAACGGTGATGCAGTGGTGCTTGAATGCAGACCCAGAAGCTGCTGGTTCAAGCCCGGCCGCAGCGGTCTCAGTTTAAATGGAGGCGAACATTCTTGAGGCCCGTGTACTGTGCGTTATCGGTGCGCGTTAAGTAACCCAACTTGGTCGAAATTTGCGGAGCCCTCCACTACGGCGTTCTCCTTTCCTATCTTTCATTCCCATTCCCTTATCCCGGCGGACGCTAGGCCCTGCTCCCGACAAAGGCTGCAGCAAATAGCGTCATTCAGCGAATCTCAGTGTCTATATTACGCATAGACGCTCGAGCAGTTGCCACATTATTTTGTGCGCGGGTTGGCAAGCGGGGTAAAGCGCGGAGGAAGCTAGCCATAGCCAAGTGCCACCTCAGGAGACCACCTGCCAAAGGTGGAAGCACTTTGGTAGTGGCACGATAATCGCCGAAACAGTGAACATTTAGCTTCCTACCAATACACGTCGAGAAATGAGGTGAGCCGGAAAACGGGAGTTGGAGCGATTTACCACTGCCACTACTATGGCGCAGGGGTTATGATGTTCAACGGCTGACCCTGTCTATGCTTGTATTGGACGCCCAGTTTGCCTCACGATGCAAATCTTTCTTGAGGCTTATAGGTACCGGCGCAACCAGACGACCACAAGAAGGGGGACGCGGACACACCGCGCCTCTGTGTCCGTGTTTCCCTTCTTGTGGTCGCCTGGTTGCGCCGGTGCCTTATAAGTCTCAAGAATGTACCAACTTGCCCAACAAGAGGCTTTCATGTAAATTTTTCTCTTAGAACTCCATCATCGTCATCATCGCCAGCCTATTTGAAGTCCACATTTGTTATTGTTCTTCTGCTAGGGCCCTATGTGAACGGTTCGATCCTCAGTAGCACTGATAAGTAATCATAGTTAAACAAAAACGGAAGATGGGTGCCAGTCACTTACATGCCAATTAACGAACTTCATTTGGCAGAACTGACCCGAAGCCTTTACCACGCTGGTTATTGTAGACTGTTCTTCACAATCCCGCCATGCTAGACATTCATAACCTTCTCCACATAGATCGGACCATGAGTGGCTTCGACCTCTGTTCATCATCATCATCATAATCATCATGCCTACACCCACTGCAGGGCAGGGGCCTCTCCCATAGATCTCCGATTATCCCGGTCCTGTGATAACTGCGAAGAATTTATCGCCGCAAACTTCTCTATCTCATCTGCCCACTTAACTTCCTGCCGCCCCCTTCCCCGCTTGCTTTCTCTAGGGATTCATTCTGTTAACCTAACGACCTCTGTTTTATGTTTCTAAATTACAAAAGAGCGAATTAATATACAAGACGCGAATTTAACCTTGTGCCCAATAGCGCTTCCCAGTCCCCGGTGGTAACCCTGCTTTAACACACCCTTTTAGTGCCAAGACCACATAAATAAATCAGTAATTGCATGAACTCTAGAGCGTGAATGCCTCTCCCTATTAGCACACTTTATCATGGCTCAATAGCCACCCCGTGGAGAAAGTTCGGCCATTTAAAATGCCGATTTAGTTCCGGCTTTATTTTCCCGACACGCTGCGTCGCTTGTTTGATTGCAAGGACGCCTAGAAAGGTGCGAAATCAATTTTAACTTAGCAAGGAGCGCAAACATAAAAACGACACTCAACCCAAGCACACACTTTGCGGTGACTTATAAACATATCTGCTAGTTAGAATGACGCGTGGATCATGCCAGAGCACCCAGCCCATCGAGCGTAAACGACGAATGGGAAGCGCTAAGTGCTGCTGACTTTATGCATCTCCAGTGATAACAAAAGGAAAGGAATAAAGAACGAAGGACAACGGATAGGCAGAGCGTTGGTCTTCCAGTTTTATTGAAGAAACGAACCGATATGTATGTAAGTACATTTGTACATGCGCCAAACAACCAGGATCATGTAACGTGGAGCATGCCTGATGCCGCCCATGAGGTTACAGAACAAAGATAAACTATTTTTTTACTGGCAGCGCAATGGAAGATGTAATTAATGCATTTTCGCTTTCTTCTAACAGCTATGCTGTTAGTCAAACCATAAAAACGTCAGCCGTCTGAAAAAGAAAGAACCCTGGCCAAGCCGTTCTCTCCCACACCACCTCCCCCGCTTTTCTCCAAATGTCATGACGTCACTGGCGACTGCGCATGCGCTCCTCCTCCATTCCGTCGAAGGGCCCGTGCACGGGCGGTAGCGCGCGTCCTGCGTCCGCGACCGTATCTCTTTTGAGGGGAATGTCTCTACGCTGACTTTGGTGCTAAACGTTCGGCACCCGTCGGAGTGCATCGCGAGGCGTTTCCCGAAGCCTCAGACCACGATAAAATGTGTTATCTCCCTCTAGACTTTGGCTACGCAGCCGCGTCAGTCGACGGAAACTTCTGAACGCTGAGACCGGTGCGAAACGTGCAAAAACATAAGCTGGGCCTCGGAGTGCTTCGGAAGGCGTTTCCAGGAGCATGAGACCACGAAGAAATACGGAGGTGCCGGATGTGCCGGGTCTCACTGCTGAGAGGCAAGGTGCCACAGTTCTCGAAGACGAACGGTTTCGTGTACCCCGCTGAGCCAGCGCCGCTGACCATACACGTGCAATGCTTAACAAAAGCCAAGAAAAATCCAGGACCAGCTAGTTGCATCGCTGTGTCTAGCTTTGCGCCATTAGTGCAACCTACGCCCATTTTTAATTTCCAATGCAAGCTCGCGCTTCGCTCCTATAAAACAAAACATATTTCAATGCACAGCTATTTAATTACATTTGAAAATAGCCGGCCGAGCCTGTCGCAGTTAAAACAATCGCAGCAGTCAGGAACGAAACCGCCATTAGCCGACGGGGGCCAACCGAGCGACGGGAGCGATTTCAGTCGCTGAAATCGCAACGTGTTAAACAGCCGTAAGCTTAGTTCGCTTACGGATGCCATTACGCCACGGCTCGAATAAACGAAGCGCGCTCCAAGCTATGCACTCTCTGCTTCAGCGTTCTGAGGTTTGTGCATCGTTGGCTTTAGTGCAATGCCTATGTCTAGAAAACAGTTCACTACCAAAGAGCAGGAAGTGTGACGTGAAAGAATTCACGCATTTGTTCTGAGAGGAATAGGTGACGGCGTGCCAATCCAGATCGCATGGTCAGTGACGCTGCTGCCAGCGTGGTGTGGCGTGGAGGAGGGGAGACGATAAACATTGTCTTGTACAGTATAGTGTAGCACGGAAACTGGAAAGGGAAGGGGGTGAGGAGGATCGATGGAAGGGCGCGGAGGAGGAGAAAAAATAGGAGGTGAGGATATACTATGGCACATCATCTACAGTATAGTGTAGCAAATGGTGGGAGAGGGGGAAGGGTAAGGGGCGGAGAGTGCGACATAGGAAGCGATTACAGAAGAAAGATTACAGAAAAGAAAAGGATAAGCTGTTGCTAGAGACAACGATATGTTGAAAAATAAATGTCAAAGAGCTCCGTCTGGCTTCTCCATGTGGTGGTGCTGGCTTGTTAGCTCTTCGGTGTACTCGGAGTGCGTAGGCGTGGCGCTGATCTAATTTCTTTTTCCTGCCACTGATTCTTTTTCGACCGAGTACGCTATGCCATTCCAGCTTTATAGCCTACATCCAATAAAGGGTGTCTCGTTCCCATGAATTTGAGCTTTAATGCTAATTCTTTTTCTACTTCAAAGCGTCATGATCACGAATAGAAAACCAAGCTGCATGTGATGCGTGCAGTACAATAAAGAAATGAACTATAAACGTGCATGCGTATATTTATTTACACGACAGGAATTGATACAAGGTAAATCGCCCGTTCGAAGGTCATGCAATTAGCCAACTGCTAACGTAGTAGTATGGAGGGACTGGGATAAGGACGCACTGATGAACACGATGTGCACGCCGCGATGGTCTAGCTACTATGGCACTCCGCTGTTGATCCAAGGGTCGCTGGATCACGTCCCGACCGCGGTGACTGACTTTCGACGGAACGTGTTGAGGCCCGTGTACAAATGGGCGCTTGAGAGTCCTTTCAGCACTAAATTATCTTCCGAAAAAAAGATTCGCCTGTAGAAACACCGACAGAGAGCGATCTGCTTTCGAGAAGCGGTGTTTTCTAGAGGAGGAGTTCGCCGTTTTTTGTTTTTGTTCTTTTTTACGGCCGAAAAAGAGTATCCTCGAAACCAGTGTGCCAGCCATTGTCGATTGATGAAAATAAAAGCAAAAGCTTAGTTATCCATCATTTAAGCGGGTGTCATCAAAACGACTTTCTTGCCTCTCAGAAAACGCGGGTAGAGCGGGTCAGGAAGAGAACATGGCTATAGGTGCGCACTTGAACCGCAAGCACGGATGAAAGAAATGCGCCAGGAATATTAATCTTTGTAAGCATCAGTGGCCAATGGCTCTGCCCATAACGCATGCGATTCTGTCTTCTTCCGCGGCACGGCTGCCCGTGAGAATCAAAGAGAATCAACCCGAGAAAAAATCCCACTGTTTCCAGTCGAACTTCAACACGTAGCTAGTTGTGCGAACTCTTCTTAAAGTAGGCCAAAATAAATGTGGGCTGCTTACACTAGTGCTGCACGTTGCATTACCAGCTGAGCTGGTGCCCGACCTACCCCAGCTCTTCCTGCTTCTACAAGCTAGACGAAGTCACATGATTTGTTACCTGACGACCTGTTGTTGTTCTTTTTCATTTATTTACTCATACTGCTGGCCTGTCGGCGGTTACAGGGTGGATCAAAAGCAGCACTTCTGCAAGTCACACATTACATGAAAGAGGAAAATAAATGTTTTAAAGGCAACAAAACACTGCATCAGTATATGTGAGAATTTAACAAAGAATACCAAGAAACATAAGCATACATAAGAGAAGTAGTTATCGTACATCCTAAAGGTGTCGCGTGAATACTTGGAGCATGGTTACGGAGTCAACATGTCATGTGACCAGCTGTGACGTCAAGTTACACAATTTGCGTCACGTCTCTGGGTTCAAATTGGCTTGAGGGGTCCGGTGTGGCGTCTTCGGACGTTGTTTTCGCAGGACCACGTCACGTGACAAGCTGCGATTGCATGTTACCTGATGTGGCTGCGACGGACTAGTGGTGCGAAAGCTGAGGGAGCAGCTAAGCTGGCAGAGTACCCCTACTTCTTTCCTTGCTGTTCACCTTCAATTCACTCTCCCACCTCTTGCTAGCTAGACTAGACTGTGCACGACTATGCCACGCTGAGCCCTCTCCCTTTTGTCTCTCCTCATTACCCTCAATTCCCATTTCCAAACCTTGTGATACTGTACTGTCCTTGCCTTTACTATGCACCAACGACTCCCGTGCTCCTCAACATCACTTTCCTTGAACACCTCCTTGCTATACTGTATTATATGAAGCTACGCTATCCTTTTCACTGTAGTGGTACCTGCCACTGCCGAACGCGCGCAGCAGAAAATACCAGAACCGGATCCTGTCACTCGTTTGTGTAAACCCGCTTGGTGACTTTCCATCTCGCATGGCTTCCCCGCGTCTCGCCTTCCGTGGTTTACTCGTCGAGAAAATAAAGGCAGATGCACAGCAAACGTGGTCGTCGTCGGTTCCTCCTGCACGCGCTCTACAACTCTTTCTCTTCCTCCTCTCCCCACTCACTTCCCTTTACCACCCCTCGTAATCGCATCGTGGTTTTCAAATTATAGCTCACATTATTTCAAAAAGAAATTTGGTGGACGACAGGGCTAAAGGAAGCTGTCTGCTGCTTGACAGAGGCCTGGACACGATATTCAAGACAGGGCTTGTCTCCGTCCTGCATGTCACTCCGTTAAAGAGACACATAAAAAAATAAAACAATAAAACTTTTTACGCCACCCTCACGGTGACGGCGAGAGCTGCTGGGTTTTGCCTACGACGCTGTTGAGCGAGACGATTTTGTTCTTTCCGCCGAGCCTTATATTCACGCTCTTCTTCTGCCGTCTTTACTTTCCGTGGTCTACCCATAGTGGGGTAGTCTAGAAATGAACCGAAGCAGTTACTAGGCTGGAAGGGTTTCGAATGACGTCAACCCTCTTTCAAGCAGCTGCATAAGTTTTGCAACAGCTGCAATCTAATCTTACGGACCGCGCCGAGCCTGTTTCCGTTGTTTGCCCGCAGCCCTTATCATCCATCATGTTGGCTCATCACTTTGAAGCTTGTTTTGAAGCTTTGAAGCTTGCTTGAAGCTCGCGCGTAAGGGCGCGTTCTCCTTCTTTGCGAGCTGGTCGAGCGTTCATCGAAGAAAGAGCGTTTCCATAGGCAACGCGCGCCTTTCTCTCTCTCTCTCTCTCTCTCTCTTATAAGACAGCAGATGGAAGAGTGAGAGAGGTATCGCGCCGGGGGGCACGCGCCGAGCGCGAGCGCGAGCGAGGAGCGGTTCGTCGGGATCGTTTTTAGGGGCGAAGCTCCTTATGGCGTGGGTCGTTCGTCCCTTGTAGTCGTAACCACCTCGTTCTAGGATTGCGCTCGATAGCTCGCGCGCCGGGAGGCTCGCGCTCGCCCTCGGCGCGTTCCTCCCGGCGCGCGAGCTCTCTCACTCTTCCATCTGCTGTCTTGTGTGAGAGAGACAGAAAGAGAGAGAGAGAGCGAAAGACTGTCCGTTTCTAACGACGATGATGGGTTTGTGCTAGCGCGTTACGGCGCGTGTAAGAAGCTGGTGTAAGACGCTGTGGCCTCTCCGCCTTAAACTCTTTCAGCAGTCATGGGATGGCGTCGGCAAACGCGGTGCGCGTTCCGGCCTGTGTAAGGGGCTGCGTAAGACACTGTGGCCTCTCCCCCCTTACTAGAGTGTACTGCATGTTTCTAACGCGTTTGTGCTAGCGTCCCCTTAAACGCGAGATCCCAGCGTTCGAATAGAGTGTTTCTCACGTCTTTACATGATGATCGACTGGGCGAATTATACGGAAGATTAACGGTTTACCGGTGATTCACTCCAGAGCTTCGCCCACTCATCATCATTCACCCCGTGGATATGCTGTGAATTTTTTTGTTTACAACGACGGACACGACAGAACCCTTGGCTGGTAGAGGTACAAAGCTTTGCTTTAAATATGACAGCTCCACTAACGTGAAACTGAGAACGCGTTGGTTGATTCCTAGGCTTTCACGTCCCAAACCCAGCTTTCGTTATGAGACGCCGTAATGGACGGCTATGGAAATTTTAACCACCTGGGGTTCTTTAACGTGCACTGAAACCGCAGAGTACACGGGCCTCGGCATTTCGCCTTCATCAAAATACTATGCCGCGGCTTGGATTTGATCCCGCGAACTTCGGATCTGCAGCCGAGTACCACAGCTACTAGACCACCGTGGCGGGGCTCAGAAGGTGTGAAGCACGCGGTGATGCGTCGCTGTTTCCCACAGAAAACATCAGTCGCTGCTAATTGTCTTGGTTTAGCGCCTCCACGACAAGACGTTAGACGCCGACATCCCGGGCTCATTAGCAGAGACTAGTTGGAATCGCTTCTGACACGACAACTCTACACATTACAATGTCCGGGCGCACCTATTTCAGGATCGGCCTACACATGCACCACAATGACTGCACTGTTTCCAGGATGGGCCCCAACACAATTTTCGCAACCTAATTGAACAAATTCCTGTTACTAACGCAAATAAATCCGGACTATTCTTTTATTTTAAGTTAGTTTAAACCATGTTAGTTTATTTTGAACAATTTCTCTCCATTATACACTTGTTTTTTGACCATGGTTTGACATATTGATTTACCGTGACGACAAGGGAGGCCGACAGCCTGAGACCCAAAGGTGCATCGCCCCCTGATATAATTAATTTGATTTGTGGGGTTTAACGTCCCAAAACCAGCTCTGATTATGAGAGAGACGCCGTAGTGGAGGTCTCCGGAAATTTCGACCGCCTGGGGTTCTTTAACGTGTACTGACATTGCACAGCACACGGGCATTTTGCCTCCATCGAAATGCAGCCGCCGCGGCCGGGATTCGATCCCGCGACCCTTGGATCTGCAGCCAAGTACCATAGCCACTAGACCATCGTGGCGGGGCACCCCTAATATAACGAAAGTATTTGCGAACTAAGAGACATTCAGCTCGCCTCCGGGATGCGCAGCTGTGTTGTTGCACGGAATTTCCTACTAAAATACTAGAGGGAAAACTGGCGCTGCGATCGTGAAGCCGCCATGGGAATGATGGGTATGACATGGATTTGTCTAGTCTTCGTGCCTGCGGTTTCAAACGTTTTGGTGGATTAGTTTATTCCTGTTTTTAACTTCAGCGACGCGAGTGACATTACTACACTCTTTCATTGCGCGACGAAGGCAGCGGCTCCAGTGTACGCTTTACTGCTAGAAATCGTAAGACTGTCGCATGTACCAAAGTCGCTTGCAATGATGTAGTGCCATGTAATCTGTTTCGTTGTGTTTGTGGAAGGATGGCTACACCATATTATTGCAGCAGTATTTTACCCTACTTTTAACCCATTCGCGCTGCGTCTCGCGAACCTTATCGATGTGGTTTCGCTGTTTTTTTTTTGTTTTTTTTGTATCAGATGCGATAGAAAAAGAAAGTAACCGCAGGGTCGCTTTCACGGCTGACACACATTCCTTGCCAGAAGGCTGTTCGTATATCTTCTACAACGGCATTCTACCACGGCTGTCCGATTAATTCAATGCCGACCGAACGCGCCAAGCAGGCGCACAGCCATCGTGCGCATAGTAGAGGCGAACTGGGTGATATGCAGACGCGCCTGCGGACGACGAGTCAGCTCAGATCGCTCAGGCGCAATTTCCGACGGAGTTTAACGGCGCGATTGTTTATTGAACATCGTTTTTTTGTTTTTTTCACAAAACCAACCACCAAGCGATGGGCGATACTGCGCTCTTGCTACGGCCTCACGCAGGCGCTTGACCCATGCACATAGTTTGTAAAAATACAGTGGAGCACTTGCCCTGCTCTAAAGGAAGCGCGCGAAAGCCCGTTCGTTATATTTAGATGACACATCTACTTTTTACATACTTGAAAAGGTCAACACGTCACTTACACGAGCAAAAATCTTTATTTCAAGTTCGAACACAACTACATCTGGAACTTAAACCTGTATGAACGCTGCTAAATCGGGGCACAAGCAGAGCAGGCAACATTGCCACATCGCACAATGTTGCTAAATTTCTGAGCGTTCAGTATTTTTCTAACCGCGAAAAAGCAACTAGTACCTGCGCACCCACATAGTTATTCCAAAGTCTTCCGTTTTATTACAATATCTTGTCGTAAACGACCTATTTTTTGACGTCGCAAAAGCGACATGAAGCCAGAGCAACGAAGACTAGGCAAATCCATGTCGTACCCATCATTCCCATGCTGGCTCAACCGCCTTGTTTGAAACTCCCATAGACACTAGCGCCACATTTCCCTCTAGTATTTTAGTAGGAAATTCTATGGGTTGTTGCGTGCATAGTGGCGCCCAGTCGCGGCCTCGTTGCAAGACTTTCCACAGCAACTGTATAAAAGTGTTATTCGGCGAAATACCTTAAACTTTGAATATTGACAATACACCCATAGCTTCGAAAGGCATGTCAGAACTAAGCCCGCTCTGTCCGCTGTGCTATAAGCACGCTCGCTAACTTTCAGAAGTAAAATATCGCGCGCACACCTATGCACAGGATAACACAAATGGAAATTCCATTGTATAAGACGATTCGTTCAGGCCATTTTAGATATTTTTAGCATCGCCAGACCACAATCTGGATTCCCTAGGCATAGGGTAGCCAACGGAGCACGCGCTTGGTTAACTTTCCTGCCTTTCCTCTTCATTTCTCCCTCCCTCTATATAAATATTCAGACTCGCTAGACTTGTGCGCGATTAATTTTTTTTCAGTTACCCGGCAGTTTTAACACCTTTGCACCTTATTTCAGACACCTCTTATGACGCTGTTTGGTATACAACGTTCGAATAATCACATCAAATGTACTGACAACGTGCAATTTGCTTCGCGGTTCTACCTGTGCGATTCTTCGGAGCGAATCTTGGCAGGCCCGGTTAAGCAATGCTGAGTAAGCCAGAGCCCGAGTGAGCACAGTTGGGCTATAGTTTAGGGAACGCGAGCCGAACTGAACCCGGTTGAGCAGATATTTCGTGAAACTGAATCTACAGTTCAGCTGAGCCAAGCTGATTATTAATGATGATATCGGTGCAGCAGGAAGTTAGTGATCTTAGTCTGAAACGAGTCCAATTTATGAGGTGTCTGGCGATTATGAGTGAACTCAGCCGAGTATTACATTGGCGAGTGAGCTCGGCAGAGCCACATAATGGCGACTTCGAGCTACAGTGCACCCGGCTAAGCGAGAATCGGGCGAATCTGAGCGTGTTGGCGATTGAGATTCCAAATTGATCAATGTGTTGCCGAGCCTCGGCCCGAGTGACGTTAAAGAGAAGTCTATCACGAGCGAGCTCCATTTAATTTGCGGCCTTTGCGCTGAAGTGCCTTGAAATTTGGTTGTAGGTCTCTAGGTATGTCAATTAATAGACCCCTTCTGTGGAAACATGCCACCACTGTAGCAGAGCATATCGGAATCAGCTGCGAGTCAGTGTGAAAGAAGACGCTGAGGTTTGTGTGGCGCGCGCCAAGTGAACCGTCCCAGCTGAGTAGGCTTATTCAGTCGCGGCGTCTTCAAGTGTCGCACGCCTTGTTCAAGTGTCGCACGCCTTGTTCAAGTGTCGCACGCCTTGTTCAAGTGTCGCACGCCTTGTTCAAGTGTCGCACGCCTTGTTCAAGTGTCGCACGCCTTGTTCAAGTGTCGCACGCCTTGTTCAAGTGTCGCACGCCTTGTTCAAGTGTCGCACGCCTTGTTCAAGTGTCGCACGCCTTGTTCAAGTGTCGCACACCTTGCCCGGCACGACCATTCGACCGCGTCGGAATCGATCTCTATGGTCCGCTCCCCAACACCTCTGACGGAAACAGATGGATCATGGTCGCCGTCGACCATCTCACACGCTATGCCGAAACGTCTGCGTTACCAGCTGCCACGGCGAAAGACGTCACCTGCTTCATTCTCCCCTACCGACCCGATCTTACTGAAGCGACACCTGCATATGCCGAAGAGTGCCGTCAACTCGCCCGCTCTTTCACCGCGCAAGACCAATGGCGCCAGAAATCCCGCCATGACGCCTCTGCCTGTAATGCCCACTATACTCCGGGGATGCTGGTTTGGCTCTGGGTACCATCGACTACTCCCGGACTTTCCACCAAGGTTCTCTCGCGCTATCACGGGCCCTACCGTGTTGTCGCGCAGACATCTGCAGTGAACTATGTCGTCGAGCCGCTTGAACAGTCATCCGACCGCCGCTGTCGAGGACGTGAAACAGTGCACGTAGCGCGGCTCAAGCCATACTACGACCCCCCTGTCGTGCCATTCCCCTAGGTCGCCAGGTTGGCTCCTTTCTGCGCGGGGAGTGATTGTAGCAGAGCATATCGGAATCAGCTGCGAGTCAGTGTGAAAGAAGAAGCTGAGGTTTGTGTGGCGCGCGCCAAGTGAACCGTCCCAGCTGAGTAGGCTTATTCAGTTATTCAGTCGCGGCGTCTTCAAGTGTCGCACGCCTTGTTTCACCACGCACTTCCTGTGGAAACCAAACCACAAACATTGCTTTCTTTTCATACGATCTTTAAACTTTTTGAAAACCTGGGTAATGACGGCCAAGGATTGGGAGGGGGGGGGGGGGAGAAGTGCGGGAAATGTGTCCACTTTGGATGGCCGCTACAGGGCGTGCCATGACAAGCAGACGTAAAGGACGAAGTCACCGGCATCGAGGTGCAACGTAGCCCTTAGTAGGGCACGTTCGCTCTTTTTAAGCTAGTCATCAACAGGCGACTGCATGCCTGATGTATTCCTATTAGCGAACTGGAGTTCTCAAGTAGGGGGCATACCTTGCCGTGTTTGCAACCGTCGGCGATGCAAAACCTGCACAGGAGAAACCTGCATAAGAGTTTATTGCGAACAGTAAGCGAACGAAAACACGCACGATAACTATATAACACAGTAAAGCCCGACGTCAGGGTGCCTCATTTGCGATGCCTTAGAGGGAGCGCAGCATATCCGGTAGACTGCGAGCTCCGATAAGCCAGGCAAGCGCGTCAATGCTGAGTCTGCCGAGCACGAGAGTACGAAGCCGGGCTGGCTCCGAGGCGGCGCCAGTTAATGTGGCGTAGTTCGCTCTGAGCCTTAAGCGGGCTTTTTGAATTTCCTCGGATGCTTTTTCCGATGTCACGCCCAGCCTTTCAGCCACCAGGTCCTGCAAAAAGCTCGAGCCGTGTTGAACCTCGAAGGCCAGGACATGACTCCTTGTAGTGGAGCCGAGGACGAAGCAGCTGGCGTCGTTCACCTCCATCTGCGTTTAGAAGGTGTAGTTGCATTCGTCTGAACAAAGTGCTTTCCCTTCACGCATAAAGAAACGAGCACGAGGTTCAGGTATAGTACACGTGTTGAAGTCGTGAATGAACTTGACAGCCGTAGTTTGGGTGAATGGCGACTTGGCACAAAACTGGAGATTACTTTCCGGAAGGACTTTGCGTGAAGAGAAGATATCGCTGGTCATAGGAAACTACAGTACTGAGAAGCAATTGGAAATAATATCGAGCCGATTATTTTGTTACGGCCGAACTAGGACTTTCCTGCAACAGCCTTTGAGTTACCTTGAAGGAAAATTGTACGCATGTGTCACAAAGACGTTATTTCAGAAGCGAGATCAATTACTCCGTTTCATAGCGAACATATTCAGTAGGTGGCGGGCTTGCACTTCACCGCAAGCGCTTAGTCTGGCATAAGATGCACATCCGCTAGTGACGGTGGAATCTGGAAAAACGGGATACCTCAAAACTTATCGCCTCTAAGGAACATTCTGTTCAACGGTTGAACCGTGCCGTTTCAAATTGCAGTCAGCAACAGCTCATCGGCCGCGTCAGATTCGGAATCAGAATAGCAAAGTTCCAATGAAAACACTAGTACTACATGCATGTAAAAACCACCTGGTTAGGAAGTGGCCCCTAAAAGCACTGACGATCTTTGGTCGAGTACTCGTATGGCAGAAGTACTTAAATAGCTGTGCAAATTTTGAGTCCTTGCTAGTGAACGAAACTCAAGATAATTGCCACCAAGTTCATAGTCGTCCTGCGACAACGTTCAAACGCAGTCAGTGAAGTTTTGCGAACTAAAGGGATATATTTATAACCATGTAATTCTTCCTCACCTCCTTAAGCGGATGGGCGTAGGAAGTGGGATGTCCAGAGGCAATTGCCAGAGCGCTTTGCTACATCTTTTATTTTATATGTAGACCAACGCATGCAACAAATAGCAATGTTCATGACGTCTTCTCTTTAGCGTTTGGCGCGGGATTGAAATGTAAAATTTTGACGTTCATGCTTTTTAATGATGAACTTAAAGTGACAAAATTTAGAGGACAAAACTAACAGTGCAGCTTCCGAACAACAACTTTGTCAGTGTAAACCCACTTTTGTGTTTCACTTTATTCGGTACCTGCATCGCCATCTGCAGGCATTAGAGCAGGGGGCTATATACATCACTAAATCAACAGTCATTCATTTCTGCACACAAAGCGTGGTAAAAGTCATCATTACATTATAATTCAACAATGTTTGACGGAAGAGAATTCCACTTGCTCGTGGTCCTACAGAAAAAAATGAATAACGCTAAGTGTCACCTTTAAAAGGAAATTCGCGAACTTTCAAAGCATGGTCCCTTCTACGCGAAATATGATGGCAATGAGATGTATTTGTTTCCGTCTATGCCTGTTTTCGAATAATACACGCTGTGAAAGAATTTTAGTCAGGGCCATTCTTCTGTCCCTTAGATACTGCCAGTGAAGTGCGCGCTTACTTTCAGTGATACTGAGGTTCCTGTCGTAATTTCCCAAGGCAAATCATACACCCTTACCCTCGATTTTTTTTCTGGAAGGTCAACTAACCGATGAGTTTGGGGATCCCGGCTGGTACACGCGTACTCAAGTACAGAACGTAAGCGAGTGAAACACAATCGTTCCTTCAAATGACTAGGTAATTGCCCAAAATTTCGCCGTTCGCTTTAGTTCTGCTTAGACGTCTTTACTATAGTGAAAGAGGTGGGAGATCGACCAACAGATCCGGTTTCTTCGGTGCACCCGCGACAGGTGAGCTTGGTAAGTGCAAGAGCAATTTTGAGTTGCACCTTGCACTTGTAGCACAGCTATTTGGCAAAGGGAAATGACGATCGACAAGCCCCGCGTGACTTTGACAAAGGTTGCTCACGTGAAGTTCGTATTATTCAGGGATACAGGTGTGCTACAGTGGAACTGCCGGAGTTTTGCACGCAAAAACGACGGTATGATTATAAAACACGCCTATCACGATAGTCATTATGCGAGCTGGTGAAGATCGTTTAACGGACGCTGACATTCGCGCGGTACACGGGCCGAGTATTTCGCCTTCATCAATAAGCGGCCACAGGTAAAGTCCAGGCAGTCCAGCTACAATGACCTTCGCGCTCTCACTGGCTCCAATAAGCACTTAAGAAATGCAGAATATGAAGTTAATACGGAAGTAACTTCACCGAGGCATTTCTCATGGAAGACGGTTGGGGCGGTATTTCGGTCGACGCTAGTCTTGCAGGTACTGCGCGAGCACGTATGCAGAAGCATTATGTTACATCGGAAGCACTAAAATAAACGGGTTATATAAGACAAGGGCCCCATAAATTACCAAAAGGTATGAATTAATAATGAAAAAAAACTCATTCTAGAGTACGGTGCATGCATGTGGAACTTATATAAAGTGGGCCGACATGATTAACAGAATCTGTGGAAACAAATGCTTTTCATTTGATTCAACGTCGCTATGACCTATTTGGAGTTATTCAATTACGTTGCACACGCGATATTGATTCTTCGAAACTTCTACAGTCATTCGCACACTCGTATTGTCGAATATATAAGGACCGCTGCATCGCCCATGGTAGTGCTTTTCCGACTAGATGTGGGTCACGGAGCTACCCAACCCCCCCCCCCCTCCCTCCACCACCGTTCTTCTGTTTTCTGGGCGACTAGTAATTATGAAGCTTTAACCGAGCGTTAATTCGGTGTCGCAGTAATTTGTCCAGTTTGCAAAATGGTGCGATGCCATTTTGCAGATGCACGTGTGTCACATGCTTATTATTCGATGTCCTTGTTTCTATGTATCCCACTCCTGCAACAGCCCTACGTAAGGCAGGGGTGGTTGGGAATTGAATAACGAGTACAGTGAGTGGCATCGTTGGCAAATACGCCACATCAGTGTGCTAACTCACCCTGTTACGCCGAATAAATGCCTTGATACGTGAATGAGCGATGCGCTTGCCGCCGTGAACCAGAGACAAGGAGGTGACTGTGTGGTTGTGCTCAAGGGCCATCTCGAGCTCACCAAGGACATTACGTTCTTCATGGTCGTAGATGCCCTTATCTCTAAGTGTAATGGTGATGGTGTTGACGCTCTTGTTCTCGAGGAGGAAGTGACGCAGCGTGCGGAGAGAAGTGGGGCCGAATGAAAAACCTGACACTTCAAGGGTCTGCACACTGGTGTTGTCTTTCAGGCCGTTGAGCAGGAAACAGCACTGAAGTTCGCTCAGCAGGATGTTCAGGTTAAGGGTCCTGCAATAAAAAGAACAAGAGGAATAGATTCCCCTATGTGATCAAGCAATTGACACGGCGTTCTTTGGTCTGCAAATGTAGAAGCGGAATGCTTACTTGGGCCGGCTTGTTGCATGATTACATGAACATAATAGCTCAAGCAACCATACCAGTTTCTTTTGTCCCTATGGGGACACATCGATCGCACAGTTCGTTTCATACAGAGAGGCGCAACACGAACAGCTTACAAATTCCGTCACCGACCGATGATAAGGGGCGGGGGATGCGGCGCAGACATGCCTTCCTCCCGCACTGCCATTTATAACCGCGCGCATACACACGCAAGAGCATTAACAGAAGCCCCTGGACTGAAGCGCTTCACAGAGGCGGAACCCGCGCGCTTAACACCTTGGTGTGCATTGTTCTAAACCCAGGCCAAGAGCGCTGGCTTTCGAGTAATATTGAGCAACCGAATGCGGGTGTGTACAGTTACATTGCAGAAACTCAGCCGAGCAAAATCGAGGCAGTGTTCACGCAACGGCCGATTCAGAGCTCCCCCTTGTGTCTTGAACACGGTTCCTCTACATTTCGTTCCACGTAAATGGAGGTTCATCTCTTTCTGAGCACAGCGCTTAACTCGCTACGCATAAATATGAAGTATTACTACCCTGAGTGCGCACTAATTACGGCATAAAATCGTTGGCATTCACAGCCATGTGATTATGGAATTCTAGTCCACCCAATATAATATCTTTAGGTAACCTGTAGACGCTCAAAAGAACTTTAAAGTTATACCTTCTATCGTCAAATCATTCGATGTTGTCCTTTTTGAATTGTGATGTAGCGACTGCATCGTTTTAGTTGTATTTATTACTATGTTGTATCGTTTCGTTGTTTTGCTATAGCCGTTCTATAATATTGTTCTACTGACTACATTGTCTTGCCATTTGCCTTTGCATTTTTAGGGGCGAAGCTCCTCTTAGTCTAACCTTGTCACGCGTCAGGCGTAACCCGCGTGCCGGGAGGCACGCGCTCGCCCTCTGCGGGTGCCTCCCGGCGCGTGCCTCTGCTGTCTTGTGAGAGAGAGAGAGAGAGAGAGAGAGAGCGAAAGGCGCGCGTTGGCTATGGAAACGCTCTTTCTTAGAGGAACGCTCTAACAGCTCGCAAAGAAGGAGAACGCGCCCTCACCCGCGAGAGGCAACGTTGGCGCAGGCAGCGTCTCCAAGCGAGTTTCTTGATTGAAAAATACCGACTACCCGCGTTGTTTGATGCTTCCTTCATCGTGGGTACCCCTACAGTCTTCGGACTATGGAACCGTAGTCTGTAAAACGTCTCCTTCACTTTATGCATCGCTACTTCGCTAATAATAAACTTCGAAACTTTAAACTTCTGCAAAGCGAAGTTATGATCCAAGACGTTGAAATTGTCAAGCAACAGAACTGCAAACCATCAATGACCTCGCAACGAATGATGCACTTAGGGGTGACGCTAAAAGGTACTGTCGGTGTGGGCCGCGCCAACGCCTCTTATACCCCTGTCACACTAGACGTTTTAACGTCATTCGATTCAAATGACGTTCGGTGCAACAAATCTCATTCGACCCGTGGTTGTGCTACACACGAAGATGTAATGTCATTCGTTTACGATATCAGTGACAATAGTTCCAAAAGAACTGGACATAAAAGCTGCAGAGCGTGAACGCAGAGTGGCTGAAAAGTCGTCCTATTTCATTTAAAATAAACGCAGGGCTTTGCTTCACTGAATTACACCAACAGAATAATTTGCAGCTGATACGGCAGCGGTCAAAGGGGGCGCTGACTTGCAGCAGGCGAACCATTCATTTACTGTTTTTATAAGCAAAGCGCGTCAGTGAGAAACAGACGTTAAAGTAAGACGTTGTGTATAAGCTCAGCACTCAAGCAAACTGCGTTCGCGATTGCACCCTGTGGTAAAATAGCGAAGCCGGTCAGACGCCGCTGATGTCGAGAGTAAACTCATTTTGTTACGGCCTGCCTGGCTGTTTTCTTTTTAAAATGATGAATATCGGCAAACCCGCTAAAGTAATACCATTTTCATGTGACGTTTCACAAATTAGGAATGCTCAGTTCCGCACGTTTTCGTTGTCTCTGGGGTAGAGAGTACGCATTCGGTCCCAGTGCGAATGCGAATGAGTTCTTCGAACTCATTCGATTCCAGAAGTCATTCGATTCGAATGATGTTAAATGTCGCCGTGTAGCAGCGGAATAATGTCATTCGATGCGAATCTCATTGCGTTCGAATGACATTAAAACGTCCAGTGTGACAGGGGTATTAGGCAAGTTCCAGGCCTGCGTCCGAGAATGCGCCGTCACAAGGGGAAGGACGACCGACATGCCCGACGAGTCTGCTTCAATCGCATGCTGTTACCCAGTAGCCTTAGCGAGTCCGACCGTCAGGAGCGCGTCTCTGCGTTGTTGCTCAAGGCACGTTCCACGCGGTTCTCGAACTAATTTTGTGAAAATAGAGCCAAAATTAGTACTATGACTATGCCAAATTAGTGTTGCGTTCCGGGAGCTTGCGGGAATTAAGGAGAGAGATAAATACACATTTTTTACGTCCCAAAAGACTAAGGCATGCGGCAGAAGTGGTTCCGCGGGAACATTGAAAGAATGTTGTGCGGACTGCGTACATGAAGGCAAGTCCTTTTAGGCGCGAACCACCCCTGGGCCGAGTTTGCGGCGTACACCCGGCCACGGCCGGTCTGGACGAGCGCGCGCGTCCAAACCGGCCGTGACCCGGCGTAGCCATCTAATTACAGTTGCGCCTGGGGCGGAGTCTCGTGAGAGCGAACGGAGCGCGTTGACTATAGAAACGCTCTTTCTGTGATTAACACTTTATCGCGGGCGAGGGACTGTTCTCGTTCCTCACGAGCTGGTAGACAACGCTGACGCAGGCAGCGTCTGCTAGCGAGTTTAATTGAAAAAACCGGCTGCTCGCGCTGCACATCGGTTCAGCGGCCACCCCTTATATACATACAGATCCACTGTATCTTTACCTGCAATGTAGTGCCGCTTGAGATTTCTCTTGAGCGTAATTGAACCCCAAGGGTTCGCAGCGTGCGCATTAACTAAAAGTAATCGGAACTCGGCACGATCTACGACGTGGGAGCGCAGGAACCTCATAAGTACCAGGAGTATAAATTACAACGCGTGTGTAAGCATACACACCGGTTGTCACTCATTTACATGCATGAGCGGGCAATGTCACGGGTGATTTACGGTAACCCCGAACGATCCCGAGTGCTTCGCCTACTCGTCATGGTTCACTTCGTGGAGATGCGTAGATTTTTTTTAAATGCTTGTAGAGGTATTTCCAGTAATTTTTCTCTGCAACCAAGAGGTTTACTTTAACAACCGACAGGCACAGGTGAAAAATAAAATAACTCGCCTCACGTGCTGTTTGCTAACACGCGTGTGAAGTGCAGGCAGACTTTCGTTTGCGCAGGTGTTTTTAGACCACTTCCCCTGTGCTTTATGAAGCAAACGACCCTTCACACAAATCGAAGAACTGTCAATGTGTTAGAGCTGATGCGGGTGCCACGCCAGCGTCGTGATTGTGTAGCCACAATATTTCCCGGGTGTCTGTCGTATTTCCCGAAGCCTTGTTCCGCACTGTGTTTCTTCTTTTGTAACGGCAGGGTCACTTCATGCTAATACTGAATCTTGTATCATTTGTGCAATGTTGGACCCGCGATGCACATTAGTGGCGCTCTTTTTTGTCGTATTGTTGCGCAACGGCAATATTACATACACTGATTTGAGCTTCTTGAGCTATTAGATCTTCACGTAAGCAATAAAAGTCATTTGCTTTGCATATTGCGTGTAGCGAGAATTTTCGAGAATTTAAAATGCACCCGCCATCGTTGTTACAAAAGTTATGTGTTTATAGGTGCCGATTTTTGTATCATATGACAAAACTTAATTTCGCCTTTTGGGCAGCGAGCCCGCCAAGCCAGTGCCAACGGAGAGATAGGCAGCCGGTGGGTAGTGACGTAGCCCACGTCATCAAGCATGGCCTGGAAACTTTTACAGGAGGCGTTGGCTGCGCACGGTCCGCGCTGCGGAGCAAGTGGCAGCCGATCTCTGAGAACTTAACCAGCATCCCTATTGAAAATCCGCCTGCCACCCATCACCATAATCCACCATAACCACCAACTCAATGGTGGTTTTTATGGTGGGCATGGTGGTTAGATGGTGACTGATGTTATGCGCCTCGCTGAATGCACACTTATTTGGCTGAGCCCGTCCGCGCCTCTCATGCACCTCCGTACAGCTGTTTACTACTGTATGGAGAAAGAAAAAGCACAGAAAGGGGAGAGTAATGTACAAGGTAGGCGTCTTCTCTGATTAAGAGTAGGAACCTTCAGTGTTCGTTTGTTGTTGTGATTTTATGCTTTATTTGCGTCGCCATAACTGCGACGTAACTGGGCGCAGGTGTAAAAGAGGATGGGGCCCGTTCAGCCAATTAGGTGTGTATTTAATGAAGCACAAAATATCACCCTCCATGTAGCCACCATGCAACCACCATGTCCACAACTAAAACCACCATGTCTATGGTGGATTATGGTGATGGGCGACCAGCGTATTTTCAATAGGGATCGTTCCCCAACCTCTTCTTTCCATTGAAGTGGGCGGAACTAAAAGTGCTGGATCACTATCAGTGAAAGTAAAATCGCTCTCTCGACCACCCACTTTTCTTGCATAAAATTTTACACCACCTCTAACAAGAAGAGGTAAACAGCGCAGGACAAGGAAGAGCACAGACACGGGCGCTGACTAACAACCATATGTGTTTATTGCAACAATCGTCGTGCGTAAGTATGCCGCCACTATCAATATACAATGAACAACAAAAAACAAAATCAGCATGCGCAGATTGCCGCTACATATCTTCAATTTAGCAATTCAGGTACGATATCTCCTTCGAAAGAAGGGAAATGGAGGGTAAGCTAACACATGCTTCTCCACTACTACGGATATGATAGGCTTCTGATACAAGACGTGCGCGTTCATCACGGTACTTGGACAAGAAAATCACATTTTTGAAAGATGGCTCTCAGCCGCACTCATTGCATAGTTGACTATCAGTGGCCTTCTTTTTAACTTCGTTCGCGTGCTCACCCATGCGCACATTAACGCACCGGCCTACCCTCCATTTCCCTTCTTTCGAAGGAGATATCGTACCTGAATTGCTAAATTGAAGATATGTAGCTGCAATCTGCGCATGCTGATTTTGTTTTTTGTTGTTTATTGTATATTGATAGTGGCGGCATACTTATGCACGACGATTGTTGCAATAAACACATATGGTTGTTAGTCAGCGCCCGTGTCTGTGCTCTTCATTGTCCTGTGTCCTGTGCTGTTTTCGTCTTCTTGCAATCATGAACCAACCAGCCCAAATGCGTGCCCTTCTACACCTCTAACAAGTTTACAACTTGATGAGCGCGTCACCGAATAAGGTATTGGTGAGTTATAGCTGTAGTGGCTCAGCGGGCCAGCGAAGCAGCAGGGGGGGGGGGGGGGCAGCGGAGCGCATGACAAGAGGAAGAGTAATAGCTGAGCGACGTGCAGCTTGTTTGAGCGGAATGTACTGCTGCGCCACCTGTTGAGCAATGTTGGAGTTACTGTCGGTCGAGACCAAAGGTTTTACCTGCCGAATAAATCGAAGTTACGGCGAAAAGGATATCGCAAAGGTCATTTTTCATTAGATCGCAGGTGTTATGCGGAGACATCTTCGTTTTTCGCTACATGACATGCCGCCGCCGCCGCTTGTGTTGGGGGCTGCGATCTTGCAAAACGCTCGCACGCTGAAGAGACGAAATGAACGGGGCGAGCGGCTCGCGTTGGCTGTCCCAGCGTGCCGCACATAAGCCGTTGGCGTCTCCACTCGTTCTCTGGGCCACCAGGCCCACTGAGCCGCTTAGCTATTACTCCTTATTGCGTCCATTTAACTATTCACGCAAACCACTTTACGTACAATGGGACAACGGGTGCGAACAAATCACGCGCACACCTTATGGGGGAACTCGTCAAGCACGAAATACGCCGGGAGAACGTGGCCGACAGCTTCGACTCCTCAAAGATGGTTGCACGTTCCGTGCCCTCTGAATTCCGAACGGACGATTGTATTTCCTGTAGCAAATACAGCATGAAACTTCCAAAAGGAAGTGTTCCTGAAAATACGACGCCGTATCAGAGGTAAAACTGGAATTATCAACGTGGCAGGCTATCTGCCGTAATCTTGAAGAGCAGATTAGGAATGTACTCGCCCTTGTCTCTTCGTCTACAGCCGGCGCCACACGAACGCGTAGAAGCAGCTACGCTAGCTTTGTTAGGTCAGAGTCTTCCTAGAAACTCCGTTTGCAAGTGACGAACGCTATTTGGTATGTGCTACGCGGCACTGCGCTACGCATTTCCGCGTAAGGGCTCAGTGGACACGCACGTTTTTGCATTGCTGGCACCAGTTGCGCGGGAAGGTAAAAGCGTCGATACCTCAGAAATTTCGCCTCACGCAAGGCGTCACCCAGCCACTGCATCTCGTAGTCTGGTCGTTGATTGCGGGCACTGATTTTAGCACACGAAGTGGTGGGACTCGAAAGAGCCTCCAGCAGAATGCCCACGTCAGAGACTTGGTCCAATGCCACGCTGAGCTCTGTCAGCGAGCACAATTGGACGCCCTCGGAGAAGTCGACACCGCAGGGATTCGTGAAGGAGATGAGCAGGCGAGACGAGAGATTGTGGCGGCAGATGGCTGCGAATAATTCGGCCATGTCGTGCTCACCCGCCGAGCATCTCAAGCTGAAGGAAAGGCTTTCCAGACAACCGTACACCTGTACAAGAAACGTTAGACAGCGTGAATGAGACATACGCACGTAAAGGAGACAGCAGCGCGAACAACAATTATTTTGAAATGCGGGTAGCTAGTTATCGCGGCCTTTAACATTGCAACGTCTCGACGTTCAAGACTCAAGTCCCTCGAGGGACTCGAGCTGCGGTGTTGGGAGGGAGACGGGCATGAGCGAAGTGTCAGCTAAGGATGACATTTAAAAGTTCTTTTCCGTACCTCATAAGGTCAACATTGAAGCGGATTAGGCGTCAGGGTTCGCGTAACCTATGGGTGCCGATGTCCAGTATGACAAATCTGGACACTCATGCTGTCCCGCCACAGTGCTCTAGAGGTTATGGCACTCTGCTGCTGATCGGCAGGTCGCAGGATCGAATCCCGACCGCGGCGGCTGCATTTCGATGGAGGCAAAATGTTGAGGCCCGTTTGCTGTGCGATGTCAGTGCACGTTAAGAACTCCAGGCGGTCGAAATTTCCGGAGCCCTCCACTACGGCGTCTCATAATCAGAGCTGGTTTTAGGACGTTAAACCCCCCAAATTAATCATATCATTGGACACTCATGCTGATCGTACGAAGACCCTAGAGTGGGTCGGGCTGCTAAAGAAAAATCCGCATGCGGCCCGCGTGTTTCAGACCCCAGGTCTAGAGGTTGCACTTGTACTGCAGTGCTACCAGGCGCGATTATTCCAAGGGTGAGCATCCGAAGTTTACACGCCTCACCACTGGAAACGCTTGAAGCCGCGTTACGTTGGCGGGCTTGAATTCTGCAAAAATAGACAGCGGAAGGCGCAACCAAGTAGGGCCAAAATCCGCTCTAACTGGCCCAGCGGAAAATAAGGGATCCTTATACGATATCGCTTGGCACGCCAGTTATCCTACGCAGGCGCCACTACTTTTATTTTCCACTCAAGTAAATGCGAGAAAAACTCACGAACAATGTGCGAGGTAATGTTTTGCTTCAGAAACGTGCGGCACCATGCTTTGAGGCTCCAAAAGACGCGAAGCACAAGCGAGTACACAGGACAGTGTAAAACTAAAGGAGCAACCTCATCAGTTCATGCACGAGCCTATGGCTTGCCGAAGGATGGGGTAACACCTGCCGCAACACCTGCCGCTACCGCCGCTCGCTCCGCTACCGCGACCGCCGCTCGCTACACCGCCGACTCGTCGGTTCACGCGCAAAAAATTAACACCATCTTCCCAAAGGGAACCCTGATGGGATGCGAAGCAGCAGCGTTGCGCACGGGTGGCGTCACGGGTTGAACGACGCTAACTTGGGTGCTTCGCATCCCATCAGGGTTCCCTTGGGAAGATGGTGTTAATTTTTTGCGCGTGAACCGACGAGTCGGCGGTGTAGCGAGCGGCGGTAGCGGCAGGTGTTGCGAACGAACGGACGAGGCGGCAGCTGCGGGCGCTGCGGCGAGCGCGCGGCAGGCGAGGGAGAGGGTGACGTCAGAGCGCACTGCGAGGGGAGCGTGACGTCAACGCGCAGCTGCGGCGTGACCTACTTGGCACCGCTCCAACACCTGCGGCGAGGGGAGCGCGTTGCGGCGCATTCCTACGGAGGCACGGAGGGACAGTGTTACACAGGCTAGTCAAAGAGCTGCTTCGCATCTAATACTTGAGTTAAGCGATATTTAGAAATGAACAGGCAAGTTACTGGCAGCATATAGGTGCACTCCATTACAGGGGCGTGGGGAAGCGGGGGACGGGGTTAAGTGTTCACTGCAGCGCCAAAACCACGCAACGATTACGAGACACACGGCAGTGGAGTACTCGAGATTTTTTCGACCCCCCCCCCCCCCCCAGGGTTGTATAACGCGTTTTTTTTTCCTTTAATACCTGTCTTTGGTACAATGCTTGCATCAGCAAAGGCATACAAAAAAGCAAATTTTCAGGGTGTCACACATAGAATTCCATCATCGAGTGCTGGCTTGGCCACATTAAAATTCCGGCAATGCAGTGAGCGGCTCTACTCTTGAAAGCCACTCAGGGGGTTCCGCATACGCCTTCTGAGTTTCGACGAAGCAATACACACTTTCGCGGAAATAAGCACGTGCAGGCCGCGCGTCCTTATCGCAGTGGTAACCTGCCATTCTTGCTCGCCATATACAGTGGAGGCCCATGAGCATGATCAAGTCATAGGGTACCCCGTCCTCGTTATCAATGCTTAAGGACCTTATTCCATACGGGTCTAGGGGGAAATCTTTCTTCATAGTCCTTTGTAAAACGTCCCAAAAATAAACTCCCTCCCAGCAGTGTAAAAAACATGGTCTATTGTTTCTGGCTGCTTGCAAATTAAACAGTGTGAACCCCGCGGCAAAAATAAACCCTTCCCCTCCAAAAAACTTTTAACGGGCAATGTTCCCGAGTGGAGTTTAAAGAAGAAGGTTTTAGTTCCCGGCTGAACGTGCATTTTCTTAACTCTCTTTAGGACATCTGTGCCAGGACCTCCACTGTACAAGGACCTATAAAGAGGCACAGGAAAAAACATCACACAGCGCGAAATAGAGTTCTTTTCTTTTCACAGTGCTCAAGTAGTCTCTTGAAAATCGTGCCATCAGAAATCTAACACTGAATACAATTTCTTTATAGTAACCGCTCAACCATCCACCACACTCTGCTGTTGACACAACGTAGTCGGGTAGCCGTCTGCCAAGCCTCAATTGACACACTGTACGCAAGAAAGGGTCTCATAGTAATAAGTTCATGGTGCGCTCGTTTGTTTCTCCCTGCTGTGTCCTTGTGCTGTGTTTGCGCACTTATCACCATGAATGCTTACCGACTGGCCCGATTATCCGCTCTTCTGTATAACACGCACAGTACGCAGGCGCATACAATTATCGCCTCCATGTAAAGTGCTACCACTCGGGTCACGATCGAACCCGAATGCTCCGAGTCAGCAATCGACCATAGCCACAAGAGCACTGGTGCGGACGGCATCTAGTCAGAAGCTATCCTATTAACCAGCACAAGTACCGTAACACTAAGGAGAAACGGCCGAAGGGCGCCATCTCAACATTAACAAAACACGTTACCGCGAAAGTCCTTCCGGATCTCCAGCCTCTACTAAAGATGAGACCACACTCACTTTTAAAGACTATAGCCTTTCTTGGGATACTTTAACGCAGAAATTTTCGTCTGTCTTTCTGTTCGTCTCATACGATTCAGCCACCTGACCAAAGTTTAAGCACTTTCCTAACGCCGATCCATCTTGAACTGGTAGCTACGTTCATACTTGTTAACATTGTCGATCAGAAAGCAAATATTACGCTTAGCTGAGGCTCCACATCAATACCTAAGCATTAGGTGGTGTGTTCCTTTACCAGAAAATACATAGATACGTAATTCTTAAGACCCTAGTGTTTCTTAGGCTGCGCTAAAAATGCGACGCCATGGATGAAAAAGGCCTCTGCGGGAGATTTGGTGCAGCCACCTGACAGTTGCCCAGGGATTATGCACAAGCTCATGTTTACCGACGGCGCTGCCAGATGGCGTCCATATCTCACGCAGAGTAGTACGGCCATCAGAAGAATCATTTTTCGAAGGCATTTGCAGCGAAGCATGCAGATACGCGGCCATTTTTTGAGTCGCTAATGCTGTGGAGTTTTCCCTTATGTACGCAGTAAAAATAGCAGCAGTCTCCGGCCCTTACCTTGCTCTCCTGCCCGTGCACTTCGGTCTCTTAAAACGCGTTTAAGCGCGTCATGCATACTCACTCCCATGGCATCGATGACCCGGATCCATCCTTTGACGCTGATGTCATTGTTCTTCACCTCTAGCATCCTCAAGCGGGTGTTCTCGCCCAGTGCATCCGCTGCAACTAGCGCGAAGTAATCTTCGAGTTGGCAGTTGTGCAGCTTGAGAGAGCGTAGCCTTCCTGCGCAAGTAGACACCTGTTGCTTGACGATAGTGCAGTGCGACGTGCAACAGTATGCTGCAGTGAGTTAAAATTCCTCTGCGAACACTCGCGAGACGCGCGCGCAGATTTTCGAGTCCTCGCAGGTGTGTCACAGTGAGGAAAACTAACGTTAAGACACAAATCAGTTTTACCGAAAGACGCGAAGCAGTGAATACGATAGGAAGAAATTTTAATCTTATACGAAGTGAGGCTGGCAGATAATTTTTTTCGCTACGATTTCACGTAACTACATAACGCTGGTGTAAGAAGCGAACACGGCTGCTTCAATGACACTTTTCGAAGTCTCTTCGCGTTGAGAAGCGCACCACGTAGAACGAAAGTTTGCGAGCCGCCCGCTGATGGCTGCAGAGATAGCGCGCGCGCGCCAGCTATGGCGACCGGGTGAAGTCCACAGTTGCTGCTCGAGCGACACCCCTGCCCCTTCACGTCGTTTCATGCTCGTTATACACGGGCGAAGCGTTTCCTCTCCGCTTCGACGGCAGGCGCCGCGATCGGGGTGATGTCGCACGCGTCGTCCTAGTCACGGTGATGGGCAGGGGTCGTTCGATCTGCTTCTGCAGTTTCGGTCGGCCCAACTCGCGTGCTTTTTACGAGTGGGTAGAATGTAAAATGCGCGGGGGGGGTATCAATTTCGACTTTATGCTGGACGTGACGGCGACGGCAAAACTCGTCGAGGCAATAAACGGATGCTGCTTAGCCCTTTCAGCCGCTAATTATGATGCAGTGTGTACGAACCTTGTAGTTTCCGTGGCCCTCAAAAAAGGAATAAGATGTCCAACTTAAAATGCGCGAGTAGTGGTTGGCAGTGTATGAGCCAACTACACTGATTTTGTACGTTGCTCCCGGAAACCACGTCGACGCCCTCATCAAATGTTGCAATGACATCAGAAAAGTCGTGCCCTGCAAGAACGCGCCGCAAATCGTAGCAAAACTGGTGACACACTCAACACGTGTACGGTTCAATTTGCCTCGAGCTCCGCGTTTCTTGCTCTTTCGTGATTGCTTATCTACCGAACTGCCGAAAACTGGTTTCGTAGGCAATTGTGTGCGCCGCCGCCGAAGGGGTTAAGGGCTGGACACATGGTCCGATTTTCCATGCGATCCGACGTCCGATGCCATGTGTTCCGACACGCGGCATACGACGCTTCAAGACACGCAGGGTTACGAGCGACCACCGAGGAGGCTCCGCCCACATACGGCGCGTCGGCATGCACGCTCGCAAAACGTCGCATCCCTCTCGCCAAGTACAAATTAAATAATTTTGTACAGCCTTACTTTGTTATATAACAGCACCGAAAAACACTGCCAATAAAACTGCCTTCGCGAGCGACAAACACATCACGACAGCCCACCGTCAGTGACGACTCCGAGGGTACGCCTAGCTCCCGACAACGTAGCCGTCGTTCGCAATCAACCGCGAGCTCACTACGAAGCGCTCATTTTTGTCAACACAACATTTTACTCATACGTCGTGTGTCAAAGCATATGAGTAGTTTTCTCGAAATATATGCGAAGCGCAATGGTAAAAACGAAGTGAGCCGCTTCGGTGAAACAGCCCCTGGCGCTATTTACGTTTGCACCGCGGCTGCTTCCGATCTCTCGAGTGCTTTGGAAATGGGCGCTCCTTTGCAGATTGGCTCACTTTAGGCGTAACCATTACTCAATGAGAATTAAGTTCATGTCACAAACAATAAGCAATATTTTGGACGCGATTCCATCGAAACCGGCAAATGCCTCGGTCGCCTCGGCGGGTCAAGACCAGCAATCAGCGCGTAAGCTCCTCCCTCACGAAGCGCATCTGCATACACGCTCGTAAGACATCGCATCCTCGTCAGTAGGTACAAAAACATTTATACAGCCTTGCCTAATCCATACAACACAGAAAAACAGTGTCGATGCCATCGCGAGCGACTATCGCATCACAACAGCACACCGTCAGTGACGACTACGAGGGTAGGCCTAGCTGCCGACCCTCGGAGTAGTCGTTCGCTGTCAACCGCGAGCTCGTCACAACGTGCTCATTTTTACCTATACGATTAAGATTTGCACCCACATGTGCGTTAACACATGCGATTAGTTTCCTCGAAACGTTGTGAATGAAGCGCTATGGCAGAAACGAAACAAGCCGCTTCGTTGAGGTGGCCCTTGCCGAGATGTTTACCTTCGCACGGCGGCTGCTTTCGATCTCTCCGGGGGTTTGCAAATGGGCGTTGCTTCGCAGATTGATCCATATTAGGCATAACACCACCTAATGAGCATTTATTTCGAGCCAGAAACAAGTCAATGGGGACATTTAGCGTGTCCGGTAAACCGCTATACGCAACCGCTTTGCGTAGAGCGGAATACCGGGCGTAAACAGCGCATTGGCAAACATGGCAGACTGACCGCCCTCCGCATCGAATCTTTCAAGTGGTCGTCGCGCGCTCTGTAGCCCTTAAGTAACTAACTGACGGTTGTATTTGCCTTAGCTTTGTATCATGCAGCTTCGACAGTAAAGTATCCGTGATGATTCAACGCCGTTTCTGAGAGCCAAACTGAAATTATCGAAGCTATAGGCTTAGCGAGTGGCTTCCAGAATCTCGGAGGACATATAACGTGGGTTTGCTTGTTCTGTTTATCCCCCATAGCTGGCGCCACTTCACTGCGAAAAACGCTACACGCTATCCGGTACCCGCTACACCTTTGCGTATACCGGTTTACCGGACACGCTAAATGTCCCTAATATTTTCCACGACATTCCGGCGATACCGGCAAAAGCCTCGGTAACCTCGGCAAGGCGATCGGAGCAGTGAACCAATGGGCGGCCAGCAACACGACAGCACGCGTCACTGGCGCTGCCATTGGCTGCTGCCGTCCGACCTTTCTATCCGGCGACGAGAAAATCTGCGCGGTTTGACGCGCACCGGACGTCCGGACCAGGGAACCGGTGCTGCAAAACGCCCCCGGTACACCTGGTGCGGCTGCCGGATCGCATCGCCGGACGTCGGATCGCATGCAAAATCGGATCACGTGTCCAGCCGTTTACACTTTAACTTCGCCGATAGGAATTGTGTGGAACGCGACAGCATTCTGTGGCACCTTCGCATCAGAAATCATAAGAGGGTGGCTCCATCTCTGCGTAAGTAGCAGAAACTGCTTTGTAGAGGCAGTCGCCAGGGCGCAAAAGGGGTGAGTGCTCGTGCCATTGCTCAGTTATCGTCCAGGCATTGTGGCAAGTTGCCTTTGCCGTTGTCAATGTTTACAGGAATGTGCGCCAAGAAGGCTTGGTGACAATTCGAGCATTCCTTGAATGGTTCTGTGCAGGCGTCAAGACTTCTCGCGCAAGGTTATTGCGGCCATCATCGGGTCCCATGTAATTTACCCCTGCCCTTTATCAGTAAAGGATTTAGTTGATCTCAGCGGCGCACGGAGTTTGCGAGCTGTTGCCATTGCAGGAGACAACATGTTTGATGTCCGACGAGTTCCCGGAACAAGACGTCCTACTTTTGACGCTTGAAAGGTACGATTCTTAGCAACCGACATTGCAGTTGTGCAAACAGGTCGGTCCCGAGTCTGAATGTGTTATGAAAGTGATATTCACAGTCTTTGGGGCTTACGATTTGTGAAGCTACCGACAGATTCATTTGACGAATAAAGAACTTGTTACCTGGCAGTTGTGCGCCCCGCACAATACACGTGATTAAAGGGATGGTATAAAGCTATATTTCTGAGAGCAAGAAAAGTAAACCGAAGCGGACACAGGTCAGTCATGTACGGACGAAAGCAACAACTGCGAGCAACTTGACCGAAGAAAACTTCACTTTTTCTTAAAACGGTATCACTGGTGGCGGCAGATTAATCGGGGTGGAAAGTAGCACTGCTTATTCTGCAGACGTTGCAAGGACGGGGCAGGCGGCAATCGCTCCCGATGTTGTGCGTTTGAAACTAAGTATAAAGGAACGTGTCTTGCTCTGTGACTATTTGTAAGTGCGGCGCCCTTAAACAGGATGCTAGGACACTTGAGAATGGAGAAGTGCAAAAAGCTTCGGTCTTGAGTTTGTGTTTTTGAGCGCTGAGGCACGGTTGAGAATGCGCACTCGGCTGCCGTCCTAGTACTCCATACCACGTGCAGGGCACTCCTTGATACATTGAAAGATTGATTTCTGAGGTTTAATGTCCCAAAACTACGGTCTGATTATGAGACACGCCGTAGCGGGGGGCTCCCGAAATTTCGACCACAGTGGGTTCTTGAACTTGCACTAACAACGCGCATTACACGGTCCTCTGGCATTTTCCCCTCCGTCGAAAATGCGACCGCCGCGGCCGGGATCGAACCCCCGTTTTTTGGGGGGCACCCGAGTACCACAAGGACCTGAGCACATGCACGCGATATTCTAACGACAGCGACGCGACAGGCTGCTACTGTCGCACTGCCTCGTCGCGGGCAGAAGCAACCACATGTAGGTTACGCGACAAGGAACAACAGCATGCTGTTGGTATACGTGGCCTCCGAAGCTTGGTGCACCGGCAGATGCCGCGCGCGGCAGTTTCGGGGGCAGCGGCCATATTTATGTCGTATGAATATGTAGTCTTACACCGGTGAAAAATACTGGAAACGTGCTGCGAGGCCAACGTTCGCACTTTTTTTTTTTGCATTAGTTGGAGAAATAGTCATTGCCACCAAAAACCGATGTCAAACTGCTAGTGGGAAACGCTGCGTGTTGCGCCCTCCGGTGTGCAAGAATCTAAACTTTTGATACTCACGGCAGCGACAGGCTTAGCAGCGTTAAAATCTGCGCGTTTTGTCAATGACAGTCCTCTTTCGTACATGTCCCCTTTCGTACATGAAATTAAGAGAACGCTCATCATAAGGTTTGTTTCTTGCCTTCGGTGCGGATGACAAGCAACTAGTGCGGGTTAGAATTTAAGTGGGCGGCAGCCATGTTGCGAAAGCACTTCGACAAGTGCTCTTTCCTCGCTGGCCAGAAATTTGCGACATCACCGACGGATGGCCCTCCGCAACAGGAAAACCGGTCGCTTCTCGCTGTCGCCTGTAGCCGTCGCTCGGAAATCGCGCGCGTTTCGTTAGGCCTTTACCAATACATCACCGCGGCGGAGCGTGCGAACGAAGCTTGTATCGGGCGACCTGTGAAGCCGTCGCACTTACAAAAGAAGGAAGGAGGAACAAAAAGAAAAATAGCGTGCCAATAGTACGCGGGCACTTCAACCTTCCATTTCGCTTCACGTAAGAAGACAGACAGGACATAAAGCTGCTATTCGGGATGAGGTCTTGTATAAGCGACAGCTGGGCTAAAAGTAACACGCTAAGCCAGTTAAGGCGTAGCTGGTTCATCATACGAACGCTTGAAATCGGAGTCATTTGCGTAGAGAAAGACATGATCTCTGCGCAAGCGAAGAAGGTAACCTCCACCACGTGCCACTACCGCGCTTTATTTGGAATCTCGAATCATTCCTCTAGAATAAAGGTTTGGAAAACCGACAGTAGAAACATGTCTAAAGTGCTACAATACGCCACTGCCGCTCGCCGTGGATCTTAATTTCGTCAGTTTTTTTTTTCTTTGTTCTTATATAAACCAATGCCGACTATACGAATGGCCTCTGGTTTTCGGGCAGTGTGACATTCGAGCTCTGTTTCACTGCAGAATGTAAGCCCTTCAGGGCCGCACTCGTTGCAAAGTAATTTAAATTTCAATAACACCTTTGCTGAAAACGCCAAGTTGTTTCCCTTGTGTCTTCTTGAATGTTTCTTTCGGGATCACTTCGCCAAGTATCCTGAGCATTTTGTAATCGCTGAGGACGCGACCCCAAGAGTGGAGAACACTAGAGTTGGTATGTTTTCCTCCAATTTGAACTGGTCGTTTGCGCTCTGGATGCCAGATGTTACCCGTATATTCCTAGCAGAATTTCGGCTGTGCTATCTGGATATGAATCATTCCCTTCGCCGACTGTCGACGAAAACAGCAAGGTTTTGGTGTTTATTCGACGTGACTTCACCTATATTCATCACCCAGTACCAGCTAACGATGAAAATCAATACGTATGCTTAACAGTAAAGAAGAAGAATCTTACATTCACTGTTGTGGGAGCCTACTTATCGCCGTGAAGTCGATTTGACCACAAGCGACTACGGGATATTCTGTCCTCATCCTCTGGTCCGTCGGTCGTCATCGGAGATTTCAACGCGCATCGTACACTCTGGGGAAGTCCGAAGATCAACGCGAGAGGCAGAGCTCTGGTATCTTTCGCATCCAGTGAGGAGCTATGGCTGTTGAACGACGGAAGTCCTACGTTCCTACGTGGCGCCACGTACAGCAGCTGTCTTGACTTGGCATTTGTCTCACGAAGCCTTGTCAGGCGTGTTAGGTGGTTTGCGGACATAGAGACGCACGGAAATGCCCATATCCCGACATATATCACGATCAAAGGATTGGCTCCTACTAAAATACGAGACACAATTCAAAGAGTGGACTGGACCAAATTTCAATCCATCATGGAAGAACGCTGCGAAGCCAATACACCATTTGACTTGGAGGAGGAAATAAGAACCGTAATGCATGACAATGTGCGTACTCTCGCATGCTGCTTAAAACCGACACAGTTCGATTTTGAATTTGAAAGACTTCGAGCAAACCGCCGGCGTGCTGAAAGAAGGTACCGACGTACGAAAGCAATAGAGGATTTACATACCGCTAGACGCACGCAAAAGAAGATCCAACGGCGGTTAGACAAGCTCGAACCGCAACGTTGGACTGCCTTCTGCGAGTCACTAGATCCTCGCAAACCTTTGTCACAGCTGTGGAGGACAGTGCGAGGTCTCCGGACACCACCTGTGCAGCGGTTCCCATTCAAGGCCCTAGCCCTCTCACAACAGAGACTGGATACTCACGTGGCAGAAGAGTTTTGTACCAGATTAGCTGGCCAACCTCCTGCTCCCAGCAATATGCCGCCTTTGACGAGCAGTCCCCCACCAGGTGATCACCGCATGCACCTACCGTTCTCAATGCACGAAGTTCAGGCTGCCTTATCTTTGTGCGGACGCACATCAGCACCTGGACCTGACGGCATTTCCTACAGAGCTCTCTGTCATTTAGGTGAGCGAGCGAGACTTGCTCTCCTTCACCTGTACAATAGCTCCTGGAGAGATGGTACTCTTCCCATCAGCTGGAAGACAAGCCGCCTCGTGCCACTGCTGAAGCCTGGCAAGTCGCTGCTAGAACTCTCATCCTACCGCCCGATCGCTTTGGCAAGTTGCGTGGGCAAAGTCATGGAGAGGATGGTCCTAGGACGCCTGGAGTGGTACTTGGAGTGCAACAACTGCTACCCAGATGCCATGGCGGGTTTTCGTCAAGGCCGATCGTCGATAGATAACGTCGTCGATCTGGTCACATACGTTCAGCATGAGAAAAGCCGTAAGCGCCTCTGCTCTTCCTTATTCCTCGACGTCAAAGGGGCCTATGACAATGTTACCCATGAAGCAATCCTCTCTGCTCTCGAAGAGGTAGGACTGGGTGGTCGGACGTTTTGCTGGATAAAGAGCTATCTCTCTATGCGTTCCTTTTTGTAAGCACCGAAGATGGCCGCACTTCTCTACATTGTAGCTGCCGCGATGTTCCCCAGGGCGGTGTACTTAGCCCTGTGCTATTTAATATCACATTAATTGCTTTGCATCAGCACATTCCCAGCACGGTCAGGCTGTCAATGTACGCTGATGACATATGCGTATGGACGTCAGCAGTGACGCGGTTACAGTTGCGAGCAAGAATTCAAAGAGCTGCTAAGGAAGCTGCTATCTACCTCCGTAGTCGAGGCCTAGAAATTTCCTCGGAGAAATGTGCACTGATGCCTCTTACGCGCAAATCTATGACTCACTACACCGTAATGATAAGTGGCCAAATCATACCCTACGTTCGAACATATAAATTTCTCGGTGTCATAATTGACATTTCTCATGGAGCCCTCATGTATCGTACATGAAAAAGCGGTTGACGGGCATCTGTCACGTGTTCAAGTTCTATGGAAAAGCATGGGGAACGTCGACACGTGCTATGCTGCAGCTATACAGGGCGCTTTTTCTCGGCTTTCTGCGATACAGCTTGCCAGCTATAACGAACACGGGCAAAACAAGTCTACGTACAATACAGAGTGTGCAGGCTCAGGCGCTCCGGATCTGCCTAGGCCTACCACGGAGTGTATCGACAGTGGCGACAATAGCAATTGCTAGAGACCACCTTATCAAGACCCAAATTGACATGAAAGCGCTGAGGACACATCAGGCACCTCGCCAGGGGACAGACCACGCACCTCTTTCAGCAAAAAGATAACAGCACATGGTGACTCGTTACCAACTTCTTTCACCCCTGCTGCGAGACCTTCAATTCCCCCATCTCGCTCAGCCGGAAATCAATCTGACAATTCCTGGAATTGAGAAAAAAGCCGTTTTATCATCACCAGCGCTTAAACAGCTCACGTTACTTCTATTGTACGAGAAGTACCGGGACTCTACGCATATCGACACGGACGGATCAGTGCTTCCAGACAGTTCCGCTGTTGCAGTCGTGATACCCGCGAAAGTTAAAACCTTAAAATTTAAGACGACTCATTCGACAACATCGACGGCAGCAGAGCTCGCAGCGATCCTTACTGCCCTTCATTTCATCAGAAATGAAGCGCCACACAAATGGACGCTTTTCTGCGACTCCAAGCCGGCATTGCCGTCCCTATTGTCTCCTCTACGCCGCGGACCACATGAACAGCTGGTGTTCCACGTTACAGAGATGCTGCAGCATACAGGGAAGGTAGGCCACAAAATATCTTTTCAGTGGCTTCCAAGTCACTGTGCCCGTTCTGCTCATGATGTGGACCAACAAGTACCCATACCATTGTCGAGGCCGGACGCGGTACGGATGCTCCATCTGCTTGCTCGCAAGTGTACGGTATCGCAATGGGGTGGCACACCTTCGAGTCCCACCCAAGACTTGCCGAGGAGAAGCCACGCTCTTATACCGACTATGGTTGGGCGTCGCTTTCACAAAAGCATATGCGTTCCGCATAGGGATGGCCGACACCGCAGCCTGTGACCACTGTGGTCACGAAGAGTCAATTGAGCACATTTTATGTGACTGCCCACGATACAGCGTAGAGAGGCAATCTCTTCGCCTTGCACTCAACAAACTGGACGACCAACCACTGTCGGAAGAAGGCATTCTGCGCCATCGTCTAGACCTCACGTCGCAGAAGGCCATGCAAGCGCTACTGCACTTTGACATATACCGGCCTTCTCGAACGTCTGTAAGTGGAACGTTCTTTGTGCGTGTGTATGCGTGTGCGCGTGTTTTATTTCTTGTGCTTGTCTGGAATCTTGTACCCTCTCTCACTGTCATCTTTCTAACCCCCTCCCCTCCTCCCCAGTGCAGGGTAGCAAACCGGAGTGTAATATCTGGTTAACCTCCCTGCCTTTCTCCTCATTTCTCTCTCTCTCTCGGCTATGCCACTGACGACTAGGAAATTTAGTCAGCACCAATATGAAGCAATCATTACAGATGCTTTATCTGTCTGCATGTATTTAACATGTCCAAGGCAGTCGTACTTAATAAAGATTTTTTTTCGACGATCGTACCGTCCAATAGATTACAATTTCGGTCGGTCTCTGGCTACGCCAGCACATGTATGAATGAATCAGCTGCCTAGCTGGCAACGTTATCTTCAGATAGGCCAGTGTTAAATGTGGTGCCGGAATAATAATTTGTTACAGCTGAGAGGCTTAAACGCTTTCTACTCCTCCCACGCAGTAAAACATTTGTTCTAGATTCTGTCGACTATCGACACCTTCAGCTCGCATGGAATACACATAAATGCGTTTCATGTCAATGCGAAGCGACGATGCAGAGTTCAAAGCCTAAATTTCTATCTTAATAAATCCGGTTTCTCAATAACCGACCTGTTTTATACGTAATGAATCAGAAATGACTAATCATTTCTCTCGTCCCGCCGGTTTTTGTCCTCCCGAATGTTTTTAAATTCTCTATTTGGTAAACGGCGATTATCTATAAAAACGTCAAGTCTTATCTTTGTGTGCTTCTCTGGAAGATTACCCTTGTATAGCTGTCGACCACGGGATTTCTTCCCCAATGGAAACACCGTTCTTCCTTTCTTAATTTCCTTTAGCTGTGGTTTCTTATTCATGCGCACGGCAAGCATCGCTGCACCAATTTTCCCGACAGGCAAAGAACTCGTTAATATTGTTCTGGAGTAAGCGCAACACTAACCAGCCGACAGCTCCGAGATTAGCGTTGGTATGCTTGAAACTTATGCTACACGAGCTAGTACCGTAACACAAAGAACTACATGCGACCACCGAACGACGTACTACTTTAATTACGAGTATCAGAAGATTGAATATTTAAGTAGACTGTTGCAAACTGTCACCGATTTGGCGGTCCCTTCCGCCGATTGGGGGCGCTGGGTAGTAGATTTGGTTTTTCCCGTCTTCTTTTACATGTGCATTACACCTTTAGCATAAGCCCTATTTCATTGTTTAGATTCATTCCAACCCCGCCATGCTGCAATGGCAGGGGCCTCCCCTATTTCTTTCCGGGCGTCAACACAATGTGGCCTCACTTCCGTGAAATATGCACAATACTTGCCCCCGACAAGTGATCCGCAGAAATGTTCGAATTCGGTGCCGGGGCCTGTGCAATCGAAGAACTCAATCGTTTCCAGAAGGCAGATGGACGCAGGTGGTGCCGATGACGTGCCCTCGCCAGGATCATCGGGCGCGAATTCTTTTGTCAAGTTGGCGAGCGTCTTTTCCAGTTCTTTGGGGATGATCCTGCACTTTCGTATACGCAGAGTCCTTAGATTCCTGCTCAGTGCTGCCGCCTTCAAGAGAACTGTCGCGGACGTGCCCTCGTTGCCATCCACCTGCCGAGACGAAAGGAAAGACGTCAAGCCGCGGGAAACGCAAGTTGCAGCATGCAGCCACCGCTCACGCTTTCAGATTCAACCGTGACTCGGCGGGTATGAAGTACACATCGAGCATACGCTATGCTGGGTGTGTATGTGCGGGTCGGCTCAAAAATCTAGTAGCCCTGCTGTTTACAAAGAATTAGAGACAATGATCCTGCACGAAAATTGAATTTTCACACAGCGGACATTTTGTTCGTAAGCAGGCGCGTTCGCTTCCATGCGCAGCAACAAGAGAACCGAACACTGCCAGAATTTCTGGAAGCCCCAGTTTTAACCAAACGACATACTCGGAAGGATTCAGTAAATATTTGAATAAGCTCAAGTTGTATTAGTACACGTCGACACGGCCTTCCCTATTTCGAAGGCCTTTTTAAATGTAACCAAAGAAATAAAAACGAGAACACGAAAGGGCTGCTAGGAATATGACATCGCGCAGTGTAAACCACGCGTTTGCCGGCTCTATCTGCGAACGTTTCATGTCTTATTGACAGTGCACTGGATTAGCCAAGGGAAGTAGGGACAATTTGTATGTTTCAGAATTCCGAAAAGAAAATTTGGTAGACTTTGGCACACATTGGTAATATTTTAAAACCCGAAATCGAAGCACATCGTATAGCAGTGCAGTTTTGAACATACAAATACACATTGGTAACCTACCATTTCATGCACTGCTCCTGCTGCTTACCGCTACATGGCCATACATGTGCGAGTACACTTCCAGGAAATTATGCTATTCCGATTGCCCGCTGCACGTAAGCAGCTGGAAATTGAGGGTTTCATGAGATCAGTTGATGTGACGTGCGAACGCTGCCATGGAATCATCACCAGCCTGTCTACGCCCACTGCAGGGCAAAGGCCTCTCCCATAGATCTCCAATTATCCCTGTCCTGTGCTAACTGGGCACAATTTATGCATGCAAAGTTTTTGAAGGGAAGAAAATTATGGAAACACTGAAAACGGGACATTTTCCCGCCCTAAACTGCGGCTTAAACCAGCATCTGAGGACAGCTTAACGCATCGCCATTTCTCAACATACAAGCCATTTCAGCGGTCAAGCAGAAGGTAAACGTGAGTTCGAATGTCGTATTCCCTGCATGTAGGCGATCATTCACGGACCCACTGAGCATTGGGGGCGGTTAAATCACCGAAACCTCTGAATGACCGGTGGCAAAGTCAATCCGGCGTAGTGAGCCGTCTTGGGAGACCTCGAACAAGCTCACCTCGAAAAGGGCAAGAGACGATGCTTGTGTTCTTTAGCCAGGGACCGAGAGACAACTGGCGCGGCGATAGGAAAACGGTTTTGGGTATTTCAAGTCGAGTCCAGGTGCTCGTAGTAATCTGCCAGCTTTTGTATGCATGATGGATGAGCGCTCTGACATGGTTCCGCATCAGTAGTTAGCTAAGAATGAATCTTTAACGTCCGGAAAGATTTCTAGGTCATCTTGCCAACCCCACTTTTTATGGAAACGGTGACAGAGTACACCATAATTTGGGAGGCAGGGACTTGCTGTCACAGGCTGACAGGCCATGACAGCAAGTAATCCTGGCCATGCAGGGCAGAGCGATGATCTGAGTGGCTCTAAATATTGGTTCACCAAGCGAAAAATTCTTAAGTCATGCGGGCGCATGAACTCTGATCTTGTTTTCAGGGACATTTATTGCCGTTTCCGCTATCGCTGTAGCACTTTCATCGTTCCTTTAATCGTTCGATCGAGCGAGGTAGAACGGACTGCATAGTTAGGACACTGCTTACCTCTAAAGTGTCAAGTTGTTCGTGGTCCCGTACGAAGTCTGCGAGTGCCCAGCCCTCACTGGCACGCAGAAACGGAGCACATACAACGAAGTGCTGCAGCGACTTGTTCCCCTTGATGTTTTTCAGGAAGATGTCGGCAGAATTGGATGTATCGGGCTGCGAACGTGTGGGCAAAACACATACGACGGCACAGTGATGCAATGACGCCATGAAGACAGTCTCGCACACGACTTGTCCAGACGACCCGTCTACAAGATTTTTTGACACTGTTGCTACCACTGGAAAATGCACTGCAGTAGAGGATGTCATGAATACAGTCTTTTTTTTTAGGCTGCGTAAAGGCTAGAAGCGGTATGCGCTAGCGCTGTGCAAAGGTACCTTATACCGAGGAGCATAGCTGAAACTACGGCCGTTAAGGCTAGTGTGAACTCCCGGGGCTGTACCGCGGAATGGTGGTGGGCTCCTGCTGCTTACCGCCACATGGCCATACGTGTGCGAGTACACTTCTAGGAATTTATGCTATTCCGAATGCCCACTGCACGTAAGTGGCTGTAAATTAAGGGTTTCATGAGATCAGTTGATATGACGTGCATGGAGTCATAAGCCTGTCTACGCCCACTGCAAGGCAAAGGCCTTTCCCATAGACCTCCATTTATTATCCCTGTCTTGTGCTAACTGGGCCCAGTTTATCCCCGCAAACTTCCTGATCCCATCTGCCAACCTAACTTTCTGCCGCACCCTGCCACGCTTGCGTTCTCTAGGAATCCACTCTATTACCCTTAATTACCAACGGTTGTCTTGTCTTCGCATTACATGGCCCGCCGACGCCCATTTCTTCATTTCTATTAATATGTCCCTAACACGCGTTTATTCCCTAACCCATTCCGCTTTGTTCTTGTTCCTTAAAATTACATCTAATGCTTTCCGTTGCATAGCTGGCTGCGTCGTCCTCAATTTAAGCTGAACCCTCTTAGTTAGCCTCCATTTAAGTTTCTGCCCCGAAGGTGAGTACCGGTAAGATGCAGCTGTTATACAGCCGTAATCTACCATTCATTATCTGGCAATGCTTGTCAAATGCGCTCCACCCCATTCTTATGCTCCTCATTATCTTAGCCTCATGATTCAGAACAGAGGTCACTACCTGGCCCTAAGTAGACATATTCACTTCCTACTTCCAATGTCTCGCCAGCTATCTCAAATCGGTGCGCTCGCCCAAGGCTATTGAACATTACTTTGGTTTTCTGCATATTAGTGTTCCATGCCATCGAGTATTAGGAAATGAATACAATCACGTGGCAAGCTGCTTCAGTAACGAAATACAATGTGATGGCGGCCACGCATGTAATACCTGCGACAAGCAAGCAGCTCAATAGATTGAGTTGCCCATTACTGGATAAAGCACGGGCTCTTTAGACACAGACTAAGGCAACGTCGAGATGCACGGACTTCCAGAACACAAGTTTCGGCAAAAGCGAAACGCGAACACTCATCAGCTGACTGCTTCTTCAGCTCTTCGTTCGCTTTTCGGTTTCTTTATGAATGTACTGGTCGGCATTGCGAAGAAACATGCCCTCGAAATTTCGCCCATGGAGCGCTGTCATCTACGATTACGACGCGGTGCTCGACATTGAAGTGGCGGAGATACATATTCCTCGTGGGCACATAGGATAGAGAAAAGTTCATTGCAGCGGCGGAGTAAGCAATATTGCACAGATGATTCGGTATGCACGCGATAAAGCACCTGAACATGTCATAATGAAGCATTTCGATAAGCTCCACAATTTGGACCAGTTATTGACAAGAATAAACGTTTAGAGATCAAGAGTATACTAATGAGAAGTGGAAAGCAGCCATCTGGGGGCATGACAAATGTGATTGATTTCTGTCATTTTACGTCCCAAAACACACATGAGAACTCGCAGTGGAGGGGAATTTCAACTACCTGGGGCTCTTCAACGAGAATTGACATCGCACGGGCCTCAACACTTCGCCGCATCAAGATATGGTCGCCGCGGCCTTCGTATCAGCCGCCACGTGTCGAAGCCACTAAACCGGAGGCTGCGGGACATGAATGTGCGGTGCCAAGCGATTTTGTAAGGGACGAAGCACCTTCTAGAGCGTCATGCAGCTTGTTCTGACACCGCGCTGTTGTCCAACTCTTATGAGGGAGATCTACACGTTTAAGACGTTCGAAGAAAGGGTCAGATAATGGCGTCATAACCTTACGTAGTGAGCGACTTGGTTAGGCGGAAATTACAGATACGACGGCGCTTGTATGCACAAGTGCAAAGACTGTTCCTTCAAGTGACACTTCCACCTCCTGTCAATGTGATGTACGAGGGCTGCTACATTGCGACGTAGGTGCTGTTCGTGCTGCAGAAACTGCGGCCATCAGTTTTCCTGGTCAGCGGGTGCTGTACTGCGACGGAGCAGAAAGCCGGCCATGACGTGGCGATAGCGAGAGTCGGGAAGGTGCGGATGAGCAACCAGGAAAACACGAGGGAGAAAAACTGGAAGGCCCCTACGCAAAATGAAGAAACGATTGATTGGATTTCTGGGCTTTCACGTCCCAAAACAAGCTGTGATTATGAGAGACACCCGTAGTGGAGGGCTCCTGACATTTCGACCACCTAGTGTTCTTTAACGTGCAGTGACATCGCACAGCACACGGGCCTCAACATTTCGCCTCCATCGAAATGCAGTCGCCGCGGCCGAGATTCGATCCCGCGAGCCTCGGATCAGCAGCCGAGTACCGTAGCCACTAGACGACCGTGGCGGGGCCAAAATGAAAGATGGCACCCATCGAATCGCTGGGAAAAGCATGCGGCGACGTCAGGGACGCGCAATGTGACGAGCACCGCCACATACAAAGCAGTGGGGGGGGGTTGTCGGGAGGGCGCCTTTGGTTTAAGTATCCTCATAGTCGCGGCAGGGAAGCAGAGAATTGCTACGTCTGGTTTCGGCTGTGGTGGTGGCGAATGGACCCATGTACCGATGGTGGCGGAGTCATCGGTGGACTAGGTCGGGCAACTACGTTCCATCTTTCGGTAATATTAGTTTCTTCAATGTATTTCGGTATTTGATTTATTGATTTCTATTTACACACACACAAACATACACAGAGGAGTGGTAAATGGAGGTGGATGAGGGAAAAAAACGCACTGACGTGTCTTCAGGGAACCTCACCCCTTATGTACAATATGGCTACATGGGGTAACACATCGAGAACCATATAACTGTATTTATATAGTGGCCGTAAAACAATGCGGTTATACAATATATAAAAGCAATTAACTGTTTCCACGCGTAATAATGCAAACACACTGGGGTATTGAAATGATTAATATGCACTTGGTAACATACAGAAAAAAAGCACATGAGAAATAATAAACATTCACAAGCGCGCTCTACAAAACTGAAAGCAATGGAATTTTAAATTCTGACAGCTATAAATCCTGTAAATTGCAGCCTGCTTGATCATATGAAATCAGTAATCTTGGAAGGTTATTACCCGGCGTTTGACAACCGTAGTTACTTCTAATGCGAAGGACCTTCCATATCCAGCGAATGCGATACGAGTTGTTGCTGATAATGCTCGTCTTTCTCTTTCTGTTAACCGTGTTGATACATAAGCTTGTTCATCTCATCGCTGTACAAATGTCTACATTCTACTATGTACCACACCTTGCTGTACACTCGCGTAAGTGTAGCCTTGGGGGCCCGGAGCTATAGTGAAGCTGCTTACCAGCGTTTTCTTCCAGCCTCCCGCATCTTTATGAAAAATAAAGGAACTATTATGAAGCGCACCAGTCACGAGGCCGTGAGAGTGGCGATGCTGTTGTGGCACAGACCGCTCTCGTTCGCTACACAACCACAAGTTTAATCGGAATTTCCGATTTTCGTTGCCGCTTCGACGCACACTCGACAGAGCAGTACTCGGGGCTGGATAGCCGCGGCATTCGTTCACGATTAGCGGTGCGTCGGTCATCTATCTGACGCTTCTTACTCAGGGGGGTTACGCTCGTGTTCGGCAGCACCGACGTTTTAATAGCAAGCGGAAGAGAACTGATGGAACGCTTCCGCCTTTGTGTACTAGCGAGCTGGAGGCATGAGCTTAAGATAAGAGCCCACGTGCAGATGCCGCGCTTGAGGCCCTTCACTTATTTGATGTTCAATTCCCGTTCACGAAGGGAAGACCTCGAGCTTGAAGAGCTTCGCTGTTAGAAACCAGTTTTAACATGAGAATTGAGAGGGGTAACAAATTACCTTTATGTCGTGCAACTTGAGGGTCCGGAGCGCAGTGGATACCTTCACGTATTCGGCGAGCACCTTGGCGATGGTATCGTTGAAGTATGCACCACGGACTTTCAAGTAAGTGACTTGCTTGAGCTGCTGGACTGTTTGTGCCCATAATAAGCACTGGGGGTCCTCCTCCGTCGAAGGGTCGTCCTCCGTCGAAGGGCTGTCATCCGTCGAAGGTTTGTGCTCCACGGCGGTACGCTAGGGAAGAGAAATGACGGCTGACATACGAAGCTAAAACAACCGCGATATCCATAGACGACACTGCTTACCGTTTGACGTTATTGTCCTCACCTTACAAAACTCGTACAGCGCGAAATACTGAACTCGAATTTAGAGCAATGGTTTGTCAAACGCCCTCTGCGTTAACGCACAAAACTGAGGAACATTTTCTGAAAAGATAAATCAGCGTCCACGTATGTAGCACAAGGCGGCAACGAAATACACACTAAGTTAACAGAAATAAAGGCATCTTGACGAAGAATTATGGGTCCGGGGTTCGAACCCGGGGCCAACAGCCGTTCGGTACGCTCGCTCTGCCAAACGAGCTTACCAGGAGGCTGGCAGATGACAAAGCGAAGGCCAAGTTATCGACAACTCGAAGCACATCGGCATGAATATGCCTATGTGCTTCCGAGTTGCGGGCATTGAGTTATCCATATGCTCGCTCTGCCAATAGAGCTCCTGGTAAACCCAACTTGCAATAGGATCTCGGACCGAACCCCACCTGAAAGCCGTCCCCGAACCGGAATTCCACCCGCAAATAAACCGGAACCGAAAAAGTAAAACCAAGTGGTTCCAATAGCTATATCTGCCCGGAGCACGCCGTTGCCGTGATTCCGGCCTTTGCCTGTTGGCTTTGATCATTTATTTGTATTTGACCAATTTTCTTACAATTGTCCATTCTTTCTAAATCTAGTGTTCGAGTGCTTGAATACGGGACCCGAAAGATCGGAGGCCGCGTGGTGCAAACGACGCCGTGTTTCTCAGCATGCCTACTATGCTTGCGCGCACGTGCACCGTCTGAAAGAAAAACCTGCGTATGTCATGCATGCGGGGCAGCATAGGATGGCAAATCAAAGGTCACGTTAAATGCTAACTTACAAAATGCAAGTTCTTCAGGGCCATGTCCTAAAACCTTGAAGTAATGGAGTGGTCCTAGTGATTGTCTGGTTGCCTTAAATTTGCTGTGCTCCAGGATATTGTCAGAAATTTCATGAACACCAGAGCGACGTGTTTTGCTTTGTGCGGCCTCCACTGCTGGCAATGTTTGGAATGAGTGTACTTGATCAGTGCCACTTGGAGTGTTTCAGGCTTGCATGAACAGCGCCGTCGAAGTGAAATGTAACGTTTGCTGCGCCTAACTGGTTCGTGAACCTACTGTTTGAGAGCTGGCTTGAAGCTTTAACCCGAGCGTGTTTAAAAGCCGGGGTCCGCCACGACCCCACGACGTCATTTCCGTAACGGAAGTGGCGCAGTGAACAATAGAGGCAAGAACAAAAAGAATGCCTCGAAAGAATTCCATTGGTGCGCTGAGAATAACTCACGGCCGCCCGTTCCACGACAAAAGGTACTCTGCCAACTAATAGCGCTTTCCATTGGGCGAGCGTTAACTAAAGTAATCCGGAACTCGGCACGATGAACCCCCCGAGCTTCGCCCACTCATCATTCACTCCGTGGATATGATGCAATTTTTTTTATTTTCTTTATTGAGTCAACTACGTTATCGCCGCCCATGCTCGAAGCTGTACGAACGCGGATTACTGTCGTTTTTCCCCTCTTCCTTGATGTGCTCATCCGGCTCCGCGCGCATTCACCGTGGCGCCCACTGCCTGGAACGGTGCCGCAATCCAGGAGAGAAGTGAAGCACAGTCTGGACGAATTTTCCCTGCTGACTACTCTTCAAGCGTGATGGCAACAAGAACACTCCTGCGCAAAGCGCCCAAGTACGGCGACGTCGTTGACGAATGAGCGTGGTGCAAGTAAAATAAAAAACATGATTGACGCTATTGTCGCGCGGCATTTACTGTCGACTGTGGCCAGTAATTACGCTAACTACTTCGCTTACAAGGCGTTGGTCATGGTCATATTATGGAGGCGATGCGTCAACGTGGCTGCGTCCACGTCAAACGGTGCCGTACCCGCGTAACACCGACAGCCATGGCCAAATTAACCGCCATGTACAACAAACATTGAACTGCTTCTGTGAAGACACTTTCGTGGTATATACCGATACCTCTGACAGTGGGATCAGCTATGTTTCTTCGAACCAGTCGTAAACCACAGCGAAATGATGCGCGTTGAAAACAAACCCGTATTTCTCTTCGGTTCGACACCCTGATTGGCAGAGCGGGCGCCCCAGTCATGGGTCAGCCCCGGGTTCGAACCCCTGATCAGGACGAAGCTTTCATTGGATGAAATCTGTATGGATTTCCTTGTTGCCTTGCGCTACAAGTGGGTGGACGCTAATTTTGCCATAATGATACAGGGCCTACGAAACTTTCGAACACACACGCCTCGATTCTTGTGAACAGCAACTTAAACTACTGCAGGCATGGTATAAGCTCAGCGAACGTCCCGGTCAAGCTCGGCACTCATCACACGACGAAACAAATGCACAGTTGTATTTAAAACAACGAAAGAAGCGTTCTTCTAGGCGCTCGGTAAGGTTGAACTTGGCGCTCATACGGCAACACCTTCGCAAGTGCTGTACGCAGGCGCGCAATAATGAGAATTTGAAGAGAACATTACGCTATATCGCATCGTTATGCGTTTGTTACGGTTATTTCGCGTGGCTGGCCTAGGGAAACCAGTCAAGCCGAGACGAGCGAAAGTGATGAAGCGTTGAAATGCGACAGCACCTCGTCACCGAATATGTAACCTACCACCCAGTCTACTGTTTATTGCGAGTACCACTGATTCGCTATGAATAAGCGATTCAGTGGCATGGCATCACGGAATCTATTGAGTCCTGCTATCTGATGACCTCACGACGAAGTAGATATGTCCACTGGGCGGACAGTTGCAGAAAAGCTCTCGTGTAGACAGCTGCATGGCCGGGACGCGTCATGTTCAATGGCGCACGTAATACACAAAGCTTGATTCAACCACAGCCATGCAGACGCCGTGCCACGAGAAGCTTTCCTGGCTATACCGGACGCCGCACAGTTAGATTCCCACCCAGACTACGGCAAGTTCTTTGAAAAACTTTCGCGGGAATTTAGGACGTATACACTCTTAAAAAAAGGTAGTGCTACTTACTAACTTTGAGGTAGTAAGTGCTTGTCACAACGTTGACTACCTAAGTAGTAACTGCAGGTAGTAAATGCAAGGTAGTAACTTTACTACCATGTCATTTACTACCTGCAGTTACTAGCTATAGGTATGGGTAGTAGTAACCAAAGGTAGTAACTTTACTACCATAGCAATCCTTTATCGGGCTGCTTATGATTCGGATTATATTTGTTGTTTACGTTGACATATCAGGTCGACTGTATTGCAAAAGATTAAGATCAAATAAAAATGAGAGCGGTAAGGCGTTGTCCGGTCACGTTGATTCGTGTTGACTAGTTACATCATGTTACACCAATTAACTATCGCTAATTTTTTTCATGTGATTAGCCCTGTGAATGCGCTGCACATAAAATATTTAGGGGACAGAAACATGTTCGAACCAGAAACTAGAGCACACAGATCAATTCGACGAAAAGCCAGCACTGCAGGTCACGGACAAGAGAAAACACACGCATACGCACCAACGCCGGTATGCGTGTGTTCTCTCTTGTCCGTGTCCTGCAGTGCTGGCTTTTCGTCGAATTAATCATGAACCAACCAGCCCAGCTCTTCACTCTCCTTAAGTACACATGGATCAAAGCTTCTACGCGATATATGTCCTAACGGCGTTAACGCTGTACATGTCCCTACTTAAGGACGCTCACGTTGTTCCTGTAAGCAGAAGTTGATTCGGATAAGTACTCAACGTTTTGGATCGAGATTCTTGTATTTTTCCGTTTCCGTATATGTATGCAACCACGCTGCATGCGACTCTTATTCAAACATAATGAAATCAATTATAGTTTTCTAAATTCCGCGAACGCCTATCACAATTACAGCCTAATATACTACTGCCAGTGGAGGTAGTACATTTACTTACCTATTACGTACACATGTAGTGACAGTTACTACCCCTGACATTTACTACCTCCAGCATACATTTAAGCTAGTAAGGGACAAAAAATGTAATGGTACCAAAACGGTAGTAACTGGTCCCGCTACTAGCTTTTCTACCTTTTTTTTTTTAAGAGCGTATCGCAGCTTGCTAAAGCGCGGCTTGATTAGCCACTCTCGCATGGTGACGTCACCTAGGCGCGCTCAAGGAGAAGGGTGAATGCTCGTAGAAGGCGTCCTGTTACGATCCTGAACCATAGTAACTGGTGTAAGGACGCAGTTTTCGTCTAATAAGCAACTTCTCTTCCCTAAAAATTCGTACGAGTTTCCTTGAACATTTGTGCAACGTACGCCTCACTCCAATTTGCTGGAGTGCGCAAAATTTATTTACCGCACAGCGTTATGCACCAGACTGCGACATCAGGTCAGCGTCGGCTGTTCTACGGTAATTAAATACGGCAGACTCACGGGTTGAGGTTCATTCTTTTTGTCGGCGATGTATTTAAAGCGCAAGAGGTTATCGGCAGCTTTCTTGACGGCATCCCAGAACATCGGGTATTCGAGTTCAGAGACTCGAAAGTCCATGTCAATCCGTTTCACACACCTGCGCAGAAAACAGTATCATGATTTGTTGATCGTCAATGCACGCTTATTTGGAACGCACCACCGATACCAAGGCGACGCGAAGGACAAAAGCCTAGAGGAAATAAACTACGCAGTGAACTGCACTTCTTGGCCAGACTGAGATTGTATATAACGCGACATATTTAATGCGTAAGATTTATATTAGAAACGAGTGCACGCACTCGAACTACACGCAGGCAAAAAGGTCAGGACAACTAGAAGCATGAGAGCAAAGAAACAAAAAAACGAAAAATGCCTTCTTAATACATCCCGAATAATGCTAGTGAGGCACACCGTTTCACGTCAGAAAAGGAAAGAAATTGATCACAGATGCAAGCTGCTCATTTCTTCCGCGGTCGCAAACTATAAATAAATTCAGTAGTCCGAAGCAGTGAGTAGACAACACCCAGAAGAAGCTGTTTGGTAAGATTGCACAAGCGCACTCATGAAAACCCTTAAAAGGGCCGCTTTCATGGGACACGTAATTGCCGATGTAGGCACGTCGCCACCCGCGTTAAAAACGCCCGAAAAAAATATTCCGTGTAGCACTTTGCTATGATAGCGTGAAGGACCACGTGTCAGATGCCTACATCGGTGTCCAGAATGGACATGAAAGGGACTCGTAAGAAACAATGGTTCAATTTAGGCCGACAAATTATTGATAATTCTGTCGCCGTTGATTTTGCCACCATAGGTTCAGCATTACAAGACAAAACGAAAGTTCAATTTATTTTTTTTTTCAATTTCGCGCCCAAACCTAGGCACCAGAACGTAAGCGTGACGTCACGGGTTTCAATGTATTTCTTCGTGTCTCGGCCATTTAGGCTCAGTGAATGCTTGACAAAACTCGCTACGTTAAGTCTCTGGCATCTCTAGCACACAACTATTCATTTTTAACGGAAAATAGCAGCCATAGCAGGCGCAATTAAAATGTATGACGTACGCAGCGAGTTGGTGCGAGAACGTGAAGGCGGCGTTGTCACATGCATCGTTTTTTCTGAATTTTCTCGCTAACCAAGCGTTCTGGCGCGGCAGAAGTGTTGCTCTTGGTATTGTTAAGGGGTAATTTAGCGGTACGCGAAGAATTGTTTTCGCTCTTTAGTGCCGCAATTCTGTAGTGGATACGGTACTTAGTTGCCACCCAAGAAGCGCGGCCTTTATCCCGACCGCGGCGGTCCCATTTTTCGATGAAGGTGAAAATGCCAGAGGCCCGTGTACTGCGTTGTCAGTGCACGTAAAAGAACCCCCAAGTGGTCAAAGTTTTTCGCAGCCCTCCGTTACTGTTTCTCTCTCTCCCTCTCTCTCTCTCTCTCTCTATTTCAGTCCCTGTCCCCTACCCCCACGGACGCTTAGCCGTGCTCCCGACACGGGCTGCATTAGTGTACTTTTCTTAACGGAACCACAGTCTTCATCATCGACACCTCGGCATACCGCTGTCGCCGTTTCTCTAAGCACACGACCAAGTGCACTGCGTCATGGCGTTAGTGGAAGAAACTCAATTTGCGAATACACCAATCGTGTTAAAAACAAGTGGCCGTACATATGCTTGTTTCCCTGCTAATTACGCTGGAAGACTAGCTTTCTGCCGCCCCTGATATGCAACACCTCTTGTACCCTTCCTAGCTCTCGTTCTGTCCCTCTTCTCCCTTGCTCCTGCCATGTTGGATGCAATGGAGGTTTTGCCGAATTCGCTCCATGCATGACTTTCCCGCGTTCGCGCAGCTCTCGCGCGTTGTGTCGGGGCATTTTATGTTCGCGTGTCTTCGACACATTTCCCAATGCGCTCGTTGTGTTATTTACTGATGTTAAAACCAGCCCAACGTGCATTCTTAAATGAACGCTGCAGGTCACGGTTATGTACGTATATCTTGACTTTGTACAGTATTAGAGCATTATAAAGTAATCCGCCGTGATTGTTTAACTACCGGCTAGGATACTAAAAACAGATTTGTGTATCTGCCAGCGGCTTTTTTTTTTTTTTTCATGATGCCTGCATTTAAGAAAATTGCTGTCGGGGCACGACATCTTTCCTGCGCTCTTTTTCTGAACCGAACTATGCCCAAGTTGGTGCGGCGCTGCACTTTCTTTTGCTTTCCCTGAGCCGTATTTCTGGACTATGCGTAATCAAAGCCCTATAGCCAAGGTGGCCATCTTGACGAATGAGCACATGCGCGCATATAGATGTAAGACAGCGGCGACAGTGACAGAAGAGCTCTCAGCCAGTAGGATTGTACTGCGTGTCGCAGTTGATTGGAAGTTTCGTTTTTCTTTACATTTTGCATACACGAGGCTTTTTGTTCCCAACTTGGCTGTACGAACTCATGCGTTTTTGTTCTATTCGTGCGATTTCATCTTTTGCGTTTTTTATGCATTCACTCGTAATATCGCCGTTACCGTAATCTATCAGCAGAAAAATATAGCGCGTTTGGCGTATGATATTGCGTTACCTTGCTGCTCAAGTCCTTGGCGAACGCTTAGAAATGGATAAGTGAAATGTCTTACCACACCGCTCAAGCTCTGTAGCCTCCCAGTGTTTTTGCGTCGAAACTGAGCGTAAAGAACTACAGCGCGTAGCAGACGCTCCTCGCCTTCCACGCATTTTCCGAAGTGATTGTGGTTCGGTAAGGAAAGGACGCTAATTTCTGCAGCCCATGTAGGGAGCACGGCTAAGCGTCCGTGGGGGCGGGGGAAAGGGAGTGAAAGAGATAGAGAGGAGAGAAAGGCCGTAGTGGAGGGCTCCGGAAATTTAGACCACCTGGGGTTCTTTAACGTGCACTGACAACGCACAGCACATCGGCCTCTGGAATTTTCGCCTCCGGTCGCATTTTCGATGGAGGGGAAAAACCAAAAAAGAAAAAGTGCTCTTTTACTTTGTGCTGAGGTAATGTGCAATGGTCTTTTGTTTCAATGTTTACCTTATGTACATAGTTGTGATGGTGAAGAACTGCGCATGCTCTTACGTGTACGCTTACAAATGTGCAATGATCGTTTTGTTTCAATACTGCATCACATCTGAAAACTTGAACCAGAATAGCGCTTTCAATTTGCTACAGTAATGCTGATTTCTTTGTTTCGACTATTTATAAACGTCTGACCAATGGAAATTAAATACAGTTATTTGTATTTGAAGCCTTCATTAATGAGTAAGGGGCTTGCCCGCTGTTCGCACCCAGTTAGTGATGTACGCGGGAAGGTGCGTTCGTGAGTTCGCCGTTAGCGAACGAGCGAGGAAAAAAAAGCTTTATGCTCAGCTGAACAAAAGCGCTTATTCCGGCAATTAGCGTACCTGCATGTTCTCATCAAGTGAGCACACTGGATGAGATCGCCAGTTAAAGAGCAAGGTGCAGAAAGCGCATGCGTAGAGGAGAACTAGAAACATCTAAAGGGGCAACAAAAGCGCGTGAACGCAGTTTAAAATTTAAAGGAATGGTATTCAGCAAATAAATGGCTGCGCTGTGCTCTGTGTACGTACCTTGATGTCATTTTCCCCAATAAGTCAAGTAAACAAAGACCACGGTTTCTGAATGACACTCGACAGCAGTAAAGTCGACTTCCTAGGATTGTGTTTAGCACGGTCTACCTCTTGATTTCCTTCTCTAACATGTTCTACCTCTGTCTTTCCTGATGTGACCGGCGCAGTCCACATTTGTGAACTCATTTACGATACGCAAATGCAAATTTTTTTTCAGGTTGTCACACAGACCTCTGATTCATAAAGCTGTTCGGGCGTGAGGTGCCTCAATGGCATTTGTGATAATAGCGGCACCACACCAGTGTGTGATTTGTTCGCGACAAGACACGTGACGTCTTATGCACGAACAGCTTTGCGAATATGCACCCAGAATTGTCGCGTTTAGAGCAAGCGCTACGACGCGCCGCATGCAGGCCGGGGGCGCCTTACGAGTATCGCTCAGTAATGGCGGCAGAGTGTGACGGGCGAGGAGGAAACTACGCCGAGATGAGTGCGCACTACCTTTAGAAATGCGGGGACCTAAAGGGCAACTCCGGCAATTTTTCAGTGTCCACTGATCTTAATGAAATTTTCAAGATGTGTTCTCGGCACTAATAATATGTGCCAAACCAGGCGGTTGCAAGTGATTTAGTTTACCTGGAAACGAATCTTAATAGCGGATTCTCCTGCGGGCCACCCTATGTTTTTGACGTCATCACCTTCAACGCTGCCTACCCGAGCCTGCGGGACATCGAAAGCAAAGCGGCGGTACTTCAGCGTTCAAATCGTCGCAGCCATGTTCAGAAAGTTGGCATAACTCAATACATCGTCAGATGACCTCGCCACTACCATTTGTCTCCATATTTCTGACGGCGGGAAGGCTGTGACGTCATCGCATACGCTGCAAGAAGCGACTACCCGTTTCGGTTTGAACACGCCTTTCGGTCGCTTATGTAAAATTATTGTTGCGTTTCTGAGCAAATTTAACCACCCTGGCTGTTACAGGACTATCAGTACTATTCTAAAACATTGATATCAGAACATGGTGAAAAACCACCGGAGTTGCCCTTAACGATGGATGGACGGATGTTAGGAGCGTCCCCTTTATAACGGGGTGGTAGCCCGCCGGCCACCAAGCTAATTTTTCCTCTCGCCTACCTCTTATCTATTATTGTTCCGCTGTTAAGTAATACTGCCCGAACTACCGTGCGTTTCTGTTTGCTCCATACCTTTCCGCCACCAATACTCTAAGTGCATTTTACTTATTTCTATCGCCGACATGTTCAGCTTTCCCGTGCTTTCCCCGAAACCCATGGCCTCCTGCAGGGTAGTGTCCATACCTACAGCTCTGGATATCTGCACATTCCATCAAAATGTGGTCTGTCGTTTCCCGTACATGTAGGGGAAACGTACATGTACGTGAGGGGATACATGTACGTACATGTATCGCCTTCTTTATTGAATTTCGCTCCGTAACTTCGGGTTCTCAGGCAAGCTGACCTTGCTTCAAACAGTAAAGCGCTCTCCTGTGAGTTGTCATAAAATTTCACTCTTGATTCCATCATTCCCTTTTCAGCAGTTGCTCAATTACTGTTTCTTCTCCATTGCTGCCATCCAATCCGACTTCTCTGCCGCTCTGACCATGCTCTTGAAGGTCTTTTTCGTCCCATACGTTTCATTGCTGACTGCATATTTACTGGTAAGCCTCCTAGTTCTCTCCTCCATTGTGAGTCAACGTTGTTCCTATACAAATATCTGAATACTCTCGATGCCGATCTACTTCCTTTCCTTAATCTCTGTCCGTGCCTAGTTTTGCACTGCGCTTCCCTTTCGGGTATCGCGCATTACCGCCGCGGCGCGGCAGTTCCCGCGCAAAGGAGCCCACGCGCCAGCCGGCGCTGTGGACACTCGCAGTATTTCTAGGTCCCTAGTACGAACCATGCTCTCCTCTCGCCGAAGCAAAGCTTCGTAACCGCTGCATTGCGCACCACGCTTGCGAGTTCCGAACGCGGTTCTAACATTGCGAATTTCGTATTTGACCAATGTTAGAAACGTGCAGCTTAGAATTTATATGCAAACCATATGGATGGCCTTGATCTTGGTTCGATCGGTCACTGCCTTCTAGCGTGCGTGTGCATGCGTGCGTGCGCGTATGGGTGCTTAGTGTATATGCATGCGTGGATTGGTGGTTCAAGTATGTAATGTGCGCTCCCAAGGAAGAGGCTGCCTAGCCCCAGCGGGAACTGGCTTTGAACGGGTTCCACGTCGTAGGACGAACCCGACATGACCACCAGAGATGTCTAGTTTAACTGGCCGCACCGGGAGACAGATTCTGAAATGAAAGGAGAGAATATATAGATAGCGTGCGTCGTGAATTGCGTGGCGTAAAGCTCGGTGGAGCTAGGAAGAAGCTATTGATTCCTGGGGTTTTCACGTCCCAGAACTAGGCATGATTATACGAGATGCCGCAGCAGCGGGCTCCGGAGATTTTCGACCACCTGGAGTTGTTTGACCGGCACCGACAACGCACGGTAGACTGGCCTCAACATTGGTCCCTATGGAAATGGGGCAGCTGCGACCGGGATACGACACCGCGACCTTCGGATCAGCAGCGAGACATGTTTAGCCTCAAACAAGCGTGCCACTAACCTGTGCCGGCGCAGCAGAATGTGGAGCAATATCGAGGTCCGCTGTGTTCGGTCTGGTGTGGCAAATCTGACGGTGAATCGCCTGAGCATCAGTTTTGACCACACCCACTCTGTCAGTTCGAAGCCACTCCCGTAAAAGAGAGAATTCCACTTGGGCATCTCGTCCCTAAGCCAGCAGGGAGTTCTTTCAGTCCACGTGCACGGACGGTGAAAGTCTCCCTCCTCCCAGTCGTCTTCCTCGTCGTCATCATCCTGGTCATCTGCGAAGCACACTGAACGTTTACGCATCAACTAGCTACACTTGAATTCTGGGCAGCGTGTGATTGCCTTGCAAGAAGCATTTGTCATAGGTGCAGAGTTAAAGGCTCCTTTCTTGCCGAAGGATCAGACAAATACCACCACGACCATAAAGAAAAAAATTACACCGTCTTCCGCTAAAGGGGACCATGAGGAGATGCGAAGCAGCACGGGGGGTGCACATCGCGTTTGCATCGCTTTGACTAGGTGTCTCGCTTGCATCGGTTTGACGCTAGCAGACGCTGCCTACGTCAGCGTTGTCTTTCGCGGGCGAGGGCGCGTTCTCTTTCCTTGCGAGCTGGTAAAGCGTTCATCAAAGAAAGCGTTTCCATAGTCAACGCGCGCCGTTCGGAGAGGGGGAAAGTCGAGAGGAGAGGAGAGAGAAGAGGAGGGGGAGGAGGATGGGCAGTGTTCGCCAGGGGGAACATATACAGTAACTAGCGCAGTGCGGGTGTGGACGCTTCACAGCGGATGGAAGGATCAAGAGAGGGAGTGACATAACCCGGACCATAATAGCTTTTAGCTGTGTAATGAGATTTGTCGGGCCGCAAAGGCTTATTTTTACCGCACGCTCGAACGCTGACATCGCCGCAATTGCGGGATACCGGCAGTCATTTTCTTTTTCGTCGCGGCGTGAAACGAACCATCAACATTATTAGCCATCAGCAATAAAAACGATATTTTTACGATCCACGATCGCTAAAGGTAATTAAATGCGGAACTTAAAAATGTTCACTATCTTGCTGCTTTTACAAGGAGCGCCATTTTTTGCGGCGTTCGTCATACCCCAGTCACACGGGCATACCAAAGCTCCTTTGAGGTAAAGGAGCATAGCGACTTCGAAGGAACATTAGCTCAAGGGAGCTGAGTCGGTGCTACACGGTTTCCGTTGAAGCTTTTAACAAAAGCCACAACGCACGCTTGGCGCTCCTATCGCTCGGAAATGAAAAAATAGTACTGCTCCGATGCCCCCATAAATTCGTTGTGCGCGCTTTTGTCTGCTTTTTCTTATTAAATATTTTGTTTTGGGCACTGATAAAACAAAGGGAACACCTAAAGGTAATGGAAATAATTCGCCAAACGCGGACGTAGTGGTAGCAGTGCGCCGCTGTGTACACCGTATTTCTCCGGCTACGCGTGCTTCGATTCCGTTTTTGTTACCGTTCTCGATTGTTTTTCAATCGCAAAGCCTCCAAACATGTGCCACTAGACACTCAGCGTGTGGGGATCAAATATTCATCGTAGCGTCCAGTTTAGCGTCAAGTGCCGAATCTTCTGAAGGAAAAAAATGCTCTCTGGTGTCATCTTGCGCCGATAACATTCAAATACTTAGCTGACGTTTGCCCAACAGCTAGAAATGCACCGGCACATGACGCATGTTCTCGAATGTGCAGTAGAAAAATGTGTCGCCGGCGGTTGGTACGAAAAAGATATGCCAAAGACACCTCGGCCTGCAGCAGACAAAATCTTGACACCCAGGCCCCGCTAGCCACGCTACCTCAGCAGCTGACCACAACGTCACCGCTGCAGTGCACCTGCCCTCAAGCTGTGAGATTTTTAGGCGACATATGACAAACTGTATATCAGCAGAACTTTTATGGTTTATAACTTCTAAGATACCGTGAAACGTGTTTTTTATTATATAAAAGCGCGGTGGATTGGCTCCAAGGTAAAACATGTTTTTTTCTGCCGTCTGCCACCTGCGAACGAGGGTAGTCCTTTAGAGCCTCAAGGGACAAGCGCGGACTCCCTCAGCTCGAAGCTCATTTGAACTAATGATTCCTCCGCGTGCCCGTGTGACAGCGCGCCCGCTCCTTACAAGTAAAGAAGCTTTAGTTCAAAAGACCTTTAATGTGCCCGTGTGACAGGGGTATTAGGAACCACCTAAAGAAGTTCACGCGCTGCCGTGTGTCATCGGCGCAACTACTTTCTGCAGAGGGCCCTTTAGAGTGGAAAAAGCGGTTCACTACAAAGGACTTTAGTTTCGCCCGTCTGTCAGGGGTATAAAACAAGTGAACAGCGGACTCCTACAGACGCCAACCGGATGGATGAATGTTAGAAGCGCCCCTTTATAACGGGGAGGTAGCCCGCGGGCCACCAAGCTTATTTCCCCAAATCACATTTTCGCATCAAACTTTTCCCCTCGCCTGCCTATTTTATTTATTATCGTTCCGCTTTTGAGTAACAATCTTGTTCGAACTACCTTGCGTTTCTGTTTGCTCCATACCTTTCCGCCACCAATACTCTAAGCTCATTTTACTTCTCTATCACCGACATGTTCAGCCTTCCTGTGCTATCCCTGAAACCCATGGCCTCCTGCAGGGTAGTGTCCACCAGCTACACCTGGGTGGGCATCTGTACATTCAATCAAAATATGATCTGTCGTTTCCTTAGCTTTTCCACAGCACGTACATGCATCCCCTTTATTGAATTTCACTCTAACTTCTGGTTCTCAGGCAGGCTAACCTTGCTTCAAGGAGTAAAGCGCTTCCCTTTGAATTGTGATAAAATTTCTCTTGATTTCGTCTCGTTTTTATTGCGATAGCAATTATATGGACACTCTCGGCTGGTTTTTGCCGTCCCCGTCGCCGCCGTCATGAACCGTATAAGTATGTATACGTATATAAAAATCTCAAAGAAAAATAATTCAGGTAAATGCTTCTATAGCGCGGAATCGAACCAGGAACCTCTCGCTCCGCAGCGCGTGGCGCTAAGAACTACGCCACAGAGAGCAGGTCCTTCAGGGAGCTAACGGCGACCCTTATATAAACACCCCTTACCGCTGGCAGGACTCAGAGACGGCAGGCGCTTATAAGCGTTTCTCCATTACTAGCGAGATGGCGCGAGGAGCGCTGTTCAAACTGAGAGTATCCACTGTGACAGCTTATTCGCGCTCGTTCGGTGTATATCTGTGCGTTCGTTTCGTGCGTGCTTCAATTGATAGTTCGCGCTCATCTTCTGTTTGTTCATTGAGCGGCCTCCTTTGAGCTCAAGGGACACGCTGGAAATTTCAAGCTGCCTCCACGCTCTTCGCCTTGTGGTCCCCTTTGTTGCTATCGCATTCATTGCTTCGCCTTTGCGGCGAAACTGACTTTCTGTAGTTGCTCAATGCCGGTTTCTTTTCCATTGCTGCTATTGAGCAGCCCCATCGAGCCCAGCGCACCTGGTGGTTGGCGAGAGCAACTGGCCTGCACTTCCAGTTTGTTTCATCGGCGAGATTTCTGGAGTACCCGCATAACCGACATTTCGTGTGGCGAAAGTTGACATTTCAGACCACTTTTCTTCGCCCCAATGGCAACGCCATTATTTGTCGTTTTGGTTTAGCTATTGCCCAGATTGGCTAGATCAATTGTTCGCGTGAATTTTTATTTCGGTTAAGTTATACCCCCGTCACACGAGGCAACTAAAGTGCGCTTTGAGCGAGTGCACTGACGCTCGCGCGCTGCTACACGAGAAAGAGAAGTGTGCTTTGGAAGTGTGCATTCCCCTAGCGGACGTGGCCGCAAACTGCCCGAGGGCGAGGACAGCGAGGTTTTTTTGTTAAAATATGATTTGTTTTAAGGCATAGCAGTATTTATAATAATGAAAACAATGTTTCCAAAATACTACGGGCGCCGCGTTGTGCATTAGCGTATTTGTTTACAAGCCACTGGTACCGAGGCTACACACTTCGTCGCCGCGAAGTGAGTTCGGCGAACGCACTCGCCTGCAAGTGCGCTTTGCAGCGAGTGTCACTAAACGTTCCCGTGTGACAGCGTGCGAATGGCACTAGCGGCGAAGTGCACTTGCTCAAAGTGCACTTTAGTTGCCTCGTGTGACAGGGGTATTACAATAGCAGGAGATACAGGTAATCGTAATTCACTGTGGCTATTCATCGCGCCTGTGTTCATTTGGAGCAAGCGTTCTTTCTGTATCAATCGAAGAGATTTTCCGCAACGGTCTTTACTGCAAGGCGAGGTAGGGGCTGAGCATGCCGAGAGTGGAAAATGAGAACAGCAGTAACGTCAGACGAACGTCACCATACAAACGTCAAAATACGAGCTTTTTCCAGTTCACATACGCAAAAGGACAGAAAGTTGAGCGAGTTCGTGAGGGTCCACAGTCAGAAGAGGAGGTGTGCAAGACACGGACACAACGGGAAAAAGCAAACAATACGAACCGCGTTCGTGTTGTTCATACCCTCGTCAATGCGCAACATACTCTTTTCAAGTGCGCGCCATGCCTACACGACAAACGTTGCGCAGTGTTCGCGTCTAGCCGCTACGAACTTTTATCGAACGTCGCAGTCCTTACAAGCTTCGCTTGAAAATGTGGCTCAACTGTTTCACGCACGAAAACACCGACGCAGCCTACGTTGACGACACCTACCCGCGCAGGCATGCACGGACTTGCCGCTGGTACGCGAATCGTGGTGGTGTTGACAACAGTAAGGCGGAAGAACAAAAGGCAGAGAAGATGTTTCGAATAAATTTTGTTTTTACGCATGAAGAAAAAAGTGCTAAATTTGGGGGTGTTATTTTGTAAAAACAACTGCGTAGCGTCGACTACAACTCTTGTAGCGCTTGCGTCCTCTACCGTTTGATGAGCTCACAAGTTTTTTACGTAGTCGTGACGCATACACCCCAAGGCCAGATTTGGTGGAATGTCCGCGCCTATGTCCATACTACTCCATGCTACTATTTCTCCATGCTACTAGCCTGAGCAAGCGCCCCCCCCCCCTCTTGGGAGAGGCAATTCGACGAAACGACAGGGGGGAAAGGGGGAGCTCGGGCGAGAGCCGAAATTCAAAATGGCGGAACTGTTGGCGAGAAGAAAAATAATGATTGTTCATACGGAGTACACAGAGGCATTTGAATACAGAGTTCACGCAAGGTATGAATAGGGGCCTAAAAGCGCGTCCAGTCCGAGGTGGCTCGAAATTTAGGCAGGATATTACGGCGGGACATAGCGAACACTCGTTTCATGACCCGAAATGTCGACAGAAAAATCAGAAAACAAAAACACCAGTTTTACCGGGCTTGCTGGGGCGCTTCATGGCACACAGGGCCTCGCACATAGCGGCAAAAGCTTGGCCCATGGATTTCCGCCTACTCAGCTCGCGGGAAAAATGGTTGTCGATAATGGAGGCGATCTCACCGGCGGTAGCCGAGGGGGTCATGCTCGCGAGCTCGCGCATGTAAGCGCGACTGAGAAAGCGACGGCCACGCCCAGAAGTGCCTGGTGCACTCGATGGCCCAGGAACGGCCGCCATTCTGGAAAGAAAGAAGGGGGGGGGGGGGGGGGGGGAGGGATGCAAGCGTCCTGTCAGTACAGTAATTGCGGATCAACATGCCCCACTATATTAGTGGGTTACAGCTTGAGACGGTGCGTACTGGAAAAACAGCGGAAGGCAGAACGAGAACACATGGAAGAACTTGCCTTTCTTCACGCCTATTTATGCATGATTTTGTGAAGTTTTTCCTGGTTGATAGAAGGCCACGTGTTTTTGTGCGATTATGTGATTCGTGATCTGCGATTCATATAAGCTCGGCGTCTCTTCAATAAAATTAAGTTTGAAGTCAGTGCTCGTCTTGTCAAGTTCCTTGCTCTGCGCTGCTTTTCCAGTATGAACCCTTTCGAACTGGCCCAAATTTGAGTGCTTCAAGGCTTGACGCTGCCTGTATCTGATGCAGAAAACTGCCGTTAGCCTGTGGCTTGTCTCTGCAAGATGCTCTTATCGGCTGCTTTTACCAGCCGTCCGCTGATGCAAACGCTAGGCACTTTGCTTGTCCGTTTCCGGCTATGGCATTGTTTGCAGTTAGTGAGCACGTAATGGCATTTGAAAAAAAAATAAGATTAGGCGGTGCTTTGACATCCTGAACAGGCAACGACCAGCGGAGCGACCAGCCTCGGCAAAGTTCCGCAAAGCTACGAAAAAGGCCTACTTTAGCACAGCAGGATCCAAGCTAATTATTCACTAGGAATAGTGCTGGGCTGTGAGGCACGTCACATCTTAGCAGCCCTCTGACCTCCCCATCTCTTGCTTGAACACCTACATAACCTCTTATGCGATGATTGACTTCCAGTACCGTTGCCGATTATCTGCTCCGCTTTCCCTAGCAAGATCATAATCCCTTCTCTACGTACGGCTTCCCAATCGAATGGCTTTTTAGGGAGTTCTAGCGGGTGCTTTCACCGTCGCGCTGTGTCGACAAAGTCAACGGCGTAAGAGAGTTGGGAGAGCGCGAGCCTTCTGAAAACGAGCGCCGAAGTCGCTCTAGTCGGTCACGTTACACTTGCTACAGACCAACTCATGGCCTGACGTGTGCCGCATGAGGCACTGTCACGAGTTGCGAGCGTGGATCTCGGGAGCGCTTGCTCCGATGGATTGAGAGAGTGAGGCGAGACGCGAAAAGCGTTAAGAAAAAACAAAGACGTTACTGTATACACAGAACATCAAAACATGGAAAACGAGCAAAACACCAATTCGCACACAAAAGAAGGCTAACAAAGTGAACAACCTAAACGGCCTAATTACAAGTCCTCCGCGTAGGGCGCAGTTCCCACGGGAGTCTCTTAACACTGTGCCTCGCGTTTCTGTCCGCGTCGAAGGCCCGCCGCTCAAAAGGTAATTGGACACTCTTACATTGCATCCGTCGCGGTGCGTTTCAGAGTCGATGCTCTCTTCTTGTGTCGTGTCCAGTAGCTCTCGTCGAAGGTGCTGCTGATGGTGACCGCCGCTCATGCAAGGTCCGTCCTTGTCCGCCGCCTTGCTTCGCCTGTGATGTGGCGGGTCACCGCTTAGGCCTAGCCCAGCCTAGGCCTCCTCATATGTAGTGCTCGGTCTCCAACCAAGACCGGCCCTCTGCAGCGATTCTTCTGCCGGTCGTCCCGTTCTGCCGGCGAAGGTGGAGCGCTGCGGGTACGCCGGGAACTGCTGAAGTTCGGCCGCTGCCACTCCGAAGTCCGTGCTCGATCGTCAGCCAGATCGACGGCACCCCGGAGCCCGACGCCCTCGTCTCCTCGTCACCAGACCGTAGCTGGCCAGACACCCTTCGTCAACCGGTGCCGCGCAGAGAATGCCAGCTCAGCCTTGTCCATGACCGATCTCTCCTCGGGTCGCGTGCCGCGAGCCCGCTGTCACCCAATTGTGGACATCGACGTGTCCACGGCGCGTGCCTTCCCGCGCCACTTCGCCGATCTCTCCGTTTCGTCTGCTAGCCTGTGTTTGTGGGCCCCTTACTCATGACAGGCACATCGACCCAGACTACGACGGATAGCATGCATGTGAACAGGGCAGTGAACGTGTAGACTTGAGCCGTATGTAGTGTGATTGTGCATCGAGTGAAGCTTACGCCGAGCACAAGGAAGATTGGGGCAAAGTGCTAAAATGTGCTTCCCTCCACGACCAACCTCAGGCTGTCCGGGAGGCCCGCGAGGCGGCGGAGAGCTTCGGGCTCTGTCCCGACATGGGAGGTGTCCTCTACGCCTGGTGCCTAGCCGAGTGTCCTTCAGGACCCGTACTTTGGGAAATAAAGTTTTACAACAACGTCGGTGCCACGTGTCCTCACGTACAACTACGCATTGTCTCCCCTCCCATTAAAGTGAGACGCCGGCCCTCATCGTCATCCTGCCCCTTCGCCACAGTTCATTTGAAGCCTGCACTTTTGCCCCCTCCCGGCGACTTCGCTATGGTGCGGACATTTTTACTCGCTAACGAAGGTCGATCTGAACAGCCCGGCCGTAAATAGTGATTGGAACAGCCACGTGGCCCGTATGAGAGCACGTGAAACACGGGCATTTATCTTTGCAGTAAAATCTGACTGTCAATAACAATGTTACTTCCACGAATAGAGTTGACGGAAGGGATGGGGATAAAAGCGACTAACCGCTTAACTGACTAAGTGGTCATCCCCAACGTACATCAGGCAGAGGCAGTGGTGACGACAGAACAGAGTAAAATGCTCGGAATAATTAGGCAGAGCTACAGAAATACATATACAAAACTTAAATTATCGCCGGGTACAGTTACTTTAGGTTATGCCTGCATATAAACCAGGAACAAGTATAAACAACGATCATCAATCAAACAAAAAACAACAAAAACAACAAACAAACAACAAAAACAAACAACAAAAAAGCGTGCACAAACAATGACTCCGCGTATGAACACAGGACAAGTCGGGGACTTGAAGTGTGAGTTATCCATGACAAACTCTCGGAAATGAGCAAACGTAACGTTTGGGATTTCAATGCCAGCAAAATAGAGTGTTTAATTGTAAAGGTGAAGGCCGAGAAGTCACGAAAATGAACTAGTAAATAAAGCAGCTATGGAAATTGTTTGCGCCAGCCGGGGACCGCTGCAGGTGTAGCTGGTGTTTAAGTAATGCGAATGGGGTGTAGGGCACACGGGAGACATTCGAAAATCACCGGATATCGTCGCCGACCATAAAGCGAAATTTTCATAACCCTGCATTTTCCGGGCACTAAAGTAGAGCAGAAAACTGGGGGACAACCAAGAAATCTACGGCTCCAATGCACGCTGTGAAGGTGGTTGGACAGCGAAGCTGTAAACAACGCCGGATTGGGGGGAGGGGGGATATGTCGCGAGGTGCGCGTCCGCGCTATGAGGTGTCGCCACAGCAGAAGCGACGACAGCGCACCACCGGCAGCAGTAGACGAAACTGCCAGCTAAGCCTTTAATATGCATGCCTACTTCATTCGTAAAACTTAAAATCGATTCACACAAAAAGGGCTTCCAGTTTTAATTTTAAGTTAGGAGAAGCGTATTCAGCAGGAACGCTGAAATAGTTTAAATAATGAAACTTCCCGAACGGGTAACGACGACCTAAAGTGGGCAGTGGGTGGCTGACAGTCGCGCACGCACCGTTCAACGGCTGCGAAAGTTGCGTGGTTATGCTCTATAGTCAAGCAGCAGGTTACTGGTGCTGTGAACCGAGTCGTACGGCGTCATCGCAAAAATACGGGGACATCAGCGCTACTCGCCTCGAGATCGAACACAGTCAGCGCCTAGCGGCGAGTGGACGAAGCTCCCAAGTATGGATCGTCTGCTGGATACTCTAGTTTTACATGCGCGCGTAAGTCGTGCATATCCTCCAATACGTTTGTTCCTTGAGCCAGTGCACTGTTGAATGCTTTTATGTATTCATCATCGTCATCATCCTCTTTAGGTCCACTGCAGGACGAAGGCCTCTCCCAACGACTTTCAATCCACCCTATCCTGAGCGAGTTGGTTCCACTTTATGCCCACAAACGGTTTAATTTCATCGGCTCATCTGTCCTTTTGCCTGCCTCTGTTGCGTTTTCCCTTTTGGTATCCATTCCTTCGCTCTTACTGTCCATCTGTGATCTTTCCTCCTCATGCCATGTCCTGCCCAGGTCCACTTCTTTCTTTTAAATGATATAGTATCAGCTGCTCCTGTCTGTTCCCCGATCTATTTTTCTCGTTTTTATCGCTTAGCGTTACGCCTATAATTTTTCTTTCCATTGCACGTTGCGTGGTCCTTAGTTTCATCTGTAGTTCTTTCGTGATTCTCCATGTTTCTGCATCGTACTTTAGTACTGGGAGAATGTAGTGATTTAATACTTTTCGCTTTAGTGAGAGCGGCAAGTTTCCAATCATGATTTCGTAATGCCTTCCGAATGCGCTGCAGGCCATCCTGATTGTACGGAGAATTTCCTTTTCATGGGTAGGAGCTCCCGTTAGTAACTGTCCCACATATACGTATTCTTTTACACATTCTAAGGGTTCACCGTTAATTTCAAAGTCCTGTTCTTTAGCTAGGCTATTGAGCATAACTTTGGTCTTGACTATTCATTTTTAGTCTAATTTTAATACTTCCCCGGTTTAGGTCATCAATCATGTTTTGTAGTTCGTCTCCATCATTGCTAAAGAGCACAGTGTCGTCTTCGAATCTTAAATTGCTGAGATATTCTCCGTCTATTCGAATTCCCTTTTCTTCCCAGCCTAGACATTTAAATACTTCCTCTAAATATGCAGCGATTAGCATCGGGGAGATCGTATCTCCTTGTCTGACAGCTCTCCCGATCGGGATTTCTCTGCTTCTCTCATGTAGGAGTAGTGTGGCTGTGCAATCTTTATATATGATGTTTATGGTTTTCACGTAAACGTCAGGTACCCCTTGTCGACGTAGCGATCACAGATTAGTAAGGGCGAAGATTGTACTTAACTTACAGAAAACGAACTAAATTATTACAAAAAAAACTGAAATCTAGAGGTCATCACAGCGAAGAACGAAGAATTGAAAGTCTCCCTAAGCAAGAAGTTCGAGGCCTTAGGTCAAAACGATTATGATTTGGAAGAAATAAACAAAACCATAACGAACACAACCCTTCAAACAGCGATAAAAGTAGGAGTAAAGGAACAAAGCAAGCAAGAAGTAAGGTGTCCCAATCTACCAAAGAATTAAGAAAAAAAACGCAAACAAGTGAAAGTAACTTCGTCAAAAGATAATATAGAACTCGCGGAACTATCAAAACTGATCAGTAAAGGTAGGCAAAAAGATGCAAGAAACTAACATAAGAGAAACAGAGAAAGCAGTAGAGAAAGGCCCCCACCAGCATTAAAGCAGTCAAAAATAAACTTCACTTCCAACAAAACAAGATGCATGCGCTAAAAGATAAACAAGGTAGCGTTATCAACAATTTCGACGAAATAGTAAAGGTAAAAGATTGGTACTCTGAACTGTATAGTTCCCAGACAGACCCTACAACCTCAACAGAAATAGAATCAGACGAGGACATTGAAATTCCATGTATAACCATTGACGAAGTAAAAAACGCTGTCAAAGGCATGTCCCGCGGTAAAGCAGCAAGTGAAGACTATAACAACCCACTTGCTCAAAGATGGAGGAGACATACTTCAAAAACTTGCACCGCTCTTCACGAAATGTACGAAGACATGTAGTGTACTGCGCAGTTGCAAAAATGCTAATATAATCCTTATGTATTCTTATGCAATCACAAAAATATTAGTATTCTTTGGCTTTGCGCTACTGTCTTTGCTCTTAAAATCACTGAGCGCCTGTGTCTTGAACGGGCTATATGTCATCGTCGCACATCCGTTTCGGCACAGTTACTTCAGTGTGGCGGCTGCTGTACATTTCAAGCATACACTCTTAGCACGGTAACCTTTAGTTTATGTTATAGGTACACAAAAATGTGAAAATATGCTCCTTTGTAATGGTTATAAAAGCACTTTAACCTTTATAAAGGAGCATATTTTCACATTTCTGTGTACCTACAAAATAAACTAAAGGTTACCGTGCTAAGAGTACGGCGAAGTGCATTCAATGTCCTTCTGAATAAGTTTGCGGGAAACAGGAACGTGTAAGTTCAGTGCTGCAGCGATATCTCGCGATTTGCGATTGTGAGCATGAGGAAATACAGCAGACGTTTTTCGCTTGAACAGATTATTTATGGGCATAAAAAAAATTAACAGCATATACACGCAGTGAATGATGAGTGGGCGAAGCTCCAGATGTTCATCGTAGATCGTGCCGAGTTCCGGGTTAATTTAGCTAACGCGCACGCTATGAATCCTTATGGTTCAACTACGCACAAGTGAAATCTCCCACCGGCACTTCATTGCAATTCAAGATCCAGTGCATATGTATACACACATACACATATATACACATACACATATATACACATATACACACATATACATATATATGGGTGGCCGATGAACGATTCTCCAGCGCGAGCAGTCGGTATTTTTCAATCAAGAAACTCGCTAGAAGACGCTCCCTGCGCCAAGCTTGTCTTTCTGGTGAGGGCGCGTTCTTTGCGAGCTGGTGGCGCGTTCATCGAAGAAAGCGTTTCCATAGTCAACGCGCGCCTCTCGCTCTCTTTCTCTCTCTCACAAGACAGCAGATGGAAGAGAGCTCGCGCGCCGGGAGGCACGCCTCCCACACGTAGCATCATTCATTTCTTTGAAGGTAACGGTGCTACTAGGAACAACGGACAAACAGACCCAAACATTAAGGAGCTTCGCCCCTAAAGAACTTGTCGCGGTCACAAGTAGTCATGCGAAGAAATCGACGTGCGAGTTTGAAGCGTTTACTCAATATAGGCGTATGTCAAACATCGTGATAGTACTGAAACGGTGTATACAGCCATGTAGCTCGACAGTCAACTGTAACTGTCACGTTTCATGGAACATGGCATGCAAAGCATTTAATCGCAGGTACGCGCGTAAGTTATATAGCGGAGTACGCAATTAAGCTGCTACTTCACCTATAATGCGCAGTGACGGCCCTTTGCTGTAGGTAATAGTGAAAAATGAGCGAGAACACAACTCTGAACTCTTGATCGCGTAACAGCAATGTGAACATACACAAGAGAACATGTGGTGAAAAAAAAAAAGACGTAGAGAACCGCCAAGCAAGTCATACTGAGGCTTGGTGATGCCAGTGCCCCGTTGAACTGCACAGCCCTCGTCGTTCACGTGCAATAAGTAGGTTTGCGTGCTTCCTGCACTGACGTAAGATCGAAAGATGCATGTATTACCGTTTGACTGGAATGAACGCTTTTGTTTAGCTATACAACTGCCTCAGACTGCTCACAACAGAGCGCCGCTGTGTACATTTCAACGAGCGCCCGCGAACGCCTATCCACACTAACGCGGTGAGGGTGCTGCCATTTACACGTCGATCTCGAGGCCAGTACTCTGAAGACGGGCATTCGTGCAGTTCTGTGCATTCATTCGTTCAGCGGTGGACAGCTGTACTCTGGATATTTGTGGTGGGGCTGCACATAGTACGTACCTTTTGGATATCAATGGTCACGCGTGCTACGCACAAATGAATCTTGAAACGGTATTCACGTGCCCCTTATATGTAAACATCGACATCTTTACAAGAAAGCAGTTTACTTGCCGCTAGTTTGTGGAATAAGTGTTGTCGCTCTAGTCGATCGTCCGGTGAACGGTAACGTTCGAAGTAAGTATGGAAGATGATTATAATGCTCTAATATGGAAACAAGATCCGATTAAGATCCGCAAACAAGGTAATTTGCGGGTTACCTGGCTGCATCGACCAGGGAAGCACCCGCGATGCAGTATTTATGTAACCCCTCAAGGCCAAAGGCATTAAAGGGGGGAGGGGGGGGGGGAGGGGTGTAGTAGTAGCACTCTGCAACGGCATATCGTCTTCTTGCGGGTCGCCTGCCGCCATTCTTACGCTTCGAAAGAGCCCTTGAGATTTTAGAACCTATTTCGCTTTTTCCGCGGTTAAAAATTATGCTAGTAAAATTGATAGTTCTAACCAGTTTCGTGCATAAAATAGTCAAAACTTGAAATTGTTAATAAAACCTTTTTAATTGTTAGTGTGATCTTCAAAAGCTAGAAGGCGCTACATTCGACTCCAAAAATCATCGCCATACAATACCGGCGTAATCATGACACAGTGAAAGCCGTCTACAGAAACCATGCTTTGCGTGGCCTTAGTGTCTTCAAGATAACGGCTATGGTATGGTCTGCGTTCAAGTGTTTACGGGCCGGGCTCCTGCGGGCAGGGCTATGGCGCTTTCGGGCGTGGGCCGAAATAATCGGCCCGTGCAGTGGCCTAGCCGATATATTTTAAAAAAAATGGAACTGAACCTGGGTGGAACAACTGCGGAAAACAGAACAGATGGACAGTAACACATGAGGACAAGATAGACAGCACGAAGAGGCAGAACGTGCAGTTGACTTGAAACAGACTAACGATGACGCACACTCCCTGCCCTACATAGCGATTGATTGATGATTGATTGTGGTTCGGTTAGGAAAGGACGCTAATTTCTGCAGCCCATGTCGGGACCACGGCTAAGCGTCCGTTGGGGTGGGTGGAAAGGGAGTGAAAGAGATAGAGAGGAGAGAAAGGCCGTAGTGGAGGGCTCCGGAAATTTTGACCACCTGGGGTTCTTTAACGTGCACTGACAACGCACAGTACACGCGCCTCTGGCATTTTCGGCTCCATCGAAAATGCGACCGCCGCGGCCGGGTTCGAACCCGCGTTTTTTGGGTGGCAGTGGTGTTACTCGCCTGCGGAGCTTGCGAGTCAGCAAGTACAACCAGCAAGAAGGAAAGGTACGTGCTTTTCAACGATTTGAACCGTGCGCGACAAGACGCGGACGGATAAGAACACACTTAGACGCCGACTTTAGACTGGTAAAGTATTCCTCATTTTCCAGTGACGTGTATATACACGTGCAGATGAAAAACAAAGACGGCCTTCAACGTGTAATGCTGCGTTAGTAAGAGGTTGAAGGAGCATCGATCAGTACAATGTTACCAAACTAATTTCTGGGTATATTGCTATACACTGTCGAAAATGTGGCCGCGTTTCCATCTTTGGTAAGACTTATTCTCAAAAGGACGCAAGGCAAATTGACTGGAGAAATCACTGAAACCTGTGAAATGGGAAAGATCTAAGATAAGTGTGTTAGCATGTCATCCGTCATTGTCCAGGAAGGACGTTACTTTTCTAGATTCGTTGGTCGCTACAGGTTTCGTCCGCGGAGACAACCTTGCGCATTTAGGCTCTGCTCAGTAGCTTCTGCCTCTTGTTTTTCATCTGCTCGCGCACCTCTCCAGTTGAAAGCCAATAATGTGTGGGTGTGTGCGCGCGCGCCTTCGCGCTCTCCGTCCGCGTCCAGTGACGCTGTTCCAATTTTGCTAACCAGCTAGCCCGGCAACGCACGCTGGTGCGTTTCGAAGCACTATTGGGACGCCTCGTTTCATGTGGCCTGTTTCCGAAAGCGCCGTTGGCGGTCGCCTACTTTCCTTGTTCTTCGCGGCCTATATGCAACCCAGCTGAAGCGTGCTCGAGGGGCGAGATGGGAGCCCCTGAACAGGGCTTCAAAATGTATGACGTCATTGTTTCTACAAAGCCACGTCAGGGCCCGGAAAGCACGAGGTTCCGAAATTCGTTACAGTGGGCTACAAAAAAAAATGAACCGCGCCCCTTTCAAGTTTCATGCGCGGGGAGTGGATGCAGTGACTTTTCTAATCTCAAGTAGGGGAGCCCTCGTCGGGGCCAAATGTCGAGGCAATATGTGAAGGCAAGCGAGGACTGCGTCTTTCCATGGTGTCACACATGAATGTTCATTGCACAGTGTCTTATCTGTCTTATTAAAGGTTTCTTTCGCTGGCTCTTCAACGTCAAGAGCGCCTCGACATCAGTTTTTTATTCGAAATATGCGACGGTGGATAGGAAACTTCACGGATTTCGGTGGTTCGGGTGGCTATCGCTGTTTTGTTCTAATACACCGTAGAAGTTCGACAGTACTCTTCATCGCTGCTTAAACAACCAAGTTCCAACAGACTGCGTTTTCAATGTGCTGGTTTGACTAGGTGAAAGGCTTCCGCGGAGCGTAATCAGCGGCTTGTGGTTGGAATGAAGCCACCGTTGAAACTCCGGCTGGACGAACAACTCGTTTCAAGCTCGAACACGCACAGACCGCCGAGTATAAACCGACTGAGTCTGTTAACTTTGGTTCCGCATTTCAAACGGAGACTGAATAAAATTTCGGGGTGCCATGCTGTGTGTCCCGAAAAAGCATGAGTTCGCTTGTGCGACGCGGCTTCGCTACGGGGCGAGTCCGAGAGAACAGAAATTCTTCCTGGAAATTTGTTGCTTGCCAACATATTGTGTACACAGCAACGAGGCCACTGGGACTAAAGGGCGCCACGCACATACGCCTGTCGCATGTTCTTATACCCCTGTCACACTGGATGCTTTAATATCATTCGAACGCAATGACATTCGCATCGAATGACATTGCGTAACCCGCGTAGGTAGGTAAGCAACCTTATTGATTCCCGAGAGAATCATGCGAGCGGGGGGAACGGGAAAAGGGGAGCAGGACGGCGATGAGCCCTCTGGCCACTCTAGATGGCCGGGCACTCTTGTGCGTCGGCGACCCTTCTGGCCCAGCCCACTGCCCGAAGCTGTAGCTCCGGTTGCGAGCTGCGCAGAGCAGCCTCCCATCGCTCCTGATGTTGTGACCCTTGCCACGGGGGCTTGTTATGGCAATTTAGAAAGATGTGATTGAAGTCGGCTCTGGTGCTAGGACACAAGTCGCAGTGCGGAGACGTTTCACCATGCGTGATAACGGAAAGGAGGAAAGGGGTCGTGACTGTGGCAGTTTGAAGTTTGCGCCACAGAATCTGGTCACTCCTGGAAAGGGATTTATGCGGCGGGGGCTACGTTAGGCGAGAGTTCCTGTAAAACATGGTGAGATCGTGGTAGCCGAGGAGTCGATCCCTTGCACTGCGGGACGAAGGCAGGGCGCTCTCAGCCCGGTTGACGAGTGCTCGGGCCTGGGTGTGAGCAGCCGTGTTGCCTGGGTGTCAGCTGTGCTGCAGGCATCCCAAATGAGGGTGATTAGGCGATTAGGTGGGGGAGAAGAAGCGAGGATTTTAGCAGCCGGAGAGTGAATTCTACGATTCGCATAATTACTAATTGCGGTTTTAGAATCTGAAAAAATATACTCTGCGTGCCTCCCGGCACGCGGGTTACGCCTGACGCGTGACAAGGTTAGACCAAGAGGAGCTTCGCCCCTAAAGGAAAACAGGCAGGCAGGCCGTAACAAAATGTGTTTACTCTCGACATCAGCGGCGTCTGCTCGGCTTCGCTATTTCACCACAGGGTGCAATCGCGAACGCCGTTTGATTGGGTGCTGCGCTTATACACAACGTCTTAAGTTAGCGTCTGTGTTTCTCATTAACGCGCTTTTCTTACAGAATCAGTAAATGAATGGTTCGCCTGCTGCAAGTTAGCGCCTCCTTTGAGCGCTGCCGTATCAGCTGCAAATTGTTCTGTTGGTGTAACTCAGTGAAGCAAAGCCCTGCGGTTAATTTAAATAGGACTTTTCAGCCACTGCGTTTACGCTCTGCAGCTTTTATGTCCAGTTCTTTTGGAACTATTGTCACTGATATCGTAAACGAATGACATTACTTCTTCGTGTGTAGCACAACCACGGGTCGAATGACATTCGTTGCAGGGAAGGTCATTCGAATCGAATGACGTTAAAACGTCTAGTGTGACAGGGTATTACATACGAAAGTGATCCGCATGTCAAAAGTAAGGTTATTTTAGTTTGACTCCTTTTGCTTAAGTAGATTTAGTGTGCAGTGCTCTGAGCGAAATGCGATATGTAAACACTGATTGGTGGTCGCTTGGAATCGCGGTTCTGGTGCATATATAACCAACACTACACCTATGGGTCAGAAACTCATGAAGGTAGAAAAAAAGTATGTGCGTTACATAGACCTAAATTCTACCGTTTCAGTCCGTGAGTACTGTCATAATTCGAGTGCACTTTTCGTTTACTGTGAGAAAGCAGCACTTCGTACGAAGATATGCTTGAGTTCTTAATTTGCGACAATCTCCCGGACCTCTCTGCCAAATGCTGTCGCCGATATCGCATGTGGTCACACCTCACCACAATGGGCAAAGTACTTGTTGCCAGACATGACTGAAGAATCTACTTCAAGCACTATAACAACCTTTAAGATGCGTTTCCTTGTATATGCAACAAACTTCAATTTAATGAATCGCTGTGTTTTTGCAAAATCGTGTTTTCGTACATTATGCTGCTTAATAGGTGATGAATTTATATCTTGTTTCTTTTCAGGAATGCCTTGCAACGACAGGATAACCGCCCGCTAAAGTACACTCAGCAGACACTGAAATATTTGGATGGCTATAGCTGTTCATCTTGAACCTCATGACGGATGTTGTGGGTACTTAAGGACGGCCCGTCAGACATCTTATGAAGGCGTACTGGTGGTCGTTCGAGTATTAGCTGCCTGCTGTCCTATATACTGTATAGCACACCAATTTTTAACACGACCTTTGTATGATTGTGTTATCTTGTACTGATATAATTCAAACGTGTTCCCGCCGTGGTGACTAATTTGGAGAGGGGAAATGCAAGAAGACTCATGTACTTTGACCTTATGCATAAGGAACCCGGTGTGATAAGATTTAATCTGCAGCCCTCACTATGGCATGTTCATAATCGTAACCTGGTGGCGATAATTAAGCCGAAAAAATTCGCGGGTTCAATCCCAGCCGAGACGGTCACATTTTTAATGGAGGCGACGATGCTAGAGTTCCACGTATTATGCATCGTCCCAGCATGTGAAAACACATCGAGCGATCAATATTTCCATAATCCACACAGCGTGTCTTAACCATGCCGTGCTTGACGCGTGGGAACTGCAATGAATCACCAGAAATTATTAGTCTTAATATAAATGAAGGTGAGGGCAATGAGTGGATACGAGTCCTTCCAGCATATTACGCCTTGCGAGAGAGCCCAGAAATTACTATTTCTTGTCTATTAACTGCATTCCAACCACAGAAGCTCAGAAACAAAATAGGTAGAAGTTTTAGAAGGTGGCAATGATCCTTTGCAGAGGTGTTCAGCCGGATGTTTAGAATTAGTTATAGCTAAAAAAACTGAATGTCACCAGCACTACTTGCAATAACCGCACGTTACATAATCATACGTCAACTTTTGATCACAGGATGCCCGGTCCTTTTTATAGCATAGAAGAATTTCTTCAACCTACCTACTTCTATCAGCAACTAAATTAACATGCCTTATATGTAGTGGCTACCTTTATCAATTCTACTTGCCCAGGAAGTCGACTGTACAACACCATTGCGAAGAGAACAAGTCTAATGAAATGAAGAAGCAAGTGAAAGCGCATAAATTTTTCGTATGGACATTGGCATTAAGAACTATAAAGGTTTAGCTTACAAACTTAACATCGAACACATGTTATTGTGTCCAAGCATAACTACATTGAAGAAATAGGTAACGAAATAGCAAAAAACGCATCTAAAATACACGACCTTTATTTCATCACTGGCACAAGTTAACACCGTTACCGCACTAAAGTGGACAATTTTGTCGACAGAGGTTCAGCATCCGCTATTGTTTAGGTACATAAATATAACAGCAACACTTCGCTCTTTCCTCGCCATGTTACCGATTTGGCGCCGCACACTTTTGAAGTTTGTGACTACCTCGAAAACGCCTGCATAGCTTCTAGGAGACCATAACGACAGGATAAAAAGCTTGTCCGAGAGATATCTGCCAGAATAAAATGGGGCTGAACAATGAGAAGCTGAGTAAGGAGAAAATGGACGCCTCTGCATTCAGTCTCTTCGTACATATTTGTCAGTATTCAGCGCGGTTATACACGAGTTGAAGTGCGGTAACAGGCAGACAGACGCCGGTGCTGCGAGGCCAGGAATAGTATATCTTTGTTAGAAGGCATTTCGCAGACAAGGGCAGAACCGGCGCAGTCAACTCGTGCTTCGTGCGTCATCGTCTTATCCTGGTCGGATTCTTGTGGCACGTATTAGAATGCTACAGGGTCCCACTACTAGCGAGGAAGTCACGAGTATGTTACAGGTGGCCAGAACGGGACTGCCGAGCTGCGAAATACACGCGGCGAGTATGGCAGTCAGGTGTGGTACGAGGTTGTTTTGATGTGGTTGACACCGTGGAGCAGAGATAGATTGGTGAACTGTTCAGTCGAACTGGCGACCACGGTCAGTCGTGATGATGGAAGGGACACCATAGCGGCAAATCCACGATCGAGTTCTCGAGCTGTTTATTGCGCAGTTATTGTGCATCGCTTCAGGCCATCTTGTGAACCTGCGCGCGTGTCCGCGCTCCGCGGAGTGCCAGTGTATCCGGCGCGGCCGCGCATCGAAGCGAAGCGGCGCAGGCGCTCAAGAACCCAGGGGAGGTGCTTCGTGTCGTCTGCTACAGCCCTGGAGCGCGAAGCAAGAGCGGTGCCATAGGAGGCCATGGGCGCCAATCTTGCTGCGGGCTACAGCGCTGTAGCAGACGACACGAAGCACCTCCCCTGGGTTCTTTTGCGCCTGCGCCGCTTCGCTTCGATGCGCGGCCGCGCCGGATACACTGGCACTCCGCGGAGCGCGGACACGCGTGTTCCCTCTAACAGTGGACCTAGCTGTACATCCACAATGGCGCTGGCTTTCCCACTGACGTAGCGAATGTTTGTCGTGTATTCAGAGATGAACGCTAGCTGTACAATTCCACGAGGTGCATAGGAAGTGCTCGTGCACGTTAAAGCGGACGTCAGTGGCGTATGATCCGTAAGGATGTAAAAGGCGCGTCCCTCAGGGGAATGAAGTGCTTGACAGCCGAAACTATAGAGAAACTCAGGGGAAGATGGAGGCTTGAATCGATGAACAGATCGCTGTGAACGATGTAGAACAGGGAACGTCGCTGGAGCCAACGACAAGGGCAGTTGTCTTCGTCAGGACGGCGACTGTCCTCATTCAACATTTAAGCCCAATTCAATCTGAAATGACATTCTTTTGTGTCCCTATTTAAGCAAAGCTACAACCAAACGGACTTCCCGATATTTAGGAAAGGTCGTGGGTTCGAGTTAAGTTATACGTAACACTTAAGTTATACGTAGGATCTGCTTGAACCCGAAATGGCATCTTTCTGGCGCCATTCACAGCAGAGCTACAGCCAATTTTATGGCCGAGCAGTGTGATAAGAATTTTAATTAGTTATCGTTACCCGGACAACTAAACGTTTTTAAGCTCAATTTGATACCCTCATAGACAGCCGTCTACTAGAACAATTTCTACTCTTCGCTCTTTTATAAGAATATATTTTCTGCCTAACTTATGCCTGCCTGACGAGTGCGGTTACCACTACACACACTAAACGTCTGCGGCGTGGTTTTCCCGATACCACGTACCGTATTCCACAGTTCTCGACCAGACCTTGCGGCTGTTGAACGTACGCGGTGGTATGACTTAGTTGGGATCGACAGCCGAGCTGCGTTGATAACTATTGCTTCCACCCTCACTTTACTATGCCTTGCAATCTTTCCCGGTGCTGTGAACGTCAAAATAACCGTACGATTACGGGGCACATCCCAGTGGATGTGCTGCAAAAATTTCGACCACTTGGTGCTCTTTGACGTGGACTGAAAGTGCACAGAACGAGGGCTTCTATTGCTTTTCATCCATCAGGGTAGACTGCAGAAATCGCAGTATACGGAACGTTCATTTGGACATACTTCAGTAGAAGCTCAACGAATGGGTGTTCCCGGCACCCGTGCTGGAATACACAAATGGAACCAGCAAACACGCGGACTAAATGTTATTACGCTACAGCGAGCGACCGGACATAACTACGTTGCACCTAGCGATTGCAAACAGTCACAAAAAGCAGGAGTGTACTGTTGAGCGTACTGTCGTATTCAGAAGTGGAAATGTTTCAACGGAAAATTAATCGAACCTGTAAAATGGCAGTTCACACGCCGCTTGACACTCTGTTCCAAGTAAAAGTTATTGCCAGCGTGTTGAATGCCGATATGCTAGTGAACAAACAAACAAAAAAAACGTACATGTAAAAGACTGGAAATCCGAAGCGAAAACTCTGGCATCTTCAGCCTTCACCTTCATCGACTGTAAAGCGTTTCCTACTTTCAACTACATCCCATCAGCTGCGCTTTAAGGAAATGCTGAATAACTTGTTATACATAACCACAGCTTTGTTGCTGCAACCTACGGCATCACGAAAGGAAAGCATGGCTTACCTCCGTAGTTTGTGATGTTCTGTCTCCTGAACCAAACTCAAGCACTGCAGGCACCCAGTACCGGGGACAGGTAACGAAAACACTGGCACACGCCCACCGGTGTCCGAAGCTTATAAACTTCGGGGCGTTCATACGTCACTGCTGACGTCGCCGCAGCCACATATATATCTTGTAGCCATACGACATACCTCGGGGTTGCATCAAACTGAGCATGCGCAACAAAGCGCTCTGATTATGCGACGCTCTTTGGGGGTACGTGAAAGCTTCGACACCTTTGTGAAATGCGTAAGGCACCACCCTGAGATAATACCATCTGCCGTTTTTGTGAGCCCTGACGTGACAAAGCGACGAAACGGAATCATCACAAAAAGTCGGGACACTGCTGCAGAGCGTATCAGCATAACGCTACTTTGAAGCAATCCATAGCCTATCAGCGCCAAGGACTGTCGTAATGCTAGGAGTTGATATGTATAGTGTACATAACTATTTCATCAACCTACAGCCTTCTCCACACATGGTGGAGCGACTGGGTGCGGCATACGACAATACAGAACTGCGCAGCGGTCCGTCGTCCTCTTACTTTTTATTCAGACTCTAAAAACCAGGGGCCTTTTATGGGCGGGAAAGAACCAAGCCTGAATAATACAGCGTAGCGCAATTTCTTAAGATACGCAAGTGAGCATAAAGAGAACTGAATTAAAACAACAAAACTTGCGCTGCAACAATTGGACACATTATCAATGTCCACACATTAAAAATAACAGCTCGAAAGGAATTTACAAATGCTTATACGGGAAAATACAAGCGATGCCACAACCACAAATACTGTTACCGAAGGAACATTTGAACAACACAGTGACAACGAAATATGACCAAAGGAAAAAAAATGTGGTTTTTGGAAGTAAACCTCAGAAATCAATCCATCAATATTGAAAAAAATTCAACGTGCCAGTATTATAGCTAAATGATACAGGTATCTAAACATTCAAAAAAAGCTTTGAACTCATTTACTATTTGGCTATGATTACTAACATCAGAGTCTGCTATTACCTACAATGTCAGCCAGAAGAGCTCACAGGCAATGGTAGAGAGATAAAGAAATGATTAGTTCAGGCAAAAACAATGCACACTTCAAGGTGACGTCCAATACTTTATAGAGTTCTGCATGCAAAAACAAAAAACGATATAATTATGATTCACGACACATAGTGCAGGACTCCGGAAATTTTCAAGCAGCAAGAGTCCTTCAACGCGTATTGGTTACGCACAGTACACAGGCCTCCGCCATTTTCGCTTCCATCGTAAATGCGACAGCCGCGGCCAAGATCAAAGCTGCGTCTTTTAAGGTCATAAGTCAAGAACCATAGCCACTATACTCGAATACAACTCAAGCTTGCACTAAAGCCCCCTCCCTCTCCCTGATAACCGCCAGCGACTGTATCCCGCGAAGCTTGAACTTGTTCCTTCTTTGAGCTTCCTACTTGTATATTACCAAAACAAAGCAAGGATGGCAAAATGATGAATAGGTGCATAAATTTCCGTGTCTTCATTTATTTGGGTGGTACATGGAAAGGATAATTCTTCGATGAGGTGAAATCAAGCGCTTCCGATGCCGAAACCCGGCGCACCCCAAGCGCCCCCGCCACCGGAATTTTTCAACTCTGTTCAGTGAAGTTTCCCGCATAAAACGGGCTCGGAAGCGCAATGAACTGTACCGCGGCCTTTTGCAGATGGAAACGCTGAGACTCCACACATTTTTGTCCATGCTGTTCATGCACATCGTCGCTTATACCAGTGAGGACTAAAGAACCGCAGACGCTCCGCAGATACCGAAGGCACAAACACGGCGCCATTTTCAAAAGGCCACATGACGATGATTTTGTTTGCTTCTGTGAATGGCTGCTAGTGCAACACCGACGCGCGCGTTCCGTCGGACCTTGTTTCCAAATGTTTCTTTTTCTTTTGAAGTTGTATCTTTCGGCTGCGTCAATCGTTACCTAGTCGTCCGGAAAGGCAGAGCACCTACCCATAGCGCTAGCGCTCTTATAGATCCAAGAAAAACGGAAGTCTACACAGACTCGACGTCGGCAGCGAGAGCGTTCGCCTCGGGGGCCGTCTGTAACGAAGTCGATAAGACACCTGAAGGAAAACTACGTGCTCCTCAAACCACCACCTGGTTCCCCGCCCACATAGGGCCGAAAGTAGGTGGGTTCGTCAACGCCAACGAAATGGTCTATGCTCGCGCGCGAGGTCTCGCTTGCCGCGCCGGGCTCTCCGAGGTCGGTACCCCGGCTGGGGCCCACGACGAGATCTGGTCCTACAGTGGCATAGACCCGTTGCTTCAGCAGTCGCGGTCGAGCACCTGCGCGGTCCTGGCACGTTTTTTTGCCCCGGTGGTTTCGACAAATACGACATCGACGTCCGGCTGGCAGAGTACGACCGTCGGGGTGCTCACGAGCGTCGCTGCCCTCGTGTTATACCAGCCTATGTGACATTCAACCTGATGATAACAGCGACAATGTCGTACAAGGACTACGAAGCTGCCCGGCGTAGCCACTTAATGGCTAGGGTGTTCGCTTAAGAAGCTCGAGGTAGCTAGATTGAACCCTCATCACGATAGCGGCAACTCAATGGGACCGAAATATACAAAAAAAAACTATCCGGCAGATTCCAGGCATATTCGGAAGCAATGCCGTGCAAACAGTTAGCAAAAAGAAAAAAAAATGTCCAGACAAGACTGAGAGATGGGCGTGCGAGCAAAGGCGCACAATTGCCAGCGCGCGCAGGTGCAGGCAGACAAAATACGCGGGCGAAGTACACTCTACACTCTAAGCCAAAACCGAGCAAATTGGAAGTAACTCCTGCCGTTCGTCTCCACGCCGTTAGTCCTCAAAGAGATCAACTGCAGGCCAGTGGTGCCGTGTGCAAACTGAGAGAGAGAGCAACTGTTGCACCGCGAGGAGCAAGCGGTTGCACCCACGGAGACTCCGCGAGCGCATGCAGCCGCTAAAGAACGGAAAGCGTGCGCTTAGGCAAATTGTTTTGGCTTATATTTCCGAGAAGAGCACGCGCATGCGTTGACGCTGGCAACCGGGACCAGCACGCGCAGGTGCTGGCAAACAAAATCCATTTAGACGTTCCGACGATACGCTACACGACAATATTTCAAGTACCGAGTTGTTTGACATTCAGCCAAGTGCTATCAGTGGGACGAACGCTTTCGTGATGATTGAGTAGGTGTGCGCAAAGCGTTGACTCGCCATGCGCGTCGACGGCACTAGACGACGACAAAAGAATAGGGCGTTATAGGACGTAGTGTTCACATTAGTGCACAGGAATCTGTTTATCCGAGATCCGCTACGATGCAATGGTGCGCATTTCTCTTGCAGGGCCGTCGTTCAAGCGTCACCGGCGCGAAGTCGGCGAAAGGAACAACGGCAGTTTCGGTCATTCCGTACGTAAGCAGAGACAGTGAAAGGATCGGAACAGTGTTTAGGAAAACACTGTTCCGATCCTTTCACTGTGTCTGCTTCACTTTGTATTCTTTGTGCCATCCTTTAATCTAGAGCGATAGGATGGCACAAAGAATACAAAGTAAACAACACTTCACTGAAACTCACAATTAAGCAAATAATAGCGACGAAAAAACTTTACGAAATACAAGAACGCGAAAATAAAAGAACTAACAGAAATAAACAACTAACAACAATAATTAGGGCAGTGTCAAAAATACAGGAATCTAATCTACAAAACCTCTGAAAGTTCAGGCAGAGGGTTCAGGAGCATAAACAGGTGGTGGCATACGTGGTGATGACCGGCAACGTTGAAGGGTCCACGACAGTCTGGTGCGAGAAGTCCGTAGTTCTGGCACAGTTTCGAGGTCGACGGGGTTGTAGCGCTGATGTTTCCTTAGCGTAGATGAGGTAAACAAGCTGCTGAAGGCAACCCATATACGTTTGTGGAAAAGCGCCAAATTGGTGGTGGACGCGAGGAAGTAAATAGAGAGCCTGAGATTGATTATTGATGTTGTTGAAAGGATAGGTGCGGAGGAGGAGGAGTTACGTAGGATTGGGGAGTTGATGGAGGGATTAAGAAATTGGAAAATGTAGAGAAAGATTAGGTCACCTGTAGCTGCTGTGTGGGCTTTCGTTCATTCTGTAGAATTTACCAGGCTTCAACTTCTCTAGGACCAGAATTGAAATGCTAGTGGGGTCAATTGTTATTGTTTTTAGAAAGCCGAGTCAAAGTTTAAAGTAGTCATCATGGATTTGACGAGTTTGACGAAAGCTAGCCTGTTGATGCTGTGTGAGGAGTTTGATCTGGATGTAGATGAAGACTTGCCTGAATCGGAAATTTAAAACCTATTAGTAGAAATTGGTAGCGATCCGGAGGACATCGAATATTTCGGGACCTTAATTCTAATTAGGCAGGAAAACGAAATAAAGGAAGGAATTGAGGACGAACGGCGCAGGCGAGAGTTGAAATTTTTGAACGAAGAGATTGGAAGGCTAGAGCGTCATCGCAAGGAAAATCAGCGAGATAAACAGGTATCTGCGGAAGTAGCACAAGAAAGGTGCGAAGTGGTAGCGTGTGCAGTGGAAGTCAGAGCCGAAGAAAGGGCTAGCGCACGTGAGAGTAGCAACGCGTTGACAAGCGCAGCGAACGTTGCTGAAGAACATGCCGCAGTGACAGTGACTTTCATTGAAGGCCGCAAAGAACGCGACGAACTATCGTGCACATGGGACGAAAGAGAAGCACCTAGAGAGGTTGCGGACGATTTGGCACGTATACAAAATGAGGACGTCGTGACGGTGGAACTTGCATGCGATGTTCAAGGTGATTTCGATTCGTCATGCAGGACCACCTGTGAAATGCCAGGAGGGTGCAGTGAAGCCCAAGGTGAGGAGGAGATTGTAGCTGAGGGTAGTTCCCAGGCGTGCGAGCTCTGTAGCCCAGAAGCAGACAACTGCGATTTTTTCTGAGTGTTTTAAACTGCCCGCCAGGCAGGAGAGTCAAGGGGCGGATGATTTAGCTGAAAATCGTTTAGACTGCGTGGATCAGCGAGCAGGAAGCGAAGGGCTCCAAAATGCGCAGAAAGAAGCGGCATAGGCCGAAAAAGCGCCTCAGAGAAAGGAACGCCGCACAGAGCGTGGAAGGTTTCAAGGAAGGCTTCAAACGAAGAAGCACAAAAATGAGAAAGTTGCGCTTGCCACCCACGAGAAATCGGCGTAGGATGCGTAGGAGCCGTCGAACGAAAGTGGAAAGAAAGGTGCACTCTGCGCAGAAGCGGTCCGAGGGCCGGTTGCAGTTGTCTTCGCGTCCTCTTCACGGTGTAGCATCGTCGCGGGTGTGCACGGTAAAAGGGGTCGTCGCGATGTCACCGAACAATGCCACGACGGTAGCGCAGGCAAGGCGATGGCGAGGATAGTGGCGCCGTGTGGAGAGTCGAACAGGTGTCTCGCGTTTTGCGTTTCCTGTCCAAGAAAACTGTTCAATGCACGACCACCGCGAGTACGGTTCAAAAATGGGAGACAGACTGAGGTTTGAGCCCAGTTGTACTTTGATATCTGTGACAGTACTGGCCGCCCTGGCCAAGTTTTGTAAATAATGTGAATAAACCTGAGTGTTTTGCCGTGAGGACATCTTGCTCCAGATTCCGTCCTTCAACGTGTCGCCGCGGTCATCGAACCATCGAGAGAGAAGATCAACTCCCATAATTAACTGGCGCAGTCGGCAGGATTCCGCGGCGGCTTTCTGGAGGACGATGAGGGAACCTGCAGTGTTATGCAATCCCTGAAGATTTCTGCTTCACGGCTGAAGGTCCGCGCTGAAGGTCAGCGGACAGTCGTTCCAACGAAGGACGCAAACCCTGAACCAGCGTGGCCACATCTTGGAACACCGGAGAACAGCTGTCCTGGCCTACCGACCGAAGGTCTCCACCACGAAACGACGTGGGAGCAGCGTGACACGACGCATCGACGTACAGCGAACCACAGGTGGGTCCCTGTTCTGTTTTCTCCGGGTGCACCATGGCAACCACTAGAGTGACCAGGAGTCAGATGGCAGGGAGTGGTTCTGATGAGCAGGATTTAAATCGCGATGGGGCATCAGCGGATAGTGAAAACGCAGGTGCGTGTTCTATGCAAACTTTTGACTCTGCTGCACAGGTGCGTATTAAAGAGTTGGAAATTGAAGCTTTGAAACTTCAAATCGAGCTGCAGAAATAAAAGCTTCAGTCTCAGCAGAGTGATGCAGAGCTTAGCGACAAGTGTGACTTGCCTAGGTACGCAGATCAGTTGCGGGCAGTGTTGTCGCCTATGCCAGTGTCCGATGAGCTGATGCCAGCATGGTTCCGGAGCGCCGAAAACATGCTCAGGAGTTGTGCGATTCCTGAACACGTGCAGGGCGCTATTATTCTGCCGTTTTTGAATGAAAAATGTCGCACTCTAGTAGCAAACCAAGCTGAGGAGCGAGTGCTTTCCTACGAGGAGGCTCGTGACATAATATTGCAGGAACTGAAGCTCACCCCCGAGGAGTACAAACGCCGCCTTTACGCTTGTCGGAAAGGAAACGAGACGTGGGGGCAGTTCGCAACGAGGCTCGAGGTGTTGCTCCATTATTACCTCCGCAGTAGGGAGACAAGGACAGTGGAGGAGCTGCGTGCGTTGTTGATATCGAATCGCGTCAAACAGCTCATGAGGGAAGACATGCGCACGTATACATACTACAGCAGGAGACGACGGAGTGGCTTAGACCCCATGCAGTAGCGAAGCTGGCGCAAAAATACGACGAGAGTAAAGGGGCTACAAGATCAATCGGAGCAGCCGTTCCTAGTTTGAAGAGTGGCGAAAGGTTTAATCGCCGGCCGGCGGACAGACCACCCCAACCGAAGGGGAAGATAACTCAGTTTTATGGATGCGGTGAGAATGGCCATTGTCGTTGGCAGTGCCCACAAATGAAGCCGAAAGCAACGGCAGCAGGGGGAACATCTCGACTCCCGCTTGAGAAACTTGTTGCAGGGGCCGCATGTGAATTTTCAGGTGAAAGTACAATTCCCGTGAAAGATAAGGCCAGTATGTCGAACCTAACGTGGGTTGAGTTGGTGAGCGCGGGACGCAAGTTGAAGGCATGCTTGGATTCAGGATCCCAGATATAACGGTTCTCAGAGAAGGACTAATTCCGACGGAAGCGAAGCTCAAGGGTGTAGGAGAAGTACGTCTGAGAGGGCCATTCGGGCATGCAGTCCCTGCAGACTTAGTTTACGTACCCTTGGGCCTTAATTCTCTAGAGGGGGGTGCTACCTCGGAAATAGTTGAAGTGTGCGCGGTCACCGGTAAGCTCGGAAAAGGGGTAGACGCTCTACTCGCGCCGTGCACTTTGGACAAGCTCACGCAGATTCAAAGAGAATCGGTAGAATTTGCGGTTCGCATGGTAAGAGCGGAGCAAGTTGTCCAAGAAGCCGATGGTGAATGCGAAATAAGCGCAGAGGAAGTGTCCGGGCGTCGGCCTGATTCAAAGGATGCGCTAGAAAGGTCTCGGGCACAGGCACATGCTTCAAGGAATGAAGTGGACAACGAGCTGTTCGTAAACGAACAAAGAGAAGGCAGCTCACTGCGGGCTGCATGGGATCAGGCGCGTGAGGGGACGCATGGAATGTTCATGCAGGGAGGCCCATCGTACCACCGCGAGCTATTGAGCGAGAGGCAGTGCCGTGAACCGGTTGCACGTGAAACGCGCCGCGGGAAAGTCTTGGCGCCCGCATATGGTGCACCGCGTGACGAGCATTTTTCGGGGAACGAGTGCACGGACTCGGCAGATGACATCGCACACTGGAGGGCACTCTGTAGGGGCACGGGAAGAGCTCTTCTTTTATTATTTTGGCTGTTTAATTTATTCATTATCAGTTCTTTTCCTTGTCCCGTGTTTAATTGTGTCAGATTTTCCACACCTGTCGAATATTCTCGAGCAGGAGAGTGCTCGATAGAGTGCCATTCACTTCGCTCACGCGATCTAAATGCTTCAGTCGAGAAGTGCCCTGATGCGTTGTCGAGATTAGACAGCTTGTATCATCAGAGGAAGCTGACGTTTACAGGCGGAAAGTCTAGTTTTGATAAAGACTACGATATTCACCCGCGTTCAAGGGTACTTCTGTGCGCCAGATTAAAAGTCGGTGAGTGTATGGTGCGTGAATGGTGGCCAAGTGTTAGGGTGCACCAAGGAATGTACAGAACAGGGTCCAACATGTGAGGGAACTGACAAACAGTGTGTATTATTCCTTTCTTTGTGTGTGTGCGACTTAGTGCGTTGGACAAGCCACGAACCGTTTTGACATCCGTGCATCTGTTTGCTTTAGTATTGTATCATGATTTATAGGATGTTCTGTAATGTTTTTTGTTGTTATTGTTGTTGTGTGTGTGCTTTTGTTGAAGTTGCGAGCGATAGGATTGGGAAACGATTACTAAGTGCAGATGTGTTACCGTAATGGGACCCCGTGCGCCTCCCGTCAACCCGCCCGCAGGGAAGTTTTTTTTTTATGTTGTACGTACAACGAGTGCAGTACATACAACATTCTTGGGTTGGAAGGCGTTTTGTTCAGCGGTAGATCGGTGGGGAAGAGCAGGCGACGGCGGCCTAGCGCATGGATTTTCCGTAGAAACGTCGTCGTATTCTCTGAGTACGTAGTAAAAGTGGCAGCTTTGTTCCCGCGACGCACGCGGTCAGTAATTGCTGTGACGTACATAGCTGCACAGCAGAGGGGACAGGACGGGTGACAGGACTCTTCACTGCGGCATTGTAGAGCATTTTCGGAGGAAACGGGGCATCCGAGAAAGGAACAACAGGGGGGGGGGGGGGGGGGAAGTAATCCTTTGACCTTTTGGCGCGGTCGACTTGTCGCCAAGGGTCGCCCGTTCGGGGGAGATGACCCCGCTGTGGAAATGTACGGAAGTGCTTTTGGTGACAATAGACCTGTCTAGCAGTTCTCTTGAAGCGGCGGCTTGGTTGCATGCGGCCGGGTAAATAGAGTGGCAATGTCGGCCTGCTGCAGAGTTCTGCTAACTGATCACGGGATTAGTGGCCGATAATATCTTTCGGAGAAGCTCGGTGCAGCAAGCGGGTAGAAGTGTGGGAACGCGAAGGCGTAACCATAGGCTCTCGTGGAGAGAGTGAACACGGGTTTGATTGGTGAAGTGCTGCATATGGGTTGGTCCCGGGAGGCGGTCGCAGAAGCGATCAGGTGTATTTAACCGAGAAGAGATAAGAGATGAGGAGAAGGGAGAGCTTAGTGCTAACTCGGGTCGCAGACGCGGCAAGATGGTCAGAGGTCGAGCTTGGCGCTGCCTCTGACGAGTTATGATGAAGTTTTAAAGCTTAGTGCTTATTCACGTTTGAGTGCAAACGTTAAGGGCACGGAACGAACCACTTGGTGTGGTTTGAGCCCAGTTGTACTTTGATGTCTGTGACAGTACTGGCCGCCCCGGCCAAGTTTTGTAAATAATGTGAATAAACCTGAGTGTTTTGCCGTGAGGACATCTTACTCCAGATTCCGTCCTTCAACGTGTCGCCGCGGTCATCGAACCATCGAGAGAGATCAACTCCCAAAATTAGCTCCCCACATGCATGGTTTTTCACATAAAATTAAGAAGGTGGCCGATAAATATGGTGTCAAGGTAGTTTTCTCGGCAAAAAAAAAAGAAAAAAAAGTAGGGGGCGCGTGTCCGGCTGTAAACAATTTGTACAAAGACAGGCCTAATAGTGTCCATAATGAATGTTCTAAGCGTTCTGATCACCGGGTTGTTGAGTGCAAAAGAAACGTAGCGTATAAAATCCCGTTTAAATGCGGCAAATGTTATGTAGGGCAGACTGGCCGATGCGTGAACGTAAGGTTAAAAGAGCACTTGGAAAATTTGAAGGGAAGGCACACGTTCGGCATTACATTGTGCGCGTTGTTCATTGAACTTGTGTAGTCCTTGTGTAATGAAACTGATATTTCGTATGTTCACCCTAATCAGACAACAAGAGAGATTGTGGAAGCTTGGCATATATCTAGCTTCAAGGCACATGTGTCAGTCATCCATCAGTAGCGCTGAATGACAAAGAAATTGACTTGATGAACAAGATGTGATAGCGCCACGTTTTTGTTAAAGGTTTTAATATTTTTTATGTAAAGGATTACAACATGCCGTCGTGCTCATGTGCAGTGATCTTGAGGCGCGTGTCGCGAGTATATATATGTGTGTTTTCTTACTGAATAAAGGTCAGTTGTTAGTCTGCGCTAGCCTTTGTGTACTTCTTCGTTGTGTGCGTAAAGTTTCATCATGTAGTCAAACCAACTAGCCCGCCTTTCCGTTTTAATACATGTAGTTCGTCCAGTGAACATGATGAGTAACCTAAACTGTAAGCTCCGAGTAATTTAGGAATAGAAATTGGGAGCTTCAGTGAATGTTTACAAATGTTTTGAGGGCTGCTTTCATTTAATTTGAGAAATGTAAGGCAGATTTGTTTGCGTATTTTGGACTCTGTGGCTCCTAGTGCGGGCAAGGCACTTCCCGTGCCTGTAGTTGTGCGTGTACACGTGTGCTTACATGTGTGCCCAGGACGAGAGCCACCAAGGCATGTGTGAGAACCCCACATCGGAGCTTCCGTCATCAACAGTGGCCCACAGACAGCTGATCGAACCCTGACACTTCGGGCGACCTGGTATGCTGGTCACCCTCAGGTCGTGTCTACCGCCTGCGGACGGAGCTGTTGCGACCAGGGCATCGGAGACGGAGTGGCGCCATCAGAAACTCGCTAACGCAGGTGTCGTTACAGAAACCGGAGACGAGACGACGGACGTCTCGAAAGCCGGAAGCGAGCCGGGCTCGGGTAACGACTTCCACATTACATCAGCAAGGGGTGGCCAGTGATCTTCAGCGAAAGGGGTCCTGCTGCCGTCGTATGGTCCGACTGCGAGATGGATTGCCTCGGCGACCTTCGTAGTTTAAGGGGCGGTCCACAACCTTCTCCCCCTTCGGACCCTCAACATCGGATTGAAGGAGAAACGTCAACTGGGTCTTCCCTAGAAGGCGTCACAGGACGACGCGGACTATTTAAGAACCCCAGCATAGGATTAGGCTTGGGATTCGGCATTCAGCTACCATGTAATAAACCTTGTAAATATTTACCCCTCCGAACTCTTCTCTCCTACCCCGTGGACTCCTGGCCTGTAGGCGACACGAATTCACGACAACTGGTGGCAGCGGTGAGATCACCCTCGGAAATGAGACACGAAGGGCAAAGCCTATCAATCTCCAATTAAATGTTGGGAAATTCCACGCACATGATGCTCTATAGAGGCAGATGAACATGCTTCTATTCTTGATTTCGTAACTCTAAAAGCAAAAAAAGAAAGAGCAGCAACTGAAGGCCATAAGCCTACTTTCGTGGGAAAACAACTTTAAAGCATCTCGGAGAGGCTAAATTGAGGGTGATTTAGGTCAAATTACCATTGCATACAGCATTTGAACGGCACATAGCTATAAATACAAAGAACCATAGTTTTGCAAGTCTTCTATTTCTTTGAATATTTCTTAATAGTTCCAAGAAATGTGACTTAAAAGATACTTTGTTTATGGGTACCTGTCATTTAAATTCTGCATGCACTGGTGATTGCTGGAAACAGCAAAATACGCAACATCTAAATATGATCCAGGGATGGTCTCAAAGGGGTCATCTGAGGTATATCCTGTAGACGCATATTTCTGTCTCGTTTTGAAGGTGCTGGGGACTTACAGGGAATTTCCCTGGGACATCCCACACCTCCTAAGCAGATCATCCAAAGGACATTAGTGTGTTATGTGGGTACTTTACGATTCCTTCATGCAACATCGCAAGAACGCCAGCTGGGTTCGAGCAGAAATTTAACTCGGGCTGTCTGCGTGGCAGGTGGATCAAAGCCACCACAGCGACTGACACTGCTTCAGAAAAAAGCCCCTATAGTGGTGAAGAGCAAGCATATCCATGTGTAACATTGTAGACCAAGAAGGTGAGAAAAGGAAGTGAGGCTGAGGAGGGGAAAAAAAAAGGCAGAAAGTGAAGCGTAGTATTGCCTTGTGTAGCATAGTATAGCAAGAGGCTGGGAAAGGAAACTGACGGTGGGGAGAAGCGATGTGAGAGTGGGGAAGAGGCAAATAAGGCGGGAAGATAGACCATGGCATACCTATGTATAGTTTATTACAGCATGGTTGTGCGGAAAAGTGAGGGTGAGCAGGATGGAAAGGAAGGTAAGCCACCCACACCATGGTATAGCATAACGAAGGGGCGGGTAAGGGGGACGAAAGCGAAGAGCAGCATGAGTAAGCAAGAGGGAAACTACGAGGCGAGAGGATAAGGCATAGCATACCCACGTATAGTACAGTGTAGCAAGGTGGTCGAAAACTGAAGAGAAGGTGAGGATGGGGGAAAGGATTGAGGAGAAGGCCTCCAGCTTCCCTGTGACCTAGCCTTTTGCTGCTAGTCCAAGCTGCCCACAAATATTTTTTTCATAGAATTCACTGAAAACATCGCACATTTCGCGAGCGCACATGTAGGGGTAAATAGAAGACACACGTCTGCAGATATTTTGAGCTTTTGCCAAATGTGGGAAACTAGGCTACAAAAAGGTCCTCCGATATTTGGTAATTCTTTAGTATTTCATTTCCCATACATCTGCTTGAATGAAGCATTATCCTTGATGTGTCAGAACGGTGGGATTTACCGTGCATATCTGATGCCTAATATAACTGATACATTTTACGTATCAAAAGCGCAATATGACTGAGGCATTCCATATTGGAGGGCTCGGCGGATTAATCTTGTCCACCTGGGGTCCCCTAACAGGGCAGACAAATGTAATCACGGGGTGATCACACTTCGATCCCATCCACATGTGGCCATCATCACTGGTATAAGATCCTGCGAACTCAAGCACAGCAAGCCAATAAATACCCTAGCCATAGCTGGCACTTTGCAAAACAGTTCAAACTGGTCAAAGAAATCATCAAGCACAGTTGACAATACCTGGAATGCAGGAGATATTTATTGCAAACATAATGAACTCATTCAACTGATAGGAGCATGTTAACATCGAAGGGCAGGGTGCGTCACTTCTGATGCCTTACATGGATGGCTGCTAGCACACGTCGCACACTGGTGAGTCTGAAAATGAGCACAAGAGTGTTCATGACGAGTCTTCCAAGAGAGGGTCTGGCATCTAGCCAAGGCACGATGCCAATGTAGTAAAGGTAGCAAGCCTGTAACATGCCTCTGCTATTTTTGTGCTTGCTTCTTCCTCTGTCAGGTTGTAGATGGAAGACACTTTCTCCCTCAAGACGCGAGAGTCCTTCTGAACATCAAATGCAAGGGCGTGTCGCCTTTTGTCGGAGCCCACGACGAACTGGACGGCCTCGTGCACCTGCATCTGCGTTTAGAAGAAGCAGAAGTAGCCGTGGTCAGTCTTGGCATATCTCCCATATTGGGAGAGCGCTGTATGTATTAGGGACCATCATTATCATCACCATCACCCGAGTGAAGTGCCTCCACTTTCGCGCCTTAAAAAGCCAATGCAGCAGTCAGGTACAGTACAAGAGCTTTGCGATATCACTCAACGCTACTACTTTAGTTCACGGCGAATGCAGATTTTTGACAATGGATTTATGATATCCATGCATTCCTGAAGCAATCTGAAAATAAAAGTGTAACGTGGAGGGAAAGCCCTTCCGGTAATCTACGAAAGTAGTACAAGAAAAAAATGAAAGCTTTCTCTGGCACCTGATTGTCAAGTGAAATGAAACTCCAATAAGACAAAGCTCAAAAGGTTGCCATGGATCTTTCAGAAATTACAAGGATAGGTGGGTCGCCACACCTTTCTTAATCCTTGTCATCTCCTTCCAGGAGCTGACTGTGGTAGTGTTCATTCTGGGACACAAATGCCACAGCACTGTGCAATATGGTATCGAAGTACTTTTCACTAATGATAAAATGTAATAATCTGATCCTATACTGACCTGTAGAAGTAAAAACAATATAATGTCCCCTCATTATAATGAAAATAAAACACAGGAGAAGATTGGGGCATCTCTCATTTCAGAGCTTACAAGTCGACACACTGAGATATACAATATGACATGCTCTAGATAAAATGTTATTCGTGTGAACTAGGTTTAACTACCACCAAGCATCAAAAAGCCCTTGCTTATCTAGGGAACCATTCCAGAATGTTATTAAGTGCTCCGTGTGGTCTGTCTTCCTTTACTCGTCTTTCCATGTCTGTTCATTCATTTAATGAATCTGAACAGGTATTACCAGTTATTTAAAAGCATATGCTGGTTTAGAAATTTGCGTGAGCAGGGCATGTTATGCCAAGGCAAGATAACCACTGAACATTAAGGGTAGTAGACAATCCCTAGAGAAGGCAAGCGCGGCAGGAGGCGGCAGAAAGTTAAATGGACTGATGAGATCTAGAAGCTTGCGGGTATACACTGGTGGCAGTTAGCACAAGACTGGCATGATTGGAGATCTATGGGAGAGGCCTTTCCCTTGCAGTCGCCGTAGACAGGCTGATGATGACGATGATGGCTGGTTTAGCTTGACTTTGTTAGAGCAACACGAAGGATAGGTGGCTGTGCATGTGCTTTGGAATGATTTCTAGGCAAGGCTGCAGATTAAGAGGGCTAAGTTAAGACACACCCTAATTTCTGAAAAGATGGCGATCCGTACATGTGCAATTTCTCGTTATAACAATGGTGGAAACCAAGGATGAGAGCAGCGTCAGCAGTGCAGAGACCTACAGCATGGTCCTTTATGAAAGGAGCGTGTGGCCCCTGCTTTGCAGCAACTGCAGGACACGAGTCAGTGGAAACAAAAGAATCACTTGCGCTTATAGCACCACTTCTTAAATAAAATAGAACACGCATCTATTGGCGATAGATTCGCATTGCCTACTGATCCTCACGTGTCGTCTCTGCACACCAGTGGATGACACCAATGGCAGACTTATCGACTCGTGATACCACTTGGTAGTGATGTAGGCAGCCACCGCTGAGAGCAAGGCACGTGATTTAAATATCTTATATATAGAAAAACAAGAATGTTGTTAATTTCGACATTTTGTATTGAATATTAAAAGAGAAAATTAATGTCAACATTTTAGTTCTGAAATTAGCCCCAAAACTTCAAAATTGAATGACATCAGAAGGTCGATTTCTCTTTTTCGTATTCTTGCCAAATTTGCTCCACAAAATTTCTGCTACTCCCTGTGCTAAGTCTCTGGCTTCCTAGGAACACAATGCAGAACTTTCTTACCAATAAATAGTTCTGCAGGCTTTAGCAGATGCCGCCAAATATCTGTGGCATCACTCGTTTTAGTGCTGGAACTTGAAAGCGGCATCCTCGCCCGTTCTTTTTTTTTTTTTGCACATTTCCTAGCTTACCGATGGCCTTGTCCTTGCAAGACTGGTGTTTTTGGTATTCTGAAAGGCTAACCCACTAATACGAGAAAAATTGCATTTAACTTTAGTGGCTGTTGTGTATTGGGTTCAGTTTAGATTTGGATCGTTGTAGACGCGCCGTTGGGGGGCACTGCGTTCAGCCCTTCAGGAGGCGCTGCTTTCTGCCCGCAGTACATATTTAAGCATTTGAACAAACAAGGACCTCTCTCTCTGACTTTTGCTCCACCTGTGCCCACGGCCTTTCTTTCTATCCCCCTTTTGGCATGCTCCCTAGTGTCTCAGGCTATGCCAGACATGACAGTGTCCCTTTAAAGACCACCCTGAACATCACAAATGGCTTAGAAAGGCCTAAAAAATGTCCTCTATATAAATGCATGCAATATGCTTTAGAGGCCAGAAGAAGCCAGTCTTGCATTATTTATAATGCCGCCGCCACCAAGGTGCCACACATTTCATTGATTTCAATAACCACGCAATTGGTTGAAGTAATCGTCCACAGCATGAATTCTGCTTAAGCTGTTAAGCCGCTTAAACAACACAACACTTTTGCATGTATAGGCTTATCATGCGATAACTAGGGGTCATTTGCATCATTAAAATCATTTCCAAGTTGTGCTTTTCTCGTAGTCGTTTCTTATGCGACATGTCTTCCGGAAAAGTGTGTAGCCTCTGAGGTGACTTAAGATAATATGTTTGATGATCTTTTGGGGCAAACTCCATCTCAATGTCACAACCATTTTTGCTTGGTATAATACTTCGTGTCCGTAATGTTTGTCCTCTGAAATGTTTGGGTAAAAGGTGTGCTATTTGCTTAATGCAAGTCATTGGTCTAAGAATGGCATAAATGGTTTCAAAAGTATAGCTCCTAGATATACCTATATATTGTAGTGACAATGAGCTCTGCTGTAGCTTCAACGCTGACGCAAGGTGCACAGGAACAGTGAGGAAGACGACGTGGAACAGGAGAGCTAGAACAGCCGGCCTGCAGCAAAGGCACTGTCTCTGTGTCGTTTCCTTCATTTACAAGATATGTATATATATATATATATATATATATATATATGGTATTTCTGCCAGAGGGCCATTGAGAATAAATATAAATTTTAAGATGACAATGATGCGATTATGCGGTGCTTGGCACACGCTAGCGCGAGCCCAGCCTCGCCTTGATTAGACACACTGTACTGGCCAGATGGCCGGTACCGACTGCTGTGGGCCGAGGTGCAACCATCTCCCACAATAGTGCTTATTTAGATGCCTGCGCCTGGGCAGTTTCTGAAGAAGGTTCCCGATAGACTCCCCTGGAAAATGGGTCCTGTCATAACCCTTGTGGTGCTGAACTCCTGGTCCTTTGATAATTTGTCACAGCATATTACTTAACAAATGAAATTTAACTATCACTCTGCATATCACTATATCGGAGCAGTCAGTGATTTTTACCTACACACAGGTCATGCCTCAGGCCATTTTGTGGCATCTTTTTTACAAGAAGTGAACAAGCACAATGTAGTTTTGCTCATCGTGAACGGCAATCTGAAAAGGTTTTCGAAATATTGGCTTGCATCCGACTGTTCCTGATGCTTCACCTGCAACTTTGTCTCGTAAGTACGCCAATGTCTTTGCATTGCAGTCCAGAATTTAATTTGTTAATGAACGTCGCAGGTCAAGCCAATAACTTTTTGCATCCATACTATCATTATTGAAGAAGTCACTTAAATTAACACTTGTACAATACGTCAGATTCAGAAGCAAGAGGCATATTCATCATTAACTGCTTAAACTCATGAATTGTTTTACAATTTCTGGCTACACAAACATTAGGATATATACTACATATACACAGTTTCATACTCAATGTTTTGTGTACCATAGTTTGTCCTGGGTGTCTTCATTACTACTGAGGTGTAGCATAAACTGTGTCATGTGCCTCAACTGAGGTACCTATTTCAAAATGCCTTAAACCACTGGAGACCTCTTGAAATAGTTGAATGCTGATATTTCCTCTGTAAGAGTTTCTAATACAGTGGACTATCGTTAATTCAAACTTCGGGGACTCCAGAATTTTGATTGCACTACCATAAGTTTGAAATTAACAGATGCTAGCAGATGTATGGCTCAGCGCTACATACCAGGAAAAAAAAGACAGTCGGTTATTACATGCATTTTTGCCACCTCAATGTTCTTCTTTCTTCTGTTTCTTCTGCTGGCAGGTTTAAATACGTTAAAGGGGCCCTCTAACACTTTTTTCACACCCGTTTTCATGCGCGTATTGCGTAGACCGGAAGGTGGACAGACAAATGCTACAAGAATGACAGCGATAGGAGCACGCAGTGCAAAGTTATTAAGGAGACAAAGTTCAAAATACAAGCAAAAAAATGCGGACCCTCAACTTGGATTTCGCGGGGTCAAGTGATCGCATTTCACTCTCCACAAACGTCATAGAGCTCGGCCAATGGAATTGGCTTTAGGCGCCTACGTAGCGGAAGTTCGTACGCCATCGTTGCCTGTTCGCTCCAGTGTAGTGATGACGCCGTTGCCATGCCAACAAACAACGCGGAGCGAGAGCGTGCCGCACTCTCAGTTATGAGCTTTTCTGACCGCTCCGACTTGTAAGAGCGGACGCTTGTGCTTTGAACCGAGGCTTTACGCGTCGTTCCGTGTTAAGACACTCCAAGGCAAGTGCCGTCGTCTTTAAACTCGCCGTCATGACCACTGAGAGGGGCCGGCGAATACGACCATACTCGGCAACGTTTCTTCACGGGTTGTTCAGCTAAACGCGCAGACATGGAAGCATAGAAGTGGGAATAGGAAATTTTAGCATGTCAACATAACCCCAATGCGCAAAGCACTTTGCGTAGAGCGGAATACCGGGTGTAAACATTGCATGCGCAAGCACGGCAGACCACCTGGAGCGGTCGCTGTCCGCTTCGAATCTTTTGAGTCGTCGTCGCGCGCTATGTAGCTCTCGAGTTGCTGACGCTTTTAGTTGCTTTAGATTTGTATGATGAAGCTTCGACGGTAAAGCACCCGTGAAAATTCGACACCGTTTCTCAGCGCGACACAAAATGTCGAGGCTGTAAGGTAGCGAGTGGCTGCAGGTATCTCGGAGGACATAGATCACGCGGTTTTGCTTGTTCTGTTTACCACCCACAGCTGGCGCCACTTGGCTGTGACAAACAACGCTTATCCGGTATTTAGTACATCTTTGCGTATACCGGCTTAGTGGACACGTTCAAATTCCTTTATAGCGCTGCGCGCAATACAACACACTTTGACAGAACGGCAAAGTCCACCCAGTAAGTCAGCGCTTTAGCGAGTCGCGAACGTACACAAGAGAGATGAAACAAAGTGATTCTTTTCGTATGGACATACGACTCATGTAAGCAAAAGGCAAGAGGCGAAACGGGAGCCAGCGCCTCTATCGCGTTTTATAATTGTGGCGATCTTTCTACTACGACTGCGTCTATTGGCGTTCAATAAAAACCTACGCAAGCGAAAAACAAAGCCGAATATTACTTGCTTACCGATGTAGTGCCGCGAGCACTTATAGTGCTACTTTCGCCCAATCACCGGCTCGAGCCCTAAGTCGTCATTTCCGCACAAATAGTTCTGACGAGCGCCACTACGCGCTGATGTGGTCGGCAGCGATGGGATGATTTCATTGAACGATTAAAATATTAAATCAACTGATGTGGGCGGTTTGACACCTGCCAAAAATATCCTCAGCCATCTGTCTACGCGACCCGCAAATAAAAAATGGGTGCGAGGAAAGTGTTAGAGGGCCCCTTTAACAAGTGCGGACAGAGGTTATTCACATTATTTCTGGCTATTAAGGAACATATCAGCATGAACGTTCAGCTAGAAAGAGTCAAAGCAGCCATTATTACTGGTAAGAATAAGCAAAGAGTATGAACTAACAGAATAGCCCAAATGAGTTGCCTTGAAAACATAGCAGGCCAATTGAAAATTTGAAATTTGTTTGATTTAACCGAAAGTTTGAATTATCAGAGTTTGAATTCTTGAGAGTGTACTGTATTAAAGACATTGTGTTGCACCATTAATTCAGAAGACCCCACGTATTCACTTGAGTTAAGCAAACAAACAGCTCGACATCGTGATACTGCCAGTTTTTCTATGTCGCCTTTATTGTCATTCCCCCATGCTAATAAGCCATGGCTAAGATGAGAATGTACAAGTAAAAGGTACAGTTGTCTTACAAGCTTGACAAGGATATAGCAACGGATTCATGATGAGCAAACTGATCATGCAAGCTTTGTGTGTACCCTATTTATGTGCTCTGTCCTGCTTGAGTTCTCATGAAATCTTGCTCTATCATGTTATGTTACTGTATTAGTAATACAGTGCTATATTTTTACATTATTTTGAAAACAACTCATGCTCTGTACTGTGCTTTAAAGTGTGTTGCATGGGCTTGTAACATCCTACCAAGTGATTTGGAACTTCTACATTCAGCTACTCCTGCAGCCCCAGTGAGGTAAGGCCCAGTCAGGAGGTTTAAGTCCTCCTTTTGCCTTACCTCTCAGGCAAACACAAACCGTGTACGTGTTACGCCCATACAGAACAACAACATCTACTGAGGCAATGTTGTTAGCCTTCCACACTGAATGTTTGAGATATATATATAAAGATTTATATATTTATTCAGGTCTGTCCCCTGTTGGACAGTCACCCATCATGCTTGACGGCTATTTGTGCAATACAAACTGCAACGAAGACCATAAGACCTACCATTTTTACAAAGCGGGCATGATGATTGCCATATGAGGTCTACACCATAGCCCAACCACATCCACATGATTTTGTAGTGCCGGCAACAGGTGACAGCAACCAACGACTTTTCCCATTGCAAAGGGCCATCCGTAGCCGCTGCCTCTCGTGTCACTGCTTTCAGGCCATCTAGAAAAGAGTGCTTCCATAGCGGCACCAAAGCTCCTCCTTGAATTCTAATTTGCACTAACGTAATATCCCAAGCAAGCGCCTTAACCTTGGGCAAGAGCTCATTTGACAAATGTATAGGAGAGGTCTCTTGCTTGGTCACGAACCAAAATTCAAAATGGCGGCAGAATTGCTGGAAAGGAAAAAGAATGCAGAGTGGTTCTTTTGATTAATACATTTGTAATAAGGGCATTTGCCACTTTTATTTGATATGTGGTTGCTCTCAAAGCCATCAAATGACCCCTCGGACACACAAGTTGTGGGCCCGCGAGTCCGAGCAGCACCGAACAATAAGTTCACGCTAGTAAATGAATGTGGCTCACGTCCGTCCATCTGGTTTGAGCAACCTAGAACAGTTCTAGCTCACACTGGTCCAAAAAAAAATGGCAACTCACACAGTATCGCCTCTCAGCTATAGTCATGGATGGTCATGCAGATGAAAAGCACATGGCTGCGGTGCAGCCACTGTCAGGCCTTAGGAGAAGTTTTTCTAAACAAAGAATTCCTTTATTTGCAGTTTATTTAGTTTGCAGCTTGTAGAAAAACTGAAAAAGAATTTGTCAAATCACCTGGCATTGATGAGCACCGCGGTAAACAGGGTTAAAAGAATGGCTAGGGCGCTTACTCGGTCACTGGCAAGTCTCAAAAATAAAGGGAGGGGGGGGGCGCTTGCATGAGTGGGGCATTTTGCCGAACTAGTTACTTGCTCTTGGTTTGACTGAACTAGTTACTAACTAAGAAAAGACCTATAAACTGAGCCTTCACTTAATCTCATATGCTAAAGGAGACAAAGTGTTGGCAATGTTTTGCTGTCGTTATTTAGGAAAGTGTTCGTTTTCACACTGCTAGGCCTCAGTTGCTACCGTGAGCCTCAAGAGCGGTTTAGTTTTTACCCACCAGATGGTGCTACATATAGAATTTCCCACTAGTGACATGGCATTTATTTTTGATGACAGTGATGGGGTGTTTTTTTCTACAACTAATATAATAAGGCGAGAACGTCAGCATAGCGGCACACTGGCGAACATTTTTCACAAGTGTGTGTGCTTCATAAGTAAGGCCATTGGTCCTGAAATTTGTGTGCCGGACCTGTCAGCGCACGAAGTCTGGGAGGCCATACATCACCGCTAGCAGCGCTTTTCTCTTTATTCCTTCCTGCGCGTTTTCTGCGTGTGGTTGCTCCGCGATGCATCAGTGCCCCAGTTCCTGCCTGTGGCGTTGCCTGTCACATTCATTAGAATATCGCGTGCATGTGGTTATGCCTTAAGGGACTGTCTAAAGCATGCTCTGATAAATGCGACTTCATTGAGGTGTGAGCATTGAACATTCAGTTATACACAGCGCAGATGCATCAAGGGATTCCAGGGATGCAAAGGTGTTTCAGGTGTGACGAATGAGACACTCGCATTAAAGGGGGCCTTGCAATGCTCTCTCACGGAACTCTCAAATGACGTCACCAAAGGGGCTCATCGTCTCGCGAATCTCAAATAATTTCGAAACCGTGAAATGTGAGGTACATCAGCGGAGACACATAAGCGAAGCTGAGCTGCCCAAGGGGCTTCTTTTTGTCCCGAAGTCACTAAAAGCTACACCACGGCGGCATGAAAATGGGCAAGATGTGACGTTAGCATGCGTCATAAAGTTGATCACTTTCTCCTTTCTTTGTACGTGCTGTAATGCGTGATAACAAAGAGTTCACCATGCCTAGGGCGCCCGCGTTAGGAGCGCAGGAGAACGACGAAGAGAAGGAAGAGGTTAGAATAGAACAGCCGGCCTGCGGAAAAGGCGCTGTGTCTGTCTCTCTTTCTTCATTACAATGGCGCAGCCGACGAGGGATACGTCTTAAGGGCGCCCTCAAGGGTTATCGGTGCTGCGGGAATTCCATCCAAGGAACGCCGTTCCTGCTTCTGCGACCATGGATCCCGCAACCCTTCTGCCTCCGGAAGCGCCTTTGGGACCATTCGGGGATGCTGGGGACGGCGTCCAGGCCTCCTTGGCTTCCCAAGGTCAGCATTACACAGGCGTCGCATCGCATCGCATCGACCCATGACAACGCAGGGGCTCGTGTTTCAACGCAATGCCATTCACGCTTCCTATGGTAACATCCCCTCACCCAGAACTACGTCAGCACATGAGCTGCACAGGGACGCTGTCCAAGCGTCCTTGGACATGGGCACCGCCACCTCATTCTCAGGGGCCGCCGACCATGGCTCCACGAGCGCCGCGGTCAACCACGTCAGCGACGTGATGCGGGCCCTATCGTTGCTGTCAGAGCAACTAAACATCTTCACCACGGTAACTTCCGGGTTATCGCCTGCGGCATCGCCATCACCGAGTGCATCTCTAGTCCCGGAGTTCCGTGCTTTCCAGGACGACGCGATCCTCTGGATCAATAACATCAACAAAAAAATGGCAGGTGGCCCTAAGCCACTTCGGAGGACGTGCCGTGGCCTGGCATGGCTACCAAGGCACATGGCAGAAGTCCTGGCTGGAATGGAGTGCGAAGTTCTTAGTCGAATGAGTTCGAGCAACTCATTCGCATTCGCAGTGGGACCGAATGTGTACTCTCTACCCCAGAGACAACGTAAACGTGCGGCACTGAGCATTCCTAATTTGTGAAACGTCATGTGAAAATGGTATTACTTTAGCGCGTTTGCCGATATTCATCATTTTAAAAAGAAAACAGCCAGGCAAGCCGTAACAAAATGTGTTTACTCTCGACATCAGCGGCGTCTGACAGGCTTCGGTATTTTGCCACAGGATGCAATCGCGAACGCCGTTTGCTTGAGCGCAGCGCTTATTTTAGTGCGTCTTAATTTAGCGTCTGTGTTTGTCATTAACGCGCTTTGCTTGCAAAAACAGTAAGTGAATGGTTCAGCTGCTGCAAGTGAGCGCCCCCTTTGAGCGCTGCCGTATCAGCTGCAAATTATTCTGTTGGTGTAATTCAGTGAAGCAAAGCCCTGCGTTTATTTTAAATAAAATAGGACGACTTTTCAGCCACTCTGCACTTACGCGCTTTCGGTCCACTTCCGCGTGCCTGCGACCGTGCCAACCAACTCTCGAACATGGACAAGGCTCGCGAGGAACACCAAGATGACACTGGAGGTGCGCCCGGCATTCCCTCTACAGCGACTATCATGGACTGCCATGTTACAGACTCCAACAGCCAAGTCTTGTACGCCTGTGTGCGTCTCGAGTTCTGCATTGGTGACTGGCGCTGGAGCAACATTGCCAACAACGCAGAGCATTTTTAATCTAAAGCAACTGGAGACATGCCGTTGTCGAGCCTACCAGTGTTTGAGCACATGGACGCGCCGGCTCTTGTAGGGTTGCATGCTCCGCAACCTCAGGAACCATCACTGTCCATCGACACCGACAACAACACCGACACCAGGCAACTTCATGAAGAAGGTACTGACGGGCAAAACCTCGGCGCTGAGAAGCCCGCCTGCAGCCTTTTGATTGAAGGCATAGCTGGCAGTGCCTGTGCCACGCACACCAGTCGCAAGCTGTGTTGTCCACTGTGCGCATCGGGCCCTGCATGCTCCTCGCTATCCGCTACACTTGGAGATGTGGTCATCGCATTACGCGCTGCCATAGCAAGGGCTGAATGGGCCCACGGACCACAAGGATGGGAAGCTTCCCAAGCCGTCGGACCAACATCCTAGGATGCCAGCGCCCTTATTGGCTGAACACAACGATATTCACTCGACGCAGAGCAACGTCCCATTCCAGGTGACGTGCGCTGGGGAGATCATTATTGTCAACGACTTGTCCGTACAGAATATGCTTCCTGCCGACAACATGGCTTCGGTCTCTGTACGGAAACAGAGAGGATTCAGAGAGGCCGCGGTGACCAACACGGCGATTCTAGTAGAAGTGCCAGTGCAGTCAAAACCTCTCGATTACTCAAACACAGACTTTAGTTCTTCTGACTTGCGCAGAAGTGCATTGTGCGACACTGTGCCTCATAGACTTCAAAACCTGTGCAAGATGCACAGTACCCGAGTGCGAGATCTTGGCAACAACAACGCTACTGAAGAAACCAGTGACCAGGCATCTTCTCGGTTACAATACTATGCCGTCTGGTCCAGCCCACTTTCAGGAAAGTGCTACATCACTCTCAAGGGAAGGACAAAGCACGCGTGAGGAGCCCGCAAAACTGCACCTTAACAGTCATTGCCGCCCGCTTGTCTTCAGGAGGTCACCCCGTTAAATCGCAGCGTGGCTGAAACCTGCAGCGACCACCACGAGCCAGCCAGTGTCGCCCACCTGAACTTGGTTTGGCGGCTCGACAGGGCTTGCCGCTGCGTGGACAAGAACGACCACGTCGACACAGTCAATGTCGCCCGCCAGAGCCATTGCTAGCAAGGTTTCCGACTGAGTGCTTGGCGTTTCCGGGACCGCCCGCCATGGGACAGCCAGTGCAGGCCACCAGAGGCTGTCATCGCAGCTCTCAAAGCCAAGTCGGGGCTACGTCGAAACCGTCCAGCGCGACACAGTCAGTGCCGCCCTCCAGAGACAGTTTCGCCCGTTACTGTCACTCGCAGTCGTGGCCGAGTGTAATGTGTAATAACAAAGAGGCTCGCCGTGCCTAGGGCACTCACGCTAGGAGCGCAGGAGGACGACGAAGAGAAGGAAGAGGTTAGAATAGAACAGCTGGCCTGCGGAAAAGGCACTTTGTATGTCTCTCTTTCTTCATTACAGTGCTCACACATTCACAGAACGGCAGTCACGCTATCTTGGGCAGCACGGAGGAAAAAAAGCTAACAGGGCAGCATCACATGACTGCGCCAGCCTCAATAAACCAGCTTACTCCGATGCCATGTATGCAGTGCCCCTCAGGTAGCATTAGGCCCACATAATCGCCAAATGCTCAAGGTTCTCATGGACACTGAGAACATTTGGTGGCACTTGATCGCGCACTAGCCTATCGCTTACCGATCACATGAGCGGACTGCTATTCCCATTATTTTCTCCTCTCAGTTTTGTTATGTCCAGGCTTTTAAGATTGTCATGCAAGTACCTCTACTAGCTCTTGTTTTTTTTTTTTTTTTTGCTTGTGCCATGCATGCCAGAATGGCTTGGTGTCCTCCTTGCCATCAAGGAAGATCATCGAGGCACATTTAAATGACGCTATGAAACATATACCATACAGGAAGCCCGACGCTCAGTGGTTTTGAGAATACAGTGAAACCCCGATTATACGACGTCCTCGTCCTCGGGACCGTTAAAAAGCGTTGTAAAATGCAGGACGTCGTAAAATCCGAACAGAAAATTTTATGCCTTTGAGTGCACCGCAATCAACTGGTGTGATTCCCAACATCCACAACGAAACATGGCGCACACTTAAGGGGGGACGCGGCTTTTGAAAGTAAAAAAAAAATCGCGATAAGCACACTTTTTAGAAGACCGCATATTTGCACTGCGTGTGTCATAAACTACCTCTCCTGTAATTTTCAGTGCTTAATTCATCCTAAAAGTACTTCATATCAAATATATTACGAGGAGCGGCAGCTGCCATGCCGGCCAAACATGCTGTGAAACAGCACAACTTCAAGTGAGCGCCATTCACGCGCCATTCAACCAAAGGGTGCCTTTTCGTTTTTTTGTTCTGAATTCCTGCGCTTTTTCCCACTAACATCAGCTGGAGCGGCACTGGTGTGGTGGAAGCATCGTTCGCGCATGACTGTGGGGCTCGCGGGTGCATTCGAGTATCCCGCGCTTGCATGCAAATCTGTGATTGGGCCAAGCGTGAGCTCCTCGAGAGAGTGGAGGAACCTACAGCCGCTACTGGCTGCTGTGCGTGATGACGCGGTGGCCTTCTCCGGTGGGTGCTCCATGCGTCGTCTGCTATGGTTAGGGTTAGTGCCTGCTTCGTGGTTGTCGCCACGATGCCTGCCTTTGTGTGCCGCTTCGCTTTTTGTTATCACAGGAGAGAGATCAGAGGAGAGCGGGAGAGAGATGGTGGGTCGGAAAGTGTGGAAAGATTGGGGGAAGACCACAACCGCGTCACTGTATGCTACCACTCCCGGAGCCGGCGGCTGCTGGGGGAGCAAGGGGAAGACGAACGAACAGCAGCAGAAAGCCGAAACGAACCGGTTTCCCGCGCGTGCGGGACGCGGGAGGGTGACGCTCTTGAAAGAGCCGGTGCGACGAAAGACGTCCGCGGCACTTCCCTTTTCTCTGCCGTCACCCCACTTAGCGTGGATCGTCGTGTAACGCGGGTTCGGCATAAGATGGCAGCGTATAATTGAGGTTTTTAATGTATTGTGTCTATGGGACTTTCACGGGGACGGCACTGATCCGTCGTAAAATGCGGGTCATCGTAAAACCGAGGTTCCATTGTAATATTCATCTGGCCAGTGCTACCGTAGGCCCTCAGAACAAGAGAGAAGTGACCGAGTCAAGCACTCGTGTTTGGGCTAGCATTGGCAATGTAGGCTGCAGTGAAGAAAATAAGCAGACATGCGTGGATCATGACCTCAAGCATAACGACTCACATATTTCAGCATTCTCAAAGATATGTTTAAAGGTATTTACTTCAACAAAAAAAATGAAGAGTTAAAGCATAACCAATGGCGTGCCCGGGGTAACGAAATCGGCAAATGCTAGTTCTGCTTCCTGCGACACAGTCGGTGCCCCGAGCGATACACTTTGTCGAAAGATGAGTATGATTTCCAGCTGTAGTAGGAACTAGATCGCAAGTACTCTCGCAAGCATAGTGACGTAACGTTTGGCCCAGTGTTCAGAAGTCCCTTCTAGACTTATTGGCAAAGTTTTCTGACAAAGTTCTCAACTGCTTTAGGGCTCTTTTGAGTCTTCAAACATGCTTAAAGGGGAACTCTGACGGTTTTTTCAGCATGTTCTCGTATCGATGTTTCCAATGGTACTGACAGTCCTCTAGCAGCCATGGTAGTTCAGTTTGCTCAGAAATGCACTGATAATTTTAAATAACAGACTGAATGGTGTTTGAACCAAAAGTGGGAATGGGTAGACACTTCAAGCAGCGTATGCGATGACGTCACAGCCTCCACATCACAAATATAGAGCTGTTGCCAGAAAAATGAGTGGCGAGGTCACCCAACGATGTACCGAATTATGCCAGGGTCTTTTCTGAAACTGGCAGTGACGAATCGAGTGCTGGAGTATTGCCGTTTTGCTTGTGTAGGCACTGTCGAAGGTAATGATGTCAAAAAATCAGGGTGGCCAGCGTGGTGACTTGCTAAAAAATTTTAAAATTCATTTTCAAGAAAACTACATAACTTGCAACCACCTGGCTTCACATACTATTACTGGCAAGAAGGAAAATATATATTGAAAATCGCCGGAGTTGCCCTTTAACGTTGAGTGCCCCTGATCAACACAAGAACTTTCGCGCCACACAAGCACACTCGACTCCCCAAAATGAATTGATTTCCACCCGTTTTCTGTGCATGTTGTGCCACTGGATGGCGCAAAATGCTGCCGTGATCTACTTCTCAAGTATCCATAGAAAGAAATGAGCCTTTACATTTCTATCGTATGCACGCATTGTGCAAAGAACAGACAGTAACCCCAGTCTGGAAATACTTGCAAGCACAGGCTACTTAACAAAACAGGCTCACCATGTTACGACACATAAGTTTCCTGATGTCGAACTCGTTGACTGATTTATGCTTCCCAGAACGCAGAACCAAGGAAGCGAGTACATAGTTCTCTTTAAGGGACTCCACCAGTGCATGACAGACTCTATGCGCTTCTTTTTCCTGGTTGAAGGTGTCCGCAATGGAAATGGCGAGCTTGTTGATGCACCGGTTTGCTGAAACCATTGCGCACAGGGCATTGGTGGAACTTTCGTCAAATATAAAATTCGACAGCTCCAGTTCTTCCACAGCGGTGCCTTTGAGCGCCCTGAGCAAGGTGAGCCCTTCATGGGCTGTTACACAGAGGCACAGATCCAGAGACCTGCGTTAAAAAAAACGACATTCAATGCCTCACTGAAACTCGGCCTTCGTAGGCTCCGGTAATGTAATCACAACAGGTATATGGAGCAATGGTGGTCAGATTCCCTAACCAGCGTCACCAGAGAAGCAGTAAGAGAGGGTGTGCGTGTGAGTGTGTGTGTGTCCAAAGGGCGTCTGGTGACACCATTGACACAAATAGAGAGAAAACAATTAGTAGGAATGGGGGCAGGGTTCAAACCCCACACTATGAAACGTTTTGTTCCTATATGTGCTTCAACACTCCCCATACGCAAACAGATGCAGATAAAAGAACGAACCCAGCGAAATGAAAAACTACGACCCTCATTTGGGTTATTCTAGTTGTTCCATGTGCAATTTTGGGTAGCCTAAAGAAGGCGTGAATTTCTTACATTGTGACAATTGAGCCGAGAACATGGCACCTGTTACTAGTTTAGGACTGGTGCATATATTCTGCACTTGCCAGCAAATGATAGCAAGGGTTTACCCTTGGTGGGTGAAACCTCTGTAGACATGTTTCCGTTAATTTGCAGTATAAGTAAAGTGAAGATGTAGGTACAGTTGTATGACTAAACAGGCTCAAAGGATGGTGGTGAAGGGTACTGAAGGCTGAACTCTACCAGGCCTGTGTACTCAAAATGCAAGCAAGGTTTCAATATCAATGAAGGTGAGGGAAATGACGCCATACAAATTCCTTGCAATAATTTTAACCATGTCCACTTGAAAATCAGGACATTGCAACAAATATGCCAACATTGCTAAGGTATCGGTTTATCCAAGCACAAAACAATGGTGACATTGCCGCCTGGCTCTAAGAGTAGATCAGTGTCAAGTTGAGGACTAGCAAAAATGTTGCGTGGGAGATAATTTGAGGAAAAGCTGAAAATATAAAAGTTTACAGGGTCCATTATAAAAGTAATGCACAATATTTTGTCGTGACACGACAATCCATGGTGGTGTGCGGAAACTGGTCGGGCAACATTGTGAGGGGCCTGCCTCGCAGTGTGAGCGGAAAGACATGCCTCCACGTGATATGTTTTTTATACTTTGTACCAGGGCGCAATGGAGCGTTCACTATAACATTGGTACACTGTCAAGTTTTGCGTGAAGCTTAGGATAATTATAGCAAGTGAAAAATTCCAAATGCTTCAAGGGGCCTTCAAGGACGACTGCACTTCAAGATCACAGTGCAGGAGGTGGCACAAAGGCTTTAAAGGAGGGCCGGGAGGAGGTTACTGATGAACCCCATTCTGGACGCCCAACAATGACCAGAACCGACGAAAACGTGGATAACGTGCACGAAGTTTTGCGTTCCAACCGTTGATTGAGCATCTGGCAAATTGCTTAACCCTAAACATGTCGCAGGGGGGAACTCAATTCAGCCTTTTACCTGGAGGTACTCAAAAAACTAAAACACTAGGTCACGCGTGCGAGGACTGGTATCAGAGAGATGGTCATGTTCCACCATGACAATGCCCCCAGCCACACGTCCTTCATTACTGCCAACTTCCCGGCCTGGATCAACACCCTGGTGGTGCCCCCATCCCCCTAACAGTCCCGGCTTGGCTCTGTGCAACCTTTATTTGTTTCCCCGACAGGAGAGAGCTGAACGGAAAGCACTGGGAGACTGTGGAAAGCATCCAAAAGCATGTGACAATGTTCCTGACAGACATTCCTGTCAAAGACGTTGAGGGTGCCTTCCAGGCGTGGCAGACGTCTACACAGGCACAACGATGCAGGGGGAGAGTATTCCGACATATCCAATGAATAAATCTATTTTTCCCACGGAACATTGCTGAACACAAGGCCAAAGATGCCATACATGTACTAAGCCTTGGACACGTGTGGCCAAGCACGAAAGAGACTAAGCAGTAAGGAGCATGCTACACTACCCACTTCACAACTTGAAGCTTGTAATCCCCTAGCCCCTAGATTTTTCCCCTGAACCCTTTCCCCAGTCCATGTTTGCTTGATGCTATGGCAATCTGATTAGACGTGAAGAGATACACAGACCAAAAGAAAAAACAAAGATGCTATGCCACTAGGGCACTAGTACTGAAAAGAGCATAAAAAATGCTCTCCCCCGTGCCTTTTTGTTGTACACAGAAAATTTAAACTGCTGCAGTGTACACTTGAAGCTTGAAACTACGCAGCTAGTCAGTAATCTATACTAGGGCTCACGCAATTTATAAGTGACACCAGGTGTGGCGAAAATACAAAGGGTGCATACCTGATGTGCCGGTTGCGACATATGACTTTGACCAGTCCTTGATTCACATCTTCCCCTAACGCGACGGAAGAAATAAACCTAGCAGCGGAAATGGTGTGGCTAGTGGCCACAGCATCCAGCAGTAACAAGCGGTCTTTGCAGTACTCCAGCGAGATGCTCACGACGCTGAGTGTGCACAAATTTATGCCCCCAGAAAAGGAGGAAGTGGGTGGATTCGACCAGAATACATGCAGACGAGACAAGGTGCCATGGTTGCGGAGAACTTCAAGAAATGAGGCCTCATCTTCAGCATTCGGCGTTGGTGTCGGTCTCACAGAGAAGGCGAACGTTTCCGGACTCCTGTGGGCCTGCTGGAGAAAGTTACATGCCGTGAGTGCGACTCAAAACTAGAGGGATAAACATCTGCAATAAAATTGCTTGCTTCTGGAGTACTCATCGCTTGCAATCAAGGAGATTAAGTCAAACGTCAAGTGTAAGAAGCAACTTTTAACGTGATGGCATTCAGGCACGCATGTCGCACAAATTTCACACTTGGCGTTGGCATCCGTGGTGGAAATGACCAGCCCGGCCGTGCACACCCTTTGCCATGGTGCAGATTCATAAGTAAACAAAATTTATTTTTAAGTAAGATACTTCAGAAAAAATCATCATAAACTATGAATTAACTTCAATGTATGCACATGATAGCTCAGACTAATCTGAATGTACAGGGTCGTTCACTCTAAGGGTGAACACAGTGCAGCATGAGTGCCTTCTTTGGAACGCCAGCACTTGAGTCGTGGCCGCGCCTCTCAGCTAATCCAGTGCAGGTGCAGAGAGGCTTGAATTGAATGCCCCTGAGCGCTGATGTTCCAAAGAAGAAAGCCACGCTGCACCCTTTTCACTCGTAGAGTGGATGACCCTATACAGGACGCACGTGTGTGTTAGGAGAAAACTGAAATACAAACTCCTTTGGTGGCATATCTTCCGTACTAACAGCAGCGCGCAGTTTGACATTTGCAGTTTGCAGTTTGACATTTGCAGTTTGACAAAAGAGTATGTTTAGAACGTAATGCTGAATTTTCGCCGCTCTGCCACAAGCCCTTTTTGATATAAGCCCGCAAAGTTGACAGAAAAATGCTTCCTGGGCTGAATTTGAGGATTTTTATAAAAATAAGTACACTACCCATAAAAAGCAAAAATAATTTACCACAAGTAAAAACACGCATGTATTTACTTTAAAAAATTTCAGCCACCTAACCTTAGTATAGCTTGTGTAATTATTCACCAAAGTTGGCCAAAACAGAAGAGCAGGTAAGTGCGGCACTCCACCTCTTCGTCATTATTGACTCCCGGCGCTTCGACAAAATTTTTGCTAGAGAAACCAACTGCGGACCTCTTCTCTCCACACATCGGGCAGCAATACATAAAATTTTGAAATAAATTTAAGAGGTTGACCAGCCATGCTTTGTTCGATCTTACGTGGAATCACCTTACAGCATCAGTTCTGAGTCGTTGCAAGCCCAGCTCTGCAATTATTTTTTTTTTCTGTCCTTCCTATTTCACTTTCTTTCCTTGGATGCCAGTGTACAGCTCTCTGAGGAGTGCTTCAGAAACCAAAACCATTGTTTCGCAAAGGTAGCGAGCCCTAACCACGTGCCCTAGCTGCTCTCACAGAGTAGCTGCAATGTTGGTAGAGCATCTTGAGTTTGATGGTAGCGCACGCAGGACACGGACACCAGGGAGACACACTTGACACACCACAGCGCTATGGTCACCATAGCGCTATGACACCATAGTACTGTGGTGTGTCAAGTGTGTCTCCCTGGTGTCCGTGTCCTGCGTGCGCTACCATCAAACTCAAGATGCTCTACCAACAAGCCCACATTGCCACCCTCATCGACTTGTAGGGGCAGGATTCATGCAAGGCGGCGCGTCACATGGTGACGCTTAACGAGCTTTCAATGAGTTTACAGGAAATCTAAAGCCTCTTTTTACGAGTTTTGCCTGCATGCCCGACATACGTCCCTCTTTAACGGTATCCTTTAATGTGCATCTAAATGTAAATACACGTGTGGTTGATATGGACATTCGTTTGAGGATTCCACCCTTCAAACGAATGCCCATATGGGAAGCGCGTGGTGTCTGCTTTGCCTTCACGATAGGGCGGCCATTTTTTCCGGTTTCTAGACCCCCAAAAGCTTTCTCACGGGCGGTTCTTTTTGCTGGAGTTCACAAAACTGGTGAGGCCTCCCAGAAGTGCGCACAGCGTTTTAAATTGAAAATAAACATCACGCTCACTATGTGCGTTGCTGCCCGACCATGTTGTGCCATATAGAAACGCTGCGGTAGCAGACAACAGATTCGGCGCACTGCCGTACAGGCCTGCGTTCGTGAGAGGGTGTCACACAGACATGCAAAAGGCGATTTCCAGCATCTAGCCGAGTTTGGTGTAACAGTGGTTCCCCCGCAACGCCTCGCTCTCGCATAGGCTGGCGCATGTCAAAGATAGTGCATACGTGCGCATAAAGGGTCCTTTCGTGACCCTTCACCTTTGAAAATCTCAAGACACGCCAAAATCTTTACGGGACTTCCAAGAAAAGATGCAGACCCACATTTTGGAACAAATTCAGCTTGTACTTAAAAGATCTATTTGCTCGTTGTTGGCAGTTCACCCATCTTTATATGTCCATTGCAAAAAAGGGAGGGGAGAAGCGTCTCCCTGCTTCCCGTACTAGCATTCTCTGGTCACTGTAGAAGCCTCATGCATCACACCAACACTCACCCCCAAGGCGTCGATCATTGCGGTCAAGCCGCGGATGGTGATCTCGTTTGCAGTCACATCGAGGAGCCTGAGGCGGATGTCACTGCGCAGTCTCTTTGCTGCCGCTACCGCAAACTTGTCAGTCAGGAAGCAATCCTTCAGAGTGAGACTGAGTAGCACCCCTATGCCAGCAGATAAATTGATTGATTTGTGGGGTTTAACGTCCCAAAACCAGTTCTGATTATGAGAGACGCCGTAGTGGAGGTCTCCGGAAATTTTGACCACCTGGGGTTCTTTAACGTGCACTGACATCGCACAGCACACGGGCCTCAACATTTCGCCTCCATCGAAATGCAGCCGCCGCGGCCGGGATTCGATCCCGCGACCCTCGGATCAGCAGCCGAGTACCGTAGCCACTAGACCACCGTGGCGGGGCGAGCAGATAAATGAGTTGTTTGAATATACTGCAGCCACAAACATAAAACAACATAGCAATATGAACCAATGAACAATATGAACCCATTCCCAAGCACTGTGGAAGCCAGAAGGATGACACGGACCCGGCCGCGTGAGGTGTTTAGGAAATGGGAGACTCGGCAGGGTGCGGGTGTGTGCTCGGTGGTTATTTAAACGCAGTCTGAAAGCATTCCCCGTCTGGCCAGTGTACTGTTGGTTGCAAACTTCGCAGTGGAGCAAATACACCACTTTCTGACTGTCACAGTTAAGAGGTTCATTAATTCTAAACGCGAAGTCCGAATGGGTGGCTTTAAATGTGAAGTCCAAGCGGGAGTCGTACTTTATTCATAAATTTAAAACTGTAGCACATGGCATTATTGAAAACATCAGGCCCCCCTCGTTCCTTCGAGCGTAGGGACAGATCAGAAATATAACTATATAAATAAAATAACCAAGTAAGAATAAAGAAAAGAGGCACCACAAAACACGATGAAATTGGCACCACAACTTGTTTGGGGAGAAGCGGACCATACAGATTTCTATGTATGTGTGTGTGTGTGTGTGTGTGTGTATATACATATATATATCGGCGCGCATGATGGCGAGGAGTGGCCGCTGACGTGATGCAAAGTGAAGTAAACCCTCCTTCGAACAGTAACAACGGAAGATATATTTCACGCAACGTTTCGACCGGAGTCCGGTCTTCTTCAGGCATACAATACATCGGTTGTTGATTGTGTATGAAGGAGCGAGGGAGAGGGGAAAGAGAAGAAGAGAGGAAAGACGACAGAGAGGAGATGGGACTCAGAGAGGAAGGAGTAGTCGTTTAAAACATCGCGTCTGGTATGTGGATTGTGGGCGGCGCCCTTTGGTGTAAACGATGTTAACAAGAGCGGGAGAGGGTCGGCAAAGCGAAGAGCGGTTTTGCGGCGGGAGTGTCCGTTCCACGGTGTACGCGCGCTCTCATAGTGGTCGTCGCACCTCCCCGTGGCCACTCCCGTTGTTCCTTCTTGTGTTGTGTCGGTGCCCTTCAGGTATTGGCACCATTTTGAACCAGACACCTGTAGCGTGCCGACCACTCAGGGTCCCTCGTTAATCTTCATTTTTTACTTCCACACACATTTTCAGAACTGCAATAATCCTCCACCTAAGCTTTCAGCGGAGCTGTGCCAGCAACAATAGGGTTCCTCAAAAAGTTGTCTCGTCTCGAAGCGGGATGCGCACATGGCCTGTTGCGACGGAAACAGTGGAGCCGAGGCGGCACCACGAGAAGCTCGTTGACAAAGTCGCCGCGACCAAAAAGACGTGTGCACAACGGGCAGCGTAAGCGGGACAACTACTGGACGGAAAGGTGGGAGGGAAGGCGTAATGAAAGTTCGTGTACGCGAAGTGCCTGTTGACTGCGTGAGAATTAACCATTCCTTGGTAATGAATTAGCTACAAAAGACAGATAGACGCCAGTAAGACACTTAGAGAGAGCAGTGATACTGCACGATATCCGGAATTGTTCAGTCCTCGCCCAGCTACAGTGCGTGATCGCAGTTTTTTTTTCTTTTGTTTTTACTTGAGTGCTTTGATTGTTGCAAGTGTGCCTGGGTGTCCATTTATCCCTCTTTCAATGGTACTGAACCTGTATATAAGGTATGACTCGCGCTGCTCACGCTCGCAGTTTGATTTGAATCCCGTTTCCAAGAGTGTTACTGTTACTTTTTCTAATGAGTGGCCGGGAAGATTAAGATGTTTCGATAGGGGCAGAGATGGTGTTGATTTTGCATGGGCTCGGTGGTTATTAAAACGGATGCGAAATGGTGTTTCTGTCTGGCCTATATATTGCAAGTTGCACATGCTGCATTCGAGTAAATATATCACATTCGAGGAATCGCTTGTTAGATGCCCTCGTATGTTAACAGAAAATTTTGATTGTGTGCTAGTTGCTCTGCTTGTCTCTTGGATTGCGTTACGAACAAGGCATCTCGGCTTTAGACAGGGCCGGCATGAGCTAGTGGGGGGCAGCGCACTCATGGTAGATTTCACAAGTGTGTCCCTCAGGTTGCGTGATCGTCGGTAAACAATGCCTGGAGAGGAGGAACAGGCGCTTTTCAAATGTTTGCTTTGTTCGGGAATGTTGTAATGCCATTTTAGGATCTTGTTTATGTTAGGGAAGTTAGCACTGTAGGTTAGACATAGGTTTGTCCGTTGCTTCGCGAGTAGGTTGTTACGGTTCAGTGTTTTGGCTTTCTGAACCACGTCATCAATAACCCTTGGAGGATATTTCTGTTTACAGAGCATAGTTTTTAGCCTTTCTGTGTTGGTAACAATGTCCATGTCCCTTGAGCAGATTCGCTTAAAATGATGGGCCTGGCTGTAGGGGATGCTGCTTTTACAATGGCGCAGGTGATCACTTTGGTAATGTAGGTACTGTTGCCGATCTGTTGGTTTACAGTAGAGGATTGTGAATAGCTTGCCGGCTTCTACGGTTATGGTCACGTCTAGGAAATATATGGTTGCTTGTGAGTAGGTGGGGGTAAAGCGTATGCTTGGATGTACGGTGTTGTAGCTGTCAATGAATTCAAGCGGTTCATCTTCGCCGTGGGTCCAGACAAGGAAGATATCATCAATGTATCTTCTGTTTAAAAGTGGTTTCAAGGAGCATCGCATAAGGAATTCCAATTCAATCTTCCCCATAAAACTGTTGGCATTATTTGGTGCCATTTTTGTGCCCATGGCCGTTCCGCTGAGCTGTCAAAAATATAAGAATTTAATTCTAGGACGAGCCTCGTCAATATTTCGATGGTGAGGCAATCCGGTGTGTTTGGTTGTCTATGCAGTGCGTACATGTTTCTCAGTGCTGCTATGCCGTCGTCGTGTGGAATATTTGTGTATAATGACGTCGAGGGTGACTAGGTATGAGTCTCCTGGAACGGGCAGGTCTGAGATATCTCGAAGGAAATCAGTGGTGTCTTTTACATAGGATTCTAAGGTACCAGGAATATGGCTAATTAAGTTTTCTATGTAGCCCGAGATAGGTTCGGTTACTGTACGTATGCCTGATATTGTCACGTGGTAGTGATGCACACAGCACTCAAGGTGAGGCACACAGGACTCAAGTGATGTCAGGCGAACTGTTTATTGGGCGAACTTGTGCCCAGCAAAACAAAGCCAATGACAATGCACAGCAATAGCGGCATGAACAGTCGTCAGTCGACGGACAAACAGCGTAATGTGTCGGCTTTTATACCCGCGTCATAACACGTTCTCGCATTATCTCTGGAATTCCAGAAGTTACTGAAATGTGCGCGTCAAGCTTGCAAAGTTTCAAGAATGGTCGACACGGTTCTAGAAATGGCATGCAAGATAAACGCGGCCTGCGTTGCGTGTAACAGAAAGTGATAACAGCGCCCCCTGCAAACAATCAAAACAACCACACGTGTCAATACCCCCTTCTGAAAAAGCATCGTCCCGATGCTGAAGACAGAACATGAAAGTGAGGGTACATGCAATAAATTACATTAACAGTGCGTCACAGTTAATCAGCGCGCGTAATAAGGTTTAAGTCACGCCACGTGTACAACTTCAGGTCGGGCGCGCCGTCGCTGGGATAGTGTTAAGCCACTGGGCACGACCTCACAGTCCAGTTCACCACGACATCATACTATCTTGTAGGGTCCAAAGTAGCGCCCGCAAGAGCTTCTCACACAATCCCCGTCGTCGTACTGGCATCCAGACCCAGACAAGCGAAGGTCACATACGAAAGTATGGCATCCCACGTCTTGTGTTCGACGTCGACGTGCATGGCCAGCACGTCGGCGATGGTCTTCTTTAGACGCTCGGTGAGGCCATTCGTCTGCGGGTGGTAGGCGGTGGTTCAGCGGTGGTCTGTGTGACTGTACCTCAAGATCGCCTGCGTTAGGTCAGCCGTAAAGGCCGTACCTTTGTCGGTGATGAGGACTTCCGGTGCTCCGTGACGCAGGACGATGTTCTCAATGAAGAACTTGGCGACCTCGGCGGCAGTGCCCTTGGGCAAGGCCCTTGTTTCGGCATAGTGGGTGAGGTTAGTCAGTCGCTATGACGATCCATTTATTGACAGAAGTCGACGTCGGGAAGGGCCCCAGTAAGTCCATGCCGATTTGCTGGAACAGCTGTCGAGGTGGTTCGATGGGTTGCAGAAGTCCGGCTGGCCTAGTTGTCAGCGTCTTGCGTCGCTGACTGTCTCTGCATGTCTTTACGTAATGGGCAACATCGGCAGTGAGGCGAGGCCAACAGTACTTCTCTTGTATTCTTGATAGTGTGCAAGAAAAACTGAGGTGTCCGTCTGTAGGGTCGTCGTCTAAAGCTTCCAGAACCTCTGGACGTAACGCTGAAGGCACCATGAGGAGGTGGTCGGCACGGAGGGGCGAGAAGTTGTTCTTCACGAGAACATTGTTCCGAAGGAAAAACGAAGACAGTCCTCGGCAGAATACTTTCAAGTTATCACGTTTCAATCTTTCAAGTTAGCTAGCCAACAAAAGGCGTGGTGGTCACTCACGACTTTGAAAGGCCTGCCGTACAGGTAGGGGCGGAACTTTGATGTAGCCCAGATGATGGCAAGGCATTCCTTTTCCGTGGTGGAGCAGTTCGCTTCCGCCTTCGAAATTGACCGGCTAGCGTAACTGATAACCCTTTCAAGTCCGTCGGTCCTGTGCACGAGCACGGCGCCGAGCCCTGTGCTGCTTGCGTCCGTGTGAATTTCGGTGTCGGCTTCTTCGTCGAAGTGCGCGAGTATTGGTGGCATTTGCAGGCGTCACTTTAGTTCTTGAAATGCCTCGACTTGCGGCGTTTCCCATTTGAAGTCGACGTCGGCCTTTGTGAGATACGTCAGCGGCTCAGCGATCCGCGAAAAGTTCTTGACGAAGCGCCTGTAATAAGCGCAGAGGCCAAGAAATCTGCGTACTGCCTTCTTGTCAGTGGGCGGAGCAAAGTCGGCGATTGCAGCTGTTTTCTGCGGATCAGGGTGCACTCCCGACTTGCTAATAATGTGGCCAAGGAACAACAGTTCCTCGTAGGCGAAGCGGCACTTTTCTGGCTTCAGGGTAAGTCCGGAGGCTTTGATTACATGAAGAACAGCTTCAAGGCGCAGGAGGCGTTTGTCGAACAGTTTCAAGGCGCCGGAGGTGTTCGTGGAAGCAAATGAGGCAAGTCTGCCACTTCAAGCCTGCCAGTACTGTATCCATAACCCGCTGGAACGTCGCAGGCGCCTAGCAAAGACCCAAAGGGCATGACCTTAAACTCGAACAGGCCGTCTGGTGTTATGAAGGCAGTCTTCTCTCGGTCTCTTTCGTCTACTTCGATTTGCCAGTACCCGGTTTTGAGGTCCATCGACGAAAAATACTTCGCGTTGTAGAGTCGATTCAAGGCATCGTCTATTCGTGGGAGAGGATACACGTCTTTCTTCGTGATCTTGATCAGACAACGATAATCGACGCAAAAACGTAGGGTTCCATCCTTCTTAGTCATTAACACCACAGGTGATGCCCACGGACTCGTAGACGGCTGAATGATGTCGTCGCGCAGCATTTTGTCGACTTGTTGCTTGATGGCCTCACGTTCCCGTGCCGAAACTCGATAGGGGCTCTGACGGAGAGGATGGGCATATTCGTCGGTTATGATGCGATGTTTTGTGAGAGGCGTCTGACGAAGTTTCGATGACGACGAGAAGCAGTCCTTGTATTGGTAAAGTAATGAGCACCTTTTGTTGTTGCCTTGAAAGTCCTTGATTGACGTCGAAGGCGGGTGCGGACACCGCGGTCGTTGTGGCAGGTCCCCGAGAATCGGTGAGGGCAAAGGCATTGCTTACTTCCACGGTCACTTAGGTGCGCTACCGTCGTACCCCTATTCAAGTGCCTGTATTCGTTGCTGAAGTTCGTCACCATTGCCTTGGCTATGCGTTATGAAGCTTGGCTATGCCTCTTGCGACGCACATCTGACGGTCTAGGAGCAAGTGCTGGTCGCCTTCAATGACGCCTTGTAGGCTGGTAGGCGATTTGGTGCCGACGGAAATGATGACACTGGACAGTGGCGGGATGGTTGCCTGCTCTTCTGTCACATTCAAGGCATGATAAGCGACGTTGCAGTCTGACGGCGTTGCATTATCCGTGGACAGCGTGATTGACTTGGATCTTAGGTAGATGACTGCGCCGTGCTAGTCCAGGAAATCCATGCCTAAAATGATGTCTCACGAGCATTGCTGCAGGACCAAAAAACTCACCGAATACGTCTGGCTGTCAATTGTGCCTGGCCGTGCAGCTTCCAGTCGGTGTTCTAAGGTGGCCCACTGCTGTTCGGATGTCTGGTCCTTCCCAGGCAGTCTTTACCTTCTTGAGCTTGGCGGCGAAGAGACCACTGATGACAGAGTAGTCGGTGCCGGTATCGACTAGGGCGGTGTCGCTGTGGCTGTCGATAATCAAGTCGAGGTTGGAGGTTCGTCGCCTTGCGTTCCGGTTAGGTCAGGGCGTCGGATCACGGCGCGGTCGGCTTGCTCCGGGGCTGCTATGTCACGTCGGCGGCAAGGCTTTCTCGTGAAGACTCTGGTCAGGTGGCGTTCTGAGACTACGTTGAGAGGGTTCGTGTGTTCTGGCCGTCAGCGGCGGCGGCGGCGGAGGATCTTCGGCATTGCGTCATGTAGCAACCGCACCTCCATCAGTTGCTGCCTTTAGTTTCCCGGATAGGGATTCGGAGATCGGCCCCGTGTGGGGCTGGTGTACTGGCGGCGATCCGGGGAGACGTAGCGGCCAGGCGAAGGTGAACGGGATGGTCGTTGTCGTTGCCACTGCGATCCGGCGATGTAGTCGGCGATGTCGCGAGGTCGCTCACCTGGGTGCGGATGCGGCGCGTTCACGTCGAAGCCACGCAGTCCCATCTCACGGTACTGGCAGTAGCGGTAAGTGTGCCCGGCTTTGCCACAGTGGTAGCATAGTGGGCGGTGGTTCGGGGTGTGCCAAACGTCAGTTTTCCTCAGCGCACTGAATTACTGGTGAGCGGGATGGCGTCGGAGGTGGCGGCGGTGGCTGGCGACGAAACTGCGGAGGCGTTGGGTCCTGGTGTGGGCGAGGAGCAGCGGCAGGTCGGCGTGCGGCAGCAGCGTAGGTCATCGCCTCCGGTTGGGGTGTCGGTGGTTCGGGAACACTCAGCGAGCGCTGTACCTCCTCGCGAATGATGTCTTCGAGGGAGGCGACTTGGGGCTGTGGCGACGAGAACAGACGGCGCAGTTCCTCGCGAACAATCAAAACGAGCGCGTGTGTCACTGTGAAGCGATAACGGCTTTCCCCTTACATCAAAACAACCGCACGAATGGTCGTCCTGGGTTACCTGGTTTATGGATTTTCGGAAGCATATAGAAGCGGCCAGGCCGGGGCTGCGCTGGTCGCCTGGTTTATACGCACTGTGGTTTATTCTTTCGGCGTCCAACAGTTTTTTTAGTTCCGTTGTTACGATGTGAGCGTGTTCACCAGTCGGGTCTCCCTGGAGGCGTTCGTAAAATCTCGATTTACTTAGCTGGCGGTATGCTTCCCCTATATAGTCAGTTGTGTTCATAACTACAATTGCTCCTCCTTTATCAGCTGGTTTTATTATTATGTCTGTCCTAGTCACCAGATTTTTCAGACAGGCCTTCTCGGGTTTCGTTGGATTCTTTCGCCGTCCCTTCTGTTTGTGGTTTTCCTGTAAATATCTTTTTGTACCGCAGTAACGTATAAGTCCAGGTATTTGTTGCAGCTGCTGTTAGGTGTCCAATCGTTTGTTTTATGACGGTACGTCTTTTCTGGTTTGATGGTCGGTCTGAGAAATATTCGCGCAACCTCAAGTTTCTAGTGAAGTTGTCGAGGTCTTGGAGTAAGTGATATTCATCGAAAAGCCTTGTTGTTGGGCAGAAGTTTAGTCCTTTCGATAGCAGTTTTACTTCGTCTGGTGACAAGCTTGTGCCGATAGGTTACAATCGAAGCGTCACATGGGGTGCTGGCAGACGCGTGGCCTCTCGTAGAAATAGTGGGTTGCCAGACAGTGGCGTTATAGTTGTATGGAATCATTTCTGGTAGTGTAGGGTTCATAGGTCAGTGCACTCACTCGCACTCATTTCATAGACGTGAGTGCGAGTGAGTGCCAGTGAGCGTGAGTGGAGGTGAGTGCGAGTGAGTGCCAGTCAGTGCCAGTCAGTGTGAGTGGAAGTAAGTGTGAGTGCGAGTGAGTGGCAATGAGCGTGAGTGGAAATGAGTGCGAGTGAGTGTGAGTGCAAGTGAAGGCAAGTGAGTGCGAATGCGAGTGAGTGTGAGCGGAAGTGAGTGCGAGTGAGTGCGGGTGCTGGAAAAATTAGGGTGAGTGAGTGTGAGTGAGTGTTCTCCGACACTGCCGACCTATGATTCTTACACGCCCTAAATTCTCCAGATAACCAATGACTTGGTATCCACCTACCTCCCCCCCCCCCAACGCTACTGTTTGCGCCATGGGTAACACCGCCACCCCTCCGCCAAATCAAAATTCTGGATAATCCCCTGGCTGAGCTACCTGTTCTCATGTTCGAAACAAAAAATGCAGTAGGCTTAGCTCGGCTAGTGCCAGGATATACATAGCGTTAGCTAAGGTTCAGCTGATTATTCTTAGCTTTCCTGGTCGTCTAGGATTAGCTTATCATGCTTACTGCTGCCTCAATGACACACACACGGTATACGCATTATGTGACCCATGTATACTTATTTTTGTCAACGTCAGGTTGCTTCTCTATTGCAACAATGACAGCTCTCTCCTTCTCCATGGTTATACCACACTGGCAAACGCCAGCCAGCCGGTCTGACAACTGGCTAACCTCCCTGTCCTTCCGTTTTTTCTTCTCCTCCTCCTCCTCCCCGCTGTATGTATACCCCCACTGATAAGTCTCCGTTTGCGCCCAAACTGAAGAGTCAGGCGGCGTCAGACGGCGACTGCGCAACGGAGGTGCACAGCTGCGCGCGTGCCGGTGCCAGTGCGTCTGCCGCGGTTATGACGTCACTCCTCTGGAATGCGCAAACCAGCGAGGCATGCACAGCGGCGGCGGCTCTGGTGCGCCAGCTGTGTGACATTACTGCTCCTCGCGCATGCGTAGCATGGCTCTCAGACGCGCATGTGGAACTGATCCAGCTAGGCCAGTTTTGCTAACGCTACAAGAAGATGACGAAGGAGAAAGGACACGGCCCACTCGACCTGTCGTGAAGTGCGGAGAACGTGCTAAGACGGAGACTTGGGCCGTTAAAACACAAACATGCCCGATGCTTTCCACGATGAGGAAAATGAGATGGTGCGTCCTCTCACGTCCCTTTGCCATGGGTTCACTGCCTTGAACAAGGAAGCAAACGGCGTGGCGTATCTGTAGTTGAAAGAAAAGAAACGACGCTGTACCGATAGTTCTTGTGCCGACCTAATCAACCGAGCTCGCGTTATAAAAGAATTATTCATTTCTGTTCCAAAAAATGTACTGTGCAGGTAATTGCTGTGTATGCGACACTTTCTTCTTGTTAGTCTATCAGATAATTTGCATGCACCGAGGACGCGCAAGAAATGCGTCCATTACGTTAAATCGGCGCCAGTTGGCGGAGAGCGTGACGCGCGTTTCTCTTTGCGAGCCGCCTCCCAACACAGAGGGCGCGTTGATGCCGTGCTCTACGGCGTGACCTGGGCCGCCCGAGCAAGCGCTGTTTTCTCTCCTCAAGAATTCTTGCTCCATGCCAAGCCGTTTACTCATTCGTTATGTGAAAGTTTAACTGTTACAATATAGCTAGCCTTGTTATGTAATCCGTGAACCCTATCTTAAATCATAATTTTGTCTAATGCTACTGGATGCAATTGGCCCATTGGTTGGATATTTTTAGGCGCAATTTGTCACATAACGTTCGACTGCTACGTAAACTAGCAAATATGTGTGTTTGCATATTATGTTGAAAAATATATGTAGTTTTCGTGAAAATTGCCACTTTTGATGCACTACAAATAGTTCTGTTATCTTTATATATCAGTACTCCTATTGCCTTCCATGGCAGTAAAACATGAAAAGTTTGCGTCCTTGTAATAAGTTGCCTCTTTTCATTGCGTAATTACAACTGCGTATTAATTCATCAGTGAGTATATTTGCTATGTACGAACCGGCGAGCATACGGAATGAATTGCCAAATTTACTTTCATGTTGACAAGGAAACAGCAGGGCACGAGAGGCAGTCTTGTAAAGCAAATCGAACGCATGAAATAAAAGAAAGTAAGTGAATGGCACAAAGCGTTAGCATGAGCAAGCCGTTTAGATCTGCTTCGTTATCTTAGTTATATATGCCTTCTCGTGCTCGTTTTACTTTGCAGCAAGTTTGTGCTCGTCATGCCACACTTAACTAAATTAAAATTAAAATACCTCTGCTCACGATGAAGTAGAACCAGCATGCGTGTATGAAACAGCCACGTAAGTGCGGACCATTGCGGTGACAAATCTGCAAGCATGGAAGGAAATATACAAAATCCCCGTATTTACAGCACAACCGCGTTCTCTGTGCGGTGAGTCACTCCAGTATTATCTTGCAGTGACATAGTATTTTATAGGAGCTAAATTAACCTAATGTTGGCTAACAGCAGAAACAATATCAAGCGCATAGCAGACACCTGACGCTTTGGCGTGATTAGAGAGACGCCGTGGTATAGGTCTCCGGAAATTTCGACCACCTCGGGTTCTTTAACGTGAACTGACATCGCACAGCACACGTGCCTCAACATTTCGCCTCCATCGAAATGCAGCTGCCGTCGCCGGGATTCGATCCCGCGACCCTCGGATCAGCAGGCGAGTACCATAGCCAATAGACCACCATGGCAGGGCAAAAGAAAAAAGGAGTGTGAGTGGAAGTGAGTGCCAGTGAGTGTGAGAGGAATGAGTACGAGTGAGTGTGAGTGGAAATGAGTGCGAGTGAGTGTGAGTGGAAATGAGTGTGAGTGAATGCCACTTAGTGTGAGTGAAGATGAGTTCTAGTGAGTGTGAGTGCGAGTGAGTGCCTGTGAGCGTGAGAGGAAGTGTGAGTGAGAGCCACTGAGTGTGAGTGGAGGTGAGTACGAGTGTGAATGAGTGCAAGTGAGTGCCTGCGAGCTTGAGTGGAAGTGTGAGTGAGTGCCACTGAGTGTGAGTGGAAGTGAGTGCGAGTGAGTGCCACTGAGTGTGAGTGGAAGTGAGTGCGAGTGAGTGCCACTGAGTGTGAGTGGAGGTGAGTACGAGTGTGAATGAGTGCAAGTGAGTGCCTGTGAGCGTGAGAGGAAGTGCGAGTGAGTGCCTGTGAGCGTGAGAGGAAGTGTGAGTGAGAGCCACTGAGTGTGAGTGGAGGTGAGTACGAGTGTGAATGAGTGCAAGTGAGTGCCTGCGAGCTTGAGTGGAAGTGCGAGTGAGTGCCACTGAGTGTGAATGGAAGTGAGTGCGAGTGAGTGCCACTGAGTGTGAGTGGAAGTGAGTGCAAGTGAGTGCCACTGAGTGTGAGTGGAGGTGAGTACGAGTGTGAATGAGTGCAAGTGAGTGCCTGCGAGCTTGAGTGGAAGTGCGAGTGAGTGCCACTGAGTGTGAGTGGAGGTGAGTACGAGTGTGAATGAGTGCAAGTGAGTGCCTGCGAGCTTGAGTGGAAGTGCGAGTGAGTGCCACTGAGTGTGAGTGGAAGTGAGTGCGAGTGTATGAGTGCCAGTGAGTGTGAGTGAGTGCGGGTGCTGAAAAAATTATGGTGAGTGAGTGTTCTCTCACACTGCCGACCTATGGTAGGGTTTGGAATGCCGTCCCGTTCAAGTTTACGGATTTTTGTGGTAATGAGGCTCTGAAATTTATTTTGTTCGAACTCCACTCGGGGGTTCATTTCCTCTTCTGAAAGAGGGTTGTTGGAATGCAGAAGAGTGTTGGTCATGTTGACCAGTTTCTATGTCTGTTTGTCACTGTGGTTAATCGCAATTTCAGTCAGTTTAAGAGAAGCCTCTCGGAGAATGTTTTGCCATGCTAAAAGGTCGTGTCTATCAAGGTTTGTTGCTGCGGGTGCGAGAGAGTGTCCCGCCTTTGGGGTTATTTTCACATTTAGGTACACTTGCAATGTTGCTTTATGAAGTTCATGCCTAATTCGTTTGTCAGAGAGTTTTCTTACTTTTAGAAAAGTGGCACTGTAACTTGAAAGTGAAAAACCGGACTTACAGTTTGAGTGTCAATCTTCCTTCGCATGCGGGGATGGTACTGCAGGGGTGCGCAGGTTGTACGTGTGGCCTGTAGGCCTTCGTTGTTGCGTCGCCACGCATGACGTCGGTGTCACTTGGGTGCTCTGGCCTCAGAGTCCACGCTGGGCTGGCGGGGCTTTGTTGCCTTGTGGTAGACTCGACGTTCGTGAGTGGCGTAGTGCTTCTTTCGATGGCGGAGGGCTACGTAGAATGCCTGGGCGCAAGACTTTCCGCGATCGTGGGGTACTCGTCCTCGACGCCACGTGGTTTTACGGTGGTGGGGATCTGCGGCGCTCGTCTTGTTCAATCTTTCCTGCGTGGTGGGGAGTGATGACCCCCCTGGGGCACCCTGGATTACTCTGCGAGAGAGCGCGTTCTTCAGCATTTCAGCTAGTAGTGCAACCCCTGCGAAGCTTGGATGGAGGCTGTCAGCCGCAAGGAATCGTAGTGGTGGTAACTGGTCGAAGTTGTAATCCACGTAAGACAGACACCTTGCTGGGTCTCCGGCAATAGGTTTTGATCATCTCAATGAACTGCTGTGCTTCCCAGTTGAATCGGTGAACGAACTTCAGGTTCGGTCGTTCCGAGTGGCGGTTCAGGCCCCGGGGCAGCACACATGAGAAATGAGTCTCTGCAGTTCCCGGCGTGCACGGAGCGTGTTGTTGACGAGTCAGCAGAGAAGTTCCAGGGACTCATCGTGTCCGTACAACTCCAGTTCGCTGGTCCCCACGTGAAAGACAAGTGTAGTCACTGATCGCGGTATGTTCACCAATTCTTGCTCGATGTCGAATGTTGAGGCGCCGCGAATGGTGATAAAAGCGGGCGACATCTTATCGTGTGGATTAAAATGTCTATGCAGATACCTCGTATGTGAATTTCCAATTACATCGCAGGTAGGTGGATGCTTGGGGTACTTCCGAGATAGCTGATCGCCAAGAGGTGCGCCTGTGGCGGTCCGGAGTAGGCGGGCATGATGGCGAGGAGTGGCCGTTGGCGTGATGCAAAGTGAAGTAAATCCTCCTTCAAACAGTAAAAACACAAGATTTATTTCATGTAAAGTTTCGACTGCAGTACGGTCTCCTTCAGGCATACAACACATCAGTTCTTGATTGCATTTACACAGATTGTGTATGAAGGAGAAAGGGAGAGGGGAAAGGGCAGGGAGGAAAGACGACAGAGAGGAGATGAGGCTATTGTAGTATCCGCGTGGCACTGGGAAGGAGTAGTCGTTTAAAACATCGCGTCCGTCATGTTGATTGTGGGCGGCGCCCTTTGGCGTAAATGATGTTGACAAAAGTGGGAGAGGGATGGCAAAGTGAAGAGCGGTTTTGCGGCGGGAGTGTCCGTTCACGTCGTATGCGTGCTCTCATAGTGGTCGTTACATCCCCCGCAGCCTCTCCCATTGCCCCTTCTTGTGTCGTGTCAGTGCCCTTCAGGTAATGGCGCCATCTTGAACCAGACACCTGTAGCGTGCTGACCACTCAGGGCCCCTCGTTAATCTTCATTTTTTACTTCCGCACAATTTCCAGAACTGCGATAATCCTCCACCGTAGCTTTCAGCGGAGCTGTGCCAGCAACAATAGGGTTCCTCAAGAAGTTGTCTCCGTCTCGAAGCGGGACGCGCACATGGCCTGTTGCGACAGAAAGAGTGGAGCCGAGGCGGCGCCACGAAAAGCTCGTTGCCAAAGTCGCCGCGTCCAAAAAGACGTGTGCATGATGGGCAGCGTAAGCGGGACAACTACTGGAGGGAAAGGTGGGAGGGAAGGCGTAATGAAAGTTCGTGTACGCGAGGTGCCTGTTGAAAGCGTGAGAATTAAGCATTCCTTGGTAATGAATCAGTTACAAAAGACAGATACAGATAGACGCCAGTAAGACACTGAGAGAGAGCAGTGATACTGCACAATATCCGGAATTGTCCAGTCGTCGCCCAGCTACAGTGCGTGATCGCAGTTCTTTTTCTTTTCTTTTTTTTACTTGAGTGCTTTGATGCAAGTGTGCCTGGGTGTTGTTCATTTATCCCTCTTTCAATGGTATTGAACCTGTATATAAGGTATGACTTGCGCTGTTCACGTTCGCGGTTATGTGTCTATTATATATATATATATATATATACATATATCAAAAAAAGTTTTTCCTGGCTATCGGGATAAATCTTCGTAAGAAGCGCAAAACAACACACAGGGACAACTAGAAGGAAAGACACACCACAAGCGCTTGCAAGCGCTTGTGGTGTGTCTTTCCTTCTAGTTGTCCCTGTGTGTTGTTTTGCGCTTCTTACGAAGATGGATCTATACCAACTAGCCCGATTCACTTGTTTATTATTGGGATAAATATACTATCAGAAAGACACAGTGACAAACATAGAATTTATTCTGACGTTTCGGCCAGCCTTTTTCAAAGAAAAAGGCTGGCCTCCAGCCGAAACGTTAGAATAAATTCTATGTTTGTCACTGTGTCTTTCTGATAGTATATATATATATATATATACGTGTGTGTGGTTATATGTGTTTGTGCATGCGTGTGTATATGTAACACTCTTGCCCGCCTAACGGCCTTATTGAACCTGGAACCCCTTCCATGTTTTTGGAAAGGTAGGAATATGTATATATATATTTTTTCTTTTCTTTCTTTTTTTCTTTTTTTCAGCTATATTACTTTTCAGAGTATACGACATCCATACTTGCAGTGCACGTGTGGGCCATCTCCGTCGCATACACGTCGTGGGAACAAGGAATTTCAACAATTCCCAGATGTGAACTAAAGAACAAAGAAGAGAAAAAAAGAAATATCCTTAACTGCTTAGAGGAATCACCGCAAGGTGAACTCCCAACAACGCACGGCCACTCTTTGTCGGTGCCCTCAGCTACGAACATTCAGTATCTCGGAAACTCAAGTTTTGCCCCCTTTGTGCACTGCTTGCCTCCACTCCGAGTTGCTAGCCGCCCACCTTGTTCTCCCTCGCGCACAACCTTCTCTCCAGAACCCATAACGCACACCTGCAGAATGAAGTCTAGTACCACTCTCTCCCTTTTCTTCCGATCATTTTTTATCAGCTAGCAGCTCACTTTTCTCTACACCTTCAAAGAGACCAGACCCACAGCTAAACTGTGGGCAATAAAAGATAACTGCGAAGTCGTGTCTGCTATGTTGCTCCAAATGCGTTTGGCCCATTGAGCAAAAGTTTTCATATATGTATGTGTGTGTGTGTGTGTATATATATATATATATATATATATATATATATATATATGTACACATGCACCTAGAGACATGCAGGTCCATAAAGTTTTCATTTTCCCGGAGGGGGTGGGGGCCTGCAAGCTGTCCCACCTTTCCTGATTTATATGTTATATATATACATTTATACACACATATACACAGCTTAGACCACTTATAACATCAGTCGCCGGAATCGTGAGTGGCCGCACTATAGCCAGAAGATTTTTCTAAGTCTACACGTGTGTAAAAAGTGTCGAGCCAGCAGCAGCAAGTGTTAGACATATGAGGCACCCGAATGGGCTGCTTTCACTTGCACAAAATTCTGGATATTTACAAGATTTCAGCCCGTGGCCATGCTGTGAAAAAAAAAGAAAGTAAAGGCATTTGTGCAGTCTCCCTGTGGAACGGGACTGCGCAGAAACTGGAAATGATTACTGCACACTATCCTTCGTTCTCTCTTATGCGTGCGCAGTGTCAAATAGCGATTGCAAACCGCCATTCCCGTGGTGCACCTGCCATCCATGCCGTCGCTTCTGCTGTCGAAATGACTCGTCTGCATCGTAAATGCGGCCGCCATGAACCACAGTTGCCCATGGCACCTTACCTGCAGCCTGTCCAGCACCAAAAAGGTAGCGTTTGTTATGCCTAACTCATGGGGTCATGGGCATCATGGGAAACTTGGCCTTAGCAACACAGCGATCGGCTGAACAAGAAATCGTGCTCCCAGGCTGAACAAAGAGAAACGCGCGTGAAATGATTCAAAAGAAAAATACCTGGAGAAAAACAGCGGTAAAGTGGACATCATGCGATCGCGGGAGCGCGTTCGATACAGAGCACTCGCAGCGGACAAAAGTTCGTAGCAGCATTCTGTCGCCTTGGCAATCCTATCAATACTATCCTCAGAGGGCACACCCGCGATGCGGTGCTGCTGTGGCCTTTTTTTCTTTCTTCCTTCCACTCACAGTTCATTTGTTCCACGCTTCTTCCTGCTTCATGGCTGGCAATCCGTTGCGCTCTTTTCGGTCGGCGCGCTTCCGCTATGAAGCCTGCTCGCTACCACAACTGTCTGAAATTTCCCGGCAGCCACGTTATAACTGGCCTTTCATCTCTGGGGGCTGCACAATAAGCGGTATGCATGTACATGAAGTTGTATGAGAGGGTAAGCGAGGGTCAGAAAAGACCGCATTACAGCCGGTCCTGCACTATGAGCGGTTATGTTACAAATGGTCTGACCTGTGTGTATATATATAAACACACACACACATAAAGATTAATTGCTTAGTAGCCAAACACTTCCCACAAATTCACTTTTGCTTTTCGTATAAACTTGTTCCGCTGTGTTTACATGATTTGCTCCACATATTTCCTGTCCCTGTGTCCTGAGCTATGCTCTGGAGTTATATTTTCTTGGTTGTTGAGGGAACGGGGTGAGCCCCTAGGGCAAGTCGAAGGGGAGGGGGAGGTGTCCCTTGGCTTCCCAGCGGTTTACACCTATGAACACATGTTCTATAACCCCAACAAAGTCATCTAAAGGTGATGAGCGCAGCCAGCCTCACTTTTGCTTCCTTGTTCTGAGCCTAGCTTCAATTCTTCATGTTTTCATTGAAAGCATTGGAGTCATGCGTTTACTTCAAGAAAAAAAGTTTGTCATGCCGCTTATGTAATATAGTCCAAGATCGTCGTGGCATCCAATTTGCTGGTTTCCTATACTGAACTGTAGGTCCTAAGAAATTGACCATGCATTAGCTTAAGTGTGTTGAACAGTAAAAGTGCCCCAGTGCGAGGCTTCACTTTTTACATTAAGTTTCCAATGGGCAACAACAAACCACCATCGGCTTCAAAATAAATCTTGAGGTCATTGAAATATTTGCTACAAGCGTTTCTATGAGCACTGTCATAATGCAGATGGAATGCTTGCCTCCGATGAGCGATGCAAAGGATTCCTCGACATTATGGTCGATCCCGTGGCATTTGAAGAGTTCAAGCGTTTCCAGGTGACTAATCGGCATGGTTTCCTTAATATGGTAGTCGACGTCCAGCATAGGTGTATCAAAGTATGGCGGCTGGTGGGCAGGAGTCGGCGGCAGTGAGCGATTCAATATGGCGGACATCTTCTGGAGGTCCACTGAGGCAACATGGCAGTTGTAGACACGCAAAACCTTTAAACTCTTGCTAACCAGTGCCCCTCTAAGGACACCTGATGCCGGATATTTTGAACCTCCATCCACCTGCAAAAAGTAGGTGAAAGCGCAGGCATCAGGTCGGTGAAAAACAGTTCACGTCCACACATGCGAGAGTTGAGTAAAGGTGCACTATGAGCTTGAAAGTACAGGACCGTCTAGTGCTGATCAAATGTCGCTATCCATGCAAGCGTCCGTGCCTCCCACATTCTGAGGATTTCTAGTTTTCGTGCACTACTGAACATGGTAGCAGGTTACGTGGAGCACGCATGGTACACTTGCATGTACACTTCTTTCATTTCTCGCACTAAACTAACTCTTGCCCTCAGCCCACCATTATGTACGTGGCAGCGGGCAGGTCCTGAAGGCAGTGCAATGTGTGAGGTGCAGAAATCTTTAGGCATTGTGAAGAGTGAGTTGTGTGCATGCATTTGCTTGTCTAGGACGGTTGTGCAAATGGAGGCAGTTGCAGTAATTATGCGTCGCGACTCCGTGGCCACAGCCAGGACCATGGCCCAATAAGTGCGGTATTTCACTGCATCCACATACACAACGTGCGTGGATTGCGCATAGCACTTAGAGAGTCTCTTGGTGCACTCGATGCATCTTTCCCCGTTTTGTTCAGGTGCATGTTATGCAGTATAAGGTTGGTGGGGGGTGGATGACGATTATGGTTCCACGAATGCCCAAGGGTATGGGTATCCTCTTGCCACATTGTGAGAGACAAGTTATGCTCAGAGCGCAGAAGACATGACGTCCTGTAGGAATTGAACAAGGAGGAGGTGAAGAAGCAGCCATACTCTTGCCTGCGCGACAAGCCAAGTTTCTCACATCATCAGTGACGCTAAGACTGCCATCTGCAAGTTCACCAAAGGCTTGACCTCAGAACCAGCGTTTTGCATACTCACCAGCACACTCCTCTTACGTCGTCGCCGCGTTCCCATCGTCTGGGCCCCAGGCCACTCGGGGCTCGCGGGGAATGAAAACGCTCATGACGCTACCGCTCATGACGCTGCCCTAGCTTTCGTTTAGTGGGTGCGTCAATCAGCCGAGTGCAACTCCTCGCAAGCCTCCTCGTAATGCCAGGCTCATATATCCACCACCAGACAAATGCCTGAATAAGCAACAATCCACCACATAGTGTTTCTTACAGAACGCACTTTCCTCTCTTCTACATTGCACAGCCGTATTTACCCCACAGTCCAGTCACCACACCTTGTGCCGGGCCTTGTGCCTTTCACCTTGTGCCGGGCTCAACCACATTATATGGGCCCGTTTCATAGCTACTCAGACTATAACATAAAGCACGTACCATATATTTACAATCCCAACGGCCAAGTAGTGGGAGGCTATGTTGCTTAGCACGTGCCTGGAGGACTAGCAGTGAGCCTATAGTGCGTGTGTTATCCTTCTACGGCGCACGGTGTCTTGAAGCGATGACGACAACGAAGAGACAGTACGGCGACATCTGGTGAACTGGGGGACGGAAATAACATATTGTGAAAAGGCGAAGCAAGGAGAAGAAGAAAGCGGACGACAAAGAAGAGAGCTCGCGCTGGAAATCGATGCAAGCAGCTTGCAGGTCGCAAGAGCTTGTCGGGAGCGCATCCCGAAGCACGGCTGCAGCCTTGTCTCCTCGGCTGCCTCATTCCGGCTATCTTGGCCAGGAGCTTATTCAGCCACTCTCTACCGCTGTGCTGGGACCAGTTTTGGCCGTTCGTTGGCTGTCCGACGGCTGGCCGGGCCACGCTACCTGGTCGTCCACCCTGTGTGCAAGCCAGACCCGTCAACACCACCGCCGTGTTCACCGACCCGTCGATGGTACATCGGACCACCCAGTGAAGTAGTGAAGTCTTACGAACTATTTTCGCGTCAGGGACTATATAACCAGTACAGAACTCTTTAGTGAAATGTAGAACATTAGCTGGGAACAAACATTGCTGTTTTATTGTTGCATTACATAAACCCTTAAAATGCAAGTGGCATCATCCTTCTCGGCAACGACCCTTTTCCGTCCGTTGCAATAAAAAACTTCGAACCATATATCTCCATCACAATTGGCGTCCGCGACTACAGGATGACGAGGCCATTTGCACTGACCAGAATTATTTGCTGCTACAATGAGTCATCAAGAGCTTATAACACTGGCTGAACGCATGGGGCTTCACAGACCAGAGTTAAGGGCATGGGTAGATGCACAGTTGGACCGAGTGCATGAGGAATTGGTGAAAGCGTGTGAATGGTTCGCAGAAAGAGAGGCGGTGGGAGAACATCTGGAGATGGAAGAGAGGGCTCTTCAGTTGCGACTCCGACTGGCCGAGGCTGAACGTAGCGGAGAACAAATGGCATGTGATCAAGGACCCGAAAGATATCGAAGCCTATCGAGCGTGATAAACCTTCATAACTTGATACCGGTGTTCAGCGAGGGTTGTGACGACCTGGATGCATATCTAAAGAGGTTCGAGTTCGTAACCGTTGGTCAAGAGTGGCCTGAAGAGAAGTGGGCTACAGCTCTTAGTTTGTGCCTCAGCGGGGAAGCCTTGAAAGTCTTTGGTCGCCTGTCACCAGAAGAACCCCTGGATTACAATAAGACAAAAATGGCCTTGCTCCAGAGGTTTTGCTTTAAAGCAGAAGGCTATCAGGAGAAGTTTCGGCAAAGCAAGCCCGAAGACAATGAAACTGGTAAACAGTATGTTGCAAGACTGCAGAGATTCTTTGAGCGTTGGCTGGAAATGTTGAAAACGGAAAAGGGACTTTGCATCCGTGCGCAACCTCATTGTAGGCTGAACAGTTCTTAAGTAACTGCCACAGTAGCCTGGCACTTTTCCCGAAGGAAAAGAAATGAAATAGTGTTGAAGAAATGGCAGAAGCTGCTGATATCCTTTTAGAGGCTCAACGGCAAGCTAACTTATTCATATTCCGGAAAAAGTCTGAAAACAACACTCCCAAGGAGCAAGATGGGCGCACTTCTACTCAACCTTAGCTCAGATGTTTCGTCTGTGATCGACAGGGGCACAGAGCATCTGATTGCCGTGCGAAGCCGAAATGGCTTTTTTGTGCACATTGTCGTAGACCAGGACATGATGCGAGGGCGTGCCCGAAAAGCGACAGTGGCTCAAAGATGGCCTCTTGTATAGTGTCACCTGAAGATAAATCAGCAACGACCAAAGGCACAAATACAAATGACATGCAACAAGATAATACTTCGCAAGTGCACTCAGTACGCTTACCGTGGCAACAGGAAACTTGCCCGTATTACAGGGAGAGGTTTTCGGCCACAGCATCACTGTCTTGAGGGATACTGGAAGCAACACACATGCAGTGCTGCACAACGCTCCTTGGTTCAAGATTTCTCACTTAGGGGTACTACCGCATCGATTGTATTGGCTGATGGCAGTTGTATCGAGTTACCGGAAGTGCAAATACAGATGCTATCGCCTTATTTCTCCGGGAACGCGATAGTCAAGTGTATGACATTGCCACTTTATGACGTCATCGTAGGAAATGTTCCTGGCTCCCGTGACGCTAACGACCCAGACGCAACGTGGTAGGAATCAGCAAACCAGAGGAAAGCGACCGTTAAGAAGACGCCGGTGCGTGGTGTAAACAAAAAGCAGGGATGCGGAATGCGCGACTTTCCTCTGGTTGTTTCTTCAAGCAAAGGCCAGCAGAAACTGGCGAATCTGAAGTTTAACAGCTGGGAAATGACACAGCAGTCCTTTCACCAAGAACAAGAGAAAGACAAGACATTGGAAGTGTGTAGAGCCAAAGTAGAAACGATAATTCGAGGCAAAGGCTCCGCACACCATCCGTTTGTTATGGAAAAGGAATCTTGTACAGCAATTACCACCTGGCCCGAGGTAAAACATTTCAACAGGTGGTGGTTCCAAAAGCTTTGCATGCCCAAGTGTTGAATTTGGCTTATGAATCTCCAATATCTGGACACCAAGGTATTAAGAAAACAAAGGACAGAGTTTTGGAGTCATTTTATTGGCCTGGTGTACAGAAGGAGGTGCAAAGATATGTGAGATCATGTGACGCATGTCAGAGGACATAGCCTAAAGGCAAAGTAGAAAAAGCGCCTCTTGGACGTATGCCATTGATAGACACACCTTGCGAGAGAGTAGCCATGGGTATTATTGGACCTTTAACGCCTGTCTCAATTAGAGAGAATCGCTACATTCTTACGTTGGTGGATTTTGCAACACGGTACCCTGATGCCGTGGCTTTACCCGCCATCGATTCAGTAACTGTAGCAGATGGGCTATTGGAAATGTTTTCCCGTATAGGATTTCCACGAGAGATTCTTTGCGACCAGGCCTCCTGCTTCACGACGGACCTAATGAAAGAGGTGAACGATGTTCTTTCTGTGCGGCACCTAAGTTCGATGCCTTACCACCCGATATACAATGGCCTCGTTGAGAGATCCAACGGAACTTGAATCTCTCGAGCGGTTGATCATCTGACACGGTATGCAGAGACTACTCCCCTGTGCTCTAGCTCTGCCTCCAACATGGCCGCCTTCTTTCTCAAGGCCATTGTCTTGCATCATGGTGCACCACGCGTCCTGCTAAACGATTGCGGCAAGACTTTTCTGTCGACAGTAATCGAAGAAGTTCTTAAAACTTGTGGGACATTTCACAAGACGACATTACCATACCACCCACAAACCAATGGTATAACACAGCGATTCGATTGCACTCTGATAGATATATCAATATACATCGGACAAAACCACAAGTGGGACACAATCTTACCATTTGTGACATGTGCCTATAATAGTGCTTTTCAACGCACTACTGAGTATTCGCCTTTTTGCCTCGTTTATGGCCATTCACTGACTTTAACGATCGACGTTTCATTCTTCAATACTCCAACTGACAATTCGGAAACTATACCTCAGCAGTTTGTCTCCCAACTTGAAAAATATCGGCAACTTACATGACTCAGGACAGAAGCGATCCAACACAGTCGCAAGGGGTGCTATGACAGCTCTCGTCATGACGTCTTTCAGTCCCACCGACGAAGTGCTCCTATGGATGCCCACTCATGCTCCAGGATTGTGCAAACAGTTCCTGTTGAGATTCCTTGGACACTACAGAATTAATCAGCAAACATCCCTTGTTAACTATCTTATCACTCCCCTTGAGGCTTCTCCCGACTGTCACTGCCGTGGTTCAGGTACTATCCATGTTTCGCACCTCAAGCCCCCTGTTCGGTTTATCTCCCCAGTATAAGGCATGGCCAGGCTTGCCACTTCGGTACGCGGGGAATTAGTGTGAGAATTGTTCATCCACTTCATCTTCTCGCCTGTAAATACTCATCATCACCATTTAGGCTTGGGCAGTGGGGCACGGTCTCAGGACAATAAAAAGGAAGAGTCTAGCGGCCTGAACGTTGTCTCACAATATCTCTCTTTCTCGTCTAGGACAGAATTGCAGGTTCTATCCCCGCAGCCACGGCTTGATTTACGTACCACAACACGAAAAAAGTACAGAAATATGGAATAAAGAGAGAAGTGCATGAGTGTCTACACTGAGGTGTGCATTAAAAGCCTTAAAGGGGCACTGACACAAAAATTTTCGTCTGATGTTTTTTTGCTGCAATATGTAGCTGAGGATTTGTTAGCCATAACACGGGACATCAATTGCTCCAGCGTGCGTCAGATAATTATTTACAGCCCGTTTATTAACGACTAGTTTCAGTTTTCGTTTGGGAGAGCTAAAAAATGACAAGGTGCCCGGTGCAACTGGCGCCATCTAGCGCTCGCAATGGGGTAAACAAGTTCGACCACATGAGCACACATAACTGTGACGCACTTCCGCACGACAACCGACGCGTGCTCGTTTTCTTTCGCTTGTCGCACGTCCTGTGCGTTGATCTCGTTGCTGCTATCATCGTAGTTAGGTGGCAGAGAGAGAAAACATTTATTTGAATGAAAAGAGGGATCTTCCTCGTAGGGTGGAGCCCTTAGTTCAGGGCCCCATTGGCTCGCGCCACTCCACGTGCTCGCTGGATCAGCAGACGCTGCTCCCGCGGCGCTGAGCTGGTCAGCGCAGTCTCCCAGGAGGAATGTGATGGTGATGGGATAGGGGAACAGCCCGGTGGACATGGGCATTCCCACGTGCAGTGATAAACTGTGGGCTGCGCTCCACAGTAGGGACAGTATGAGGGATATTGTGTGGGATGAAAGAGGTGTAGGGTGAAGAGACATGGGAAGGAATTAGTCTGTAGTTGCCGCCACGCGACAGCTTCCTCCCGGGTGAGGGAATGGTGTGGTGGGGGGAAATAACGTCGGCTTTGTCTGTAATGTTCTAGAGTGTCAGCGCAGTTCAATGGTTCTGGTGGTGCGTCGTCCGGATTGGACAGCTCTTCCGATGGCGCCCGGTTTATGAGCTCTCGGGCCACCGCATTAGCGCGTTCATTGCCATGGAGAGAGGCGTGTCCAGGTGTCCAAACGATACGCACCCTGTGTAGTAATGAGGGGTGTAAAGATGTCAGAATGCGGTGTGTGTACGGTGTCACCATTCCTTGTGCTATGTTCCTGCAGGCAGTTTGCGAGTCAGTGACCACTGTCGTAGGTTCGTCCCGTGCTGGTAGGAGAGAAGCATGTACAATAGCCAGGGCGACAGCCGCCTCTTCCGCCATGGCACTGGCCTTAGTGTTAAGCGTGGCCGAAACGCTTAGAGTGTCGGTGTTGTCTACTACGACAAGACACATGGCCTGTCTTTGTGGGTACCGTGCCACGTCAGTATAGAGGACCGGCGTATCAGAGGTACCATCGCCTAGAACGCGCATTAAAGCCTGAACCCTTGCACGTCTCCGGCCTTTATGACGGTCAGGATGCATATTTCGTGGAATCGGGGCCACCTGAATTTTGCTTCGAATCTCAAGTCCAAGGTTCTTGCGTTCTTGTAGCGCTTTGTTCGGCAGGGTGTATCCCAACCGGGAGAGAATATCAGTACCTTGCCGTGTTCGTTGGAGGCGTTGAATTTGACTGTTCAGGTGGCCTTCCACCAGTTCTCGGATGGTGTTGTGGACCCCAAGTCGCAGTAGGAGCTGCGTTGACGCGTATTGGGGTAGTCCCAGAGCCGCCTTTAGTGCCGTGCGAAGGAGGGCGTCCATCCTGTTCGTCTCGGTTTGAGTAAGGTTATGGTAGGGGAGGTGGTAGGTGAGTCTGCTAATCACCAGAGCTTGCACAATTCGGAGGGTGTCTTTTTCCAGAAGCCCATGTCGGCGGTTTGTAATGCGCCTTATCATGTGCGTTACTTGGGCAATTTGTTGGCGTAGTAGTTGGACAGTATATGTAGCCTTGCCGTTGTGTTGGATGTGGAGCCCTAGTATGCGAAGTCTATCTACCCTTGGAATTTGGTCGCCATTCAGATGCAAGGTTACGTCTGGCGGTTTGTCTGTCTTTTTCCGTTTTTTAAACACGAGCAGAAGTTCCGATTTTTCAGCTGCGCAGGTGAGTCCTCCAGCAATGGCGTACCCTTGGACTACATTGACGGCTTCCTGTAAATGTAGTTAGGTGGCAACTATTTTCTTGAGGTCTGGTGTCGCAGGCAGTCTACTAATGCAGCTGCAGCAAATAAGCAATGGCGTCTATGACGTCATCATTGCTAGCTGCCCTGTTTGGAGCTCGGCTGCCATGGTGACATCGCGGAAGTTGGGGATCCCCTTCAGGTCACCTCTGCTGTTGTCGATGTCGTGATGTACGGTGTCTAGCGCTCGATTGCGCATGCGAACTTCAATATTAATTTAAATTACTCTCAGAGCTGTGTTCGCTGTTGAGATTTGGTGGATGACATGGCATGTCCATGAAAAATCGAACCCGCAGGCTATCTTAGCAGCGAAATTTCGGTGTCAGTGCCCCTTTAAAGGGATACGGACACAAAATCTGAAAATTTTACGAAGATGATCAAAATGAATCCTCAGTGTGTGACTACACTGAAAAGAAGTAGTCACTGCTTATTTATCAGCGGATGGCCTTATTTTTGGCATTTTTGTGAGCGCGTGCCATGCCGCCGACCCATGTGCCGCTTTTCTCCTCTCCCTCTGTGGACGGGGGACAGTGTGCAATGGCATGCATAAACGGACGCTGGAGAAGGCAGTCGCGGTCCTGATGAAGACAAGTCTACTTGTCAAAACATTGGCCCCTGCGACATTCCCTGTTCTACACCACTTTTAGAGATCTGTTCATTGAGTCAGAGCTATTGTAATTAAAGAAGAATTATTAGTGTTCAAATCCAAGGGAGGACGGCTGACTGAGACTGTATGAGAATTAAAGAAGTTTGTCGAACTCCTATCTACAAAATATGGCTCCGTACTTTCGGCTGTGTCAAATAACCAAGCCAAACTTGCTCAACTTCGTGCTCAGTGCGAGACACTGTCCTCAACCGTCTCTGCTCGGGATACAACCATCCGCACTACCCTTGAACAGTATACCAGAAGGTGCAACATTGAAATACATGGCTTCCCTACAGAACACAATGGGACCCTTATGTCGATACTTGGGCAAAGTGGCAGGGAGGCTAGGTATAAAATTTCAGCCTTCGGATGTTGCTGCTGCAAGGACAGCATTCCGGCTATCACTGTTTAAAGGGATTGTCCGGTGATATTGTAAACATTGCGAACTGTGAGGCGTATCATGTATTTGCGCGTGTGGGGAACACAGGGGTGATTTTTCTGAGCGAAGTGGAGCTTTCCATAGTTTTATTCAGCCTTTTATTTGCGTGCGTACGAAACTTCAACGGAGCGCCCGACGAGCGACGGCCGTTGTAGCATGACGTCACAGAGAACCGTGCAGGGGACTCGCGAAGCTGTCTGCCCTGTACTTGGTTGCATAGTACACTGGGCGCTGTTGATTGCTCGCGCCTATGCCTCGTTGATTAAACAAATGGGAATAAAAGCCCCTTTATTATTATTATTATTTCAATAACTGCGAATTACGCGCGCGGTTATTGCGCTTCGAGATCGATGCGTTTTGCCTCCGGTGCGCTGTTGTGACAGCTTTGCTTTTGACGTTTCATGAGTTTTTTCCTCACTGTATGCTTTTATTGCTGTTTGGGGCCGTATGTATTAACGAAATAGAGCTGTGATAGCTGTCTGGCGCCGTCAAGTAGAGACATCACTGGTTCCGACGATGAAGAGTATGAATCTCCGCTTGCATTAAACATGCCAGCAAACCTGCCAGTCAATCGAAGTGACAAGGAAGGGGAGCGTAAGCATTTCAAAAAGCAAATGAGTGCGAATAACAGCAACACGCTCGTTTCAGATGAGCATGTTCTACGTGCATAGGAACGAGCATGCCACTGCCGCGGTATCTTTTCCCATGCTTTATCATTTTCACATTTCACAGTGAGAGGCATTTGTCGGCGTCGGTTTTTACATTTTTTTTGCCTAGATGGTAAATTACTTGAGGTCGCAATCAGTCCCACCTAAACAACGCGCCTTGAAGGCGTTTGTCGGACTAGCTGGTCCTACCCAGAGAAATCTTCGCACCTGCGCTCACCTCCAGATCAATCCCGTAAAGGGGGGGGGGGAGGGGGGCTAGGGGCCTGGGCGCCTCCTGAAATTTTGGTTGGGGGGTGGTTGTGTTAATAACGTGGTGTAATGCTAATGACGTAACATTTCAGCCTATTAATAACGTTGCACTTAAAAAGTCACTCAGTGCACATACCGCGATTGTTTCCAAAATAAATAATGAAAACATGTTTTTTCTCAAATAGTCAAGGTCTTCAGCAAGTGGGTCTGCTTGAAAAAAATTTCTGGCTGCGGACCTGCGTCAGATACATCGTCTTTTCTCTCCACCACATGCTGCAGCCCGAGAAACAAAATCAAGAGATATGACGCTTTTAATTACGGCGTGACCGAGGAAGGCAGCACACCTATGTGTGTAGTTCACATTATTGGTGCGGCCCTTCCGCTATCAGCTACGTCAAAATGTTATGAGAGTACGCGATCAACTCCTGGCACCCGCATGTAAAGTGCACCGAGCATTGAGGGTTCGGAAACCAGTTGACGTGACGAACGGCGGCAACCCACTCGGCCTGTGGGCTCACGTCGCACGGAAACTTGCGAAGAGTCTCCACCCATCCATATTAACAGCGTTACGGAACAAACCAAATTATAGAGCTAGAAAAGAAGGAAAGAAGCGGTTCGAATTGTGCGACTCTACGTACGGTGCATGCATGGCAGGAAAGACACGACCGCCCGCCACAGGGGGCACGGTACCATGTGACGGCACGCTCACTGTGGCCAGCGCCACGCCTCGCAGCGCGGGATTTTGAAAAAGTGCTGGATTTGATATTTATTTTCTAATTAACTACACGATTTCCTTGGTAGTGCAAGCTGGCTACAAGTAAAATAAAGCACACACTTTCTTTTAAGACCACTTGTTTTGGTTTGTAAAATGACCGGACAATCCCTTTAAGCACACACAGTTGGAATGAAACAAAAAGGCTGGATGCTTGTAAAGCTCTCCCAAAACTTTGTGTTAGATGGCATGGATCTGAATTCTTGCCTGTATTTCAATGATATAGTTTGACACCTACTAACCGGGATGTGTTTCATCAGGCTTGCATGAGAGGAAAGAAAAACGGATATAGTAAATTTATCTGAACACCTGATGGAAAGGTGCTGGCGAGGACGGTTCAAGGCTTCCCTCGCATCTGCATCGATACCCCAATGGATCTTGAGAAACGTGTCTAAATATGGGCGTTTCCAGCACACCTTCGTTTGGTAGCTCTTCAGAAGCCCATAACTTCATTTCGAGTTCTGCTAATGCCCTCAAGCTGTCCACGTTAATACCCGCAGCATCCAAAAATACTGAAATCATTTTTGCACACTGATTTCTGCTTTCGTGTCCATTTGTGATGCATTTGTTCAGACCGAAATAAATGCTTTCACTCATTGCATTCCATCATATTCCATTCCTGGTTATCCACTGGTTTCATACATGTGCCCACTACGCTGGGGAGGGGTGTGGCCATATATGTAAAAACACATGGACGGTATCAATGTTGACTGCCTCCTTTTAGCAAGCGGAAGTAGTCGCTTTGCGTCTGTGACCTGCTGAGTTATTGACTGTTTATTGTGGACCTAGCAGTCCCGTTGTTGCAATGCCTGATTGTTCCTATCAGAACTTCATGCTGCGCTATCATCCCATTCTCTTGAGGAGAACATGCTTGTGTTCGGTGACATCAAATATTGATACCCTTCGCCCACCTCTGCCACTAGTTGCTGACCGTCTCGACCTACCAAAATGGGGCGTGGAAGGTGCTACACATATACCAACACGTGAAGAATTCTTAAATGGAAAATTAGTGAAATCTTGCACTGACCACATTACTGTTCGTTGTTCTAATGTTGTAACATGTGTAGCTGTGGTTGAAACCAATGTCGCTAATCATTATTTTGTCGACTCTCCTCTTGTAAATTCTTCGAAACCTTAAAAATGAGAGAGAGCAGAAGAAAAAAAGCGTAATTTCCATTGTTAAGGCTTTTCGAAGGCTATATCACAACGCATGAATGGCGCTCTGTATTACCGTATTTATTCGATTTTAACGCGCCCTCGGTTGTAACGGGCACCCATTTTGCACAACTAAAAAAAAGAAGTGAAACGTCGATTGTAACGCGTTCGCATTTTTCATGACAGGGAAATAAAAGGGCCTTAGTAATCAATATTCTCACTGTCAAAAAAACAAATGCCATACTCGCGTAATGAACACACTCGCATAATAAACGCACTGCCAACTTTGAACCCCTGCAGTCCCTCGAACGGCTGCGCTATGGCTTTTCCACTCATTCGATCCACGGTGTCTCAAACACGTTTGGTGTGCCAGCTCATAACTCCTGCTGCCGCACGTTACAGGACGCAGCCACGTGCAAGCGGCGGTAACATCATTTACTCGGAGTGCTGTATTCCTCCATGCTATCCATAGTTCCCTCACGTCCGCTACCGTATGCTGCACAGGCTGGCACAGCTAAGCCTAAAGGCCGTCTCATATGCTGCAATTGCAGCGACCAAAATCGTTGCGATTGCTCAGGTCTCTCCCGCCGCTTAATGGCGGTTTCGTTTCAGTTGACTGCGACTGCAGCAACGGGCTGTCTTCAAATGTGTTTAAATAACCGTGCATTATAATATTGTTACGTCCACAGTAGTGGTTTCAGGTTTATTTTCAGAAGGCGTAGACCGGGGGAAGTCGACACAGACCAACGCTACCGAAAACTGATCCAACGTCATCTTCCTTGACCATCCGCTCTGCTTCTTCTTCTTCATGTTGTGGCACATCCCTTGTGGCACATTCGCAACGTAATATTACCCCCCTCGCAGACGAAGCGCGCCGCGCGTCATTCGGCATCCCGACGAGTGTAGGGCTTCAGGCGGGCGACATGCGTGACCTCGGTTTTGGTAGAGCGTCTTCCGTTGGCAGTGATGCGGGCTATTCGGTAGTCCATCTCGAACGCAGAAATGGCCTTGTGTCGGAGACGCTCGTGCGGCGGCGAATAATGGGTTTAACCTTGGGTCCTTACGCTGCTCAGTTTCAAACGTTGTCTTCTCCGGGAAATGTGGTACTAGTGACGCAATCAGGTGATCGAAGTTTTCATCGTCGCACGCCGTCGTGTTAAGTGGCAACCGTGAAAGGCAGTCTGCATCAGCGTGTTTCCTGCCGCTCTTGTACAGTATCGTGAAGTCGTACTCCTGCAAGCGGAGAGCCCAACGTGCAAGACGGCCGGACGGATCTCGTAGGTTCACAAGCCAGCAGAGGGAATGGTGGTCAGTGACAACTTGAAAGTGACGACCATACAGATAGGAGCGAAACCGCTGCACAGCGAAGACGAGAGCCAGACATTCTTGCTCTGTCACGGTGTAATTACGTTCTGGCTTGCTCAAAGTGCGGCTGGCGTATGCGATGACATGTTCCTTCTGATTGTAACGTTGGACTAGAACAGCGCCGATACCAATGCCGCTTGCATCCGTATGAAGCTCAGTCGGCGCGCAAGGATCGAAATGCCGGAGGATAGGTTGTGACGTGAGTAAGAACTTCAGTTGGTTGAAGGAAGTCTCGCAGTCATGTGTCCATTCAAAATGAGCGCCTTGGCGAAGAAGGGAAGTCAGGGGAAAGGCAACATCGGCAAATGCAGGGATAAATCGGCGAAAATAAGAACAGAGGCCCAAGAAGCTACGCAGCTCCCGCGTGGAGCGAGGTGCTTTAAAAGCTTCTACAGCCGCTGTCTTGTTAGGGTCCGGCCTGATGCCATCTTTGCTGACGAGGTGTCCAAGAATTAACGTTTGTCGTTCGCCAAAACGGCACTTCTTCGCATTAAGAACAAGCCCAGCATTTCGAATGCAATCCAGAACAACACGCACTCGTTCATTGTGCTCCGCAAATGTGCGCCCGAATATCACCACGTCATCAAGATAACACATACAGATGTTCCACTTTAGGCCACGTAAGATGGTGTCCATAAACCTTTCAAACGTCGCGGGTGCATTACACAAGCCAAATGGCATCACGTTGAATTCGTACAGTCCGTCCGGTGTAATGAACGCCGTCTTCTCTTTGTCCGCCGGATGCATAGGTATCTGCCAGTACCCGGAACGTAAATCTATAGAAGAGAAATATGACGCCGAATGAAGACAATCTAGGGCGTCATCGATTCGTGGGAGCGGATAAACGTCTTTCTTTGTGATTGAATTTAGACGGCGATAATCGACACAGAATCTCCACGAACCGTCTTTCTTTTTGACAAGAATCACCGGAGCTGCCCAGGGACTGGATGATTCTTGGATGACGCCCTTCTGCAGCATTTCACGGACCTGATCGTCGATTACCTTGCGCTCAGACGGTGACACTCGGTACGGTTTTTGTCGAACCGGATGAGCGGTCCCTGTATCGATCCTGTGGCGTGTACGGGAAGAGGGAATAAAGGGCGCACTGTTCTTCTGCGAAAAATCAAAAACGGGCCAGTACTTTAACAGAAGGTCGAGAAGCATATGTCGCTTGCTTGTTGTGAGGGACTTGTCGATCATATCCAGAATTTTTTAATCGTCTAAGCAGCTGCTCACTGGATCGGCTTCCGGAGAGTCATTGAGAACAGCCACAGCCGTCGGTGCGTATTCTTTGCATATGGCGAGTTTGAGGCCGGCAGGTAAAACAACTGACTCTGTGGAATAGTTGATGACCCATACTCCAGTACACCCTTGCGCAATTGACACTATACAATGGGGCACTAATGTGTTCTTCTTCATACAGTTCAAATGAATGGGCTCCACCATTGCGTCAAACACCCTGTCGCTGTTGTGAACATCACAAGCTACCGGGACGCACAAAGCACAAAATGCTGGAACTACAGAATCAACAACAACTTGGAGCAAACCATGTTCACTGTTCGCTTCCTCCATCAGTCCGTTAGGTACAAGGTCGCTAAAGTACATCTCCCCGTTTCTGCAATCGACAGTGGCACCACACATTCTAAGGAAGTCAATGCCAAGAATTATGTCATGGGTGCTCCTTGAGAGAATAGTAAATTCTGTCGTGAACACATGGTCGCCCAAAGATACCTCTGCGGTACAAACACCAATGGGGTGCAACGGATCGCCACTCACACCAGAGAATGTTGCACCCTTCTCCCACCGGAACATAACTTTGTGTCCTAAACGCAGTTTAAAAGAAGCACTCATAATCGAAACAGTAGCACCAGTGTCCACCAAGGCCATTGTATCTACACCATCAACAAGAATTTGCACTTTGTTTTTCAACATAAACACCGGTTAACTTGTTTTACAGGAGTGAAGAGCATGCATGTACCGTATTTTCCGGTGTATAAGACGCGGTTTTTTCCAAAATTTTCGGAGGTGCGTCTTATACAACAGTGCGTCTTATACGCACTTTTTTTTGTAGTTCTTTTGGGAGAAACTCGTGTTGATGCTGATGAGTCTTTTTTTTTTTAAGACTAGAGCAGTCCGACGCGAATGACGTGTCATAATTATAATAACGAAGACTCAACGTGCCAGTACTACAGTTCCACAACAAAACCAAAGTACATAAAACGGAAAAATAAAAAAAGAAGTATGTCGTGTAATCGATCCCGGATATATCGAACTCGAAGGGGATCGCGAAATAGTTCGATATATCGATAATTCGAATTATAAAATATGTCCATTTAAGGGTTACCTTGAAGCGCTGCGAGTCTTGGAGCGGTTTCCAAAGACTGTGCTAAGCTTCTGCTTGCCGACTTGCCCAGAATATCAAAAGAAAAACGCGAAATCCACCGCACTTTATGTGGCACGAAAAAAGTCTGTGAGCTTGGCTTGCTTCTTTGTCGGAGCCATTAAATTCATGAGGCCATCCTCAATATTGTTGAGGCTTTCCACATAGGCAAGTCCAGCGCCTTCCGTAGCGCCACAACAGCGACAAATAAGGCTGAATGCCGACGCAAGCTCTGCAGCGGTACAGGGTTACGTCGAGGCATCGTCGGCGTCATCGTCGCTGCTCCGGTCAGCCTCATCGGCACCGGCGACGTCGGCCACGATTTCTGCATTGGTGCGGTCCGATACGGCTTGCACATCATCATCAGCACTGACGAAATCGCTCGCTGTGGCCCCATCAGCGATGGTACCCGGAAACGCTGAAAGCTGGCGAAATTCGTCCTTGAGGCACTCTATGTCGTTTTCTGCTGTGACATCGCCGTTGCTCCCTAAGTCGTCAGATGAAGCTAGAAGGCCAGCTTTACCGAAGCAGTTCACAATCGTGGCTTGTTTGACGTCATTCCACGCACCGGTTACCATTTGTATCGCTCCGAGGAGATCGGTTCTCAGTTCGACCCCTAACCGAAGGTTGATCAGGAGCCTCTGCACCAGTCGTCGCCTGTATCCGACCTTAAAAGATTTGATAATGCCTTGGTCGAGAGGCTGCAGCCTCGCCGTGGTGTTGGGCGGCAAGAACTTGACTGTAATCCTTTTCAGGTGGCTGACCACATGATGCGCAGAACAATTGTCTACAAGAAGAGAAACATTGCGGCCCGCCTTCTCCAATTCGGCATCCCATGCACGGATCCATTCGGAAAAGAGGTCCCGTGTCATCCATGCTTTTTTGTTGAATGCGTATCGGACCGGGAGGCTCTTCGCGTTCTTGAAGCAGCGCGGCGACTTGCTCTTGCCGATAACGAACGGCCGCAGCTTGCAAGAGCCATCCATTTTCATCGCGAGCAAGATTGAGACGCGCACTTTGCTCATTTTCCCTCCATGACAAGAGGTCCCTTTTATATCCAAAGCCTTGTTCGGCAACATTTGCCAGAAGAGCGCCGTTTCATCGGCGTTGTATATATCCGATGGCGAGAAGCTGTCGCGAATGTTTGACCACTCTTCGGAGAGCCACTTCTCTATGTCCTGGCTCTTTGTCGTGCCGCTTTTGCCGGAGAGGGTCTTCCCAACGATGCCATAGCGATTCTTGAAGGGTTGCTGCCAACCGGTGCCACCAGTAAAGTCGTCAACCCCCAAGGCCGCAGCGAACCACTTCGCCTTTTCCATGAGCATCGGGCCATCAACGGGAATGTTTTTCGCCTGAGTGTCCAAAAACCAGGCGTACAGCGCTTTTTCAATGTTGTCGTACGCAGGAGCACGCACGCGACAAGCCTTAGAACGGTACGACTGGGCAGCCTTCGCCTTTACATTGGCTTTGTTCCGCAGAATCGTGCTCAATGTGCTCCGAGGAATGCCGAAAGCTTCTGCGACCGACGACTTCTTCTCTCCAGCCTCCACTCGTCGAATGATGTCGGTTTTGGTCGCCAAGTCTAAGTTCTTACGCTTCTTCGCGTCCATGGCTACCAGGGCCAAGAGACGCCGCGCACACCGTGGGCCGCGCTCAAGTCAGGAACGTGAGAGCGGCGACAGAACACTAAAGGTCTATTCGATTCAGCGAAGGTTCTCTGCACCTTCTGCATCTTTTTGCAGTGCACTGCACCACCGTCATCGATTCCTCGCGGTACAGCGGCGCCCGCTGCACCTCCGTCCTCGATTGTGGCGGGGTGCAGCTAAGGTGCCGCCGCGGTGTCGTGCACCTTTGAACCTCCTAGCTTGTGGGTGCAGCGTTTTGGTGCAGCCTCGCTAGCCCGTCAACCGACGCGTGCAGACGACGGCGTCGGCTAGTCTAATGGAGATGGTTAGGACGTACGCCGCGACGAAATCACAGCAAGTAATTCTGTGAAAGTGATAAACGTTTGACATTTTTCTCTGAACACGTGCACGATGACAACTTGTTTTCCTGTTCACTTTTTTCTTTTTGCAAATGGTAGGATGCAGATTGTATGCACTGATCGCGTCGTTTGTGTCGGCAAATGCGTGGATGCGCATAATATAAATATCACGTCTTGTTTCGCACGTCCGCGCGCAGGTTTTGTTGTAGCATATCACCATGCCTAGTTGCAGCGAGCACAAACAGGCTACTAGAAAGAAAAACTCATCGAGCTGTCCGTTCAGCAGACGACAGGCCTGCACCTCAACGTTCGATTCACGGATTTGGGCGGCGGCGGACGGAGCTCCATCTGGACCGCGAAAACGGGTGCCGGGAACTGCTGCACCGGGTGTCGACACCACCTGCACCTTTCTGTGCATGGTTCCGTGCACCTTTTCTGAATCGAACAGACCTTAAGCCAGCACAACACACAAACAAAAGAGCAACGATTGCAACGGGGTCCTACTCCTGTCGAAACATGCTCTCGCCGGTGGCAATGCCACTTGGGCTTTTTGAAACAAGCAGCGAAAAAAAAAAGAAGAAAACGAAAAACCGCCAGGGGTGTACAATTCGCAAATGCATGGCCTTCGAGATCTGAAATAGCCACTGTTGCATGGGGCACTGACGGAAACAGATCTCAAAGGCTATGTTTTTGGGGACTGCATGCCAGAGTGCGTGGATTAGCTTAAGAATGCACATCGTGCCGAAGCCGCCGGTGCAGACTATCGTGTAAGTTTTATTTGGTGCTTCAAGCTGTTGGCATAGTTATTAAAAAACGCTTTACCACACCTTGCAAGCTGAATACCGCAGCAGACAAACAGGTGTGCTCGCAAGCGCTGTGCAAACTTATTGAAGCAACGCAATCACATTCTCGACGCGCGCACGAAAAGGGTTCGTAACTCTTTTGAAACGCGACTGAATAAGCGCTGTGCAAACTTATTGAAGCAACGCAATCACATTCTCGAAGCGCGCGCACGAAAAGGGTTCGTAACTCTTTTGAAACGTGACTGAATAAGCGCTGTGCAAACTTATTGAAGCAACGCAATCACATTTTCGATACGCTCGCACGAAAAGGGTCCGTAACTCTCCTGGAATGCGACTGAATTGTGATCAACGTCACGGCTCCGGCGCGGCACACCGTTCAATATATCGAATATGTCGGCGTACAAGTGTTCGATATACACGCACCTGTGCCCTATACTTTTACATGTGTTTTTCAAAGGGATTTTTCGGCTGCTCGATATAGCCAATAATTCGATATATCCGAGTTCAATATACCCGGGACCGACTTATAGTGCAACTAGCGTGGTAACTCTTTTGGATACGATCTAACGTAACACTGCAAAATGTACGGCTGCTCCAGGGAAGGCGCAGCACGTAGAAGTGTTTACGAGCCGCTGATGGCTGCCAAGATAGCGCTATCACGGCAGCCGACAGCCGAGTGACACTACCCCCCCCCCCCCGCGTCTTTTCATGCTCGTTAAAGACGGGCAGGGCCTTTCCTCCCCCATCGACGGCAGGTGTCCCGATTGGGGTGATGCTATCACATCGGCCCTCGGAGCGACGGAGATAGGCCGGGCTCGTTTGATCTCTGCTTCAGCCGTTTTCTTCGCCCCCACTCGCGTGCTTTTATTCTAGCGACCGTACTTTGGGCTCCGGGGGCTTCCGGAGAAACGAATCGGAAAAAGGGACATCGCACTCGCAGCCCTTTTTGCGTATGTCTGCGCTCGCCTGCGCAGCGAGGGGCGTGGCTGTTGGTCCGTGCGTGCGTGCTGGCGAGCTGGGAACGGGGAGCGCAAAATATGCGAGGGCGCAAATTATGCGGGTAAATACGGTATTTCAAAACGCGTCGGAGGACGAGGACTTTGAGGGCTTCGACGAATAAAATGTTTTTCCTGCAGTCATGCGGAACGTTTCAGAGGGTGTGCATTATTTTTTCTCGCAACTTTGGTGTAATAGAAGTTTTCTTACGGACTAGCACTCAGAAACGTAAGTACGGCATTTTACTAGGCTCGCTCAACCCCCCGTTATGAAGTTTCTTTGTGGGAAGTGAGTGAATATAGGTGCGTCTTATACACCGGTGCGTCTTATATATTAATTTTTGCATGCAAACTTGCGAAAACAGGGGGGTGCGTCTTATACACCGGAAAATACGGTATTGTAATTTAAAAACAGCTGCAAGTGGGTAAATTACATTGGTGTGCGCAACAACGGCTCCTGCATATCAGTGAAAATGTGAAAATAGCAGTCGCGACAGCACAGAGGCGCAGCAGTTGCTTTGCGTTGTGAAGAGAAAAAACAAACTTTGTGCCGTGGATGTAGCCACATAGGAAGTGTTAGTGTATACTTCTATGAAGTCATCACGTTCGCGAAGCATGATCCCCATGTTCAGCACCAAGTTCTCAACAAATGGTTCGTGTATCGTGCTCGCAAGTGCCTATTACAGTGCATAAAAACCAGATGCCGCTGGCATCTAATCGAAAGCCCACATTTACAGAGCCGCAGATTGTGTGTGTGTCTGTGCATGGAATACGGTTGGTTTGTTTTGTGACCGAGTGCGGCAACATGCATCTAACTGAAAGCTCACATCTTAAAAGCTGTGAACAATGACGGCTGTGTGCGTGTGCTTACATGATGTAAATAGTTTGTTTTGTGAACATCGATAGCACTGATCGTCCATGTGACGTCTGTGTGTGTGTGTGCACGCTTACATGATAGGGAGTAGCTTGTTTTGTGAACATCGATAGCACGGATCGTCCATCGTAGAATCTGTCGTATGCATGTGTAACAACTAGTATCACAAATTTATAAGGAGCTGCAGTCACCTGTTTTGAAGCCTGCAGGTTGCGTCACTACATTGTGAAGACACGGATGTCGTTTGCTTAACTAATGGTATTAGATGACTGCGAGTATGTCCAAAGAAGCAAAATAATATGTCGCAGTGGCCCACGCCGTGCCCGAAATGTATTTTTGGTGTATTGTCTTATAACAAGTTAGTGACATAGTCATGCACTCAGAGCTGTAGTAGACCGTTTCTCCTGCTATGCCCCTTTTCTGCTGGAACAGAATTGCTTGCAAAACAAAGAAACAGCTAATAAAGGCCTCAAAGATAAATCTGAACTACTATTTCAAACAGACTGTATATTATTTTATCATGCTTAGTCTTACTGCCATAAAAGGACTCTGTGTCGACGAGCAGAAATATTAAAGGGGCTCACTAAGTTTCAGTGACATGCACTCATTGTCCCATGGTTCCAAAACTGCTCTCCATCCTGTTCCATCTCAGGGGTCCCTCAAAGTTTAGAATGTTTTTTTTTTTGCTGCAGCATTTCTTCAATGAAATGCACTTGATGGAACTGAGGAGCATTTCTGTGACTGTCACCGCTACAGAGGAAACTGCTGTATTGGCCTCAAGGCACGGAGCAAGAATTCTTCCAAAGGCAAAACAGCTCTTGTTCAGGTGGCTCGGTGACGTCACGCTGCAGGGTATGGCGCCGACACACACTCTGTCGTGCGGGTCGGCTTGAGCAGAAAGAGAAACACACACTTCACGCTATCTGCAGAAGCTGTCAAGGCTAACTGGTGCCGATTCATCGTAATTGATGTGTTTCTTGTGCGACCTTAGTGGCTGCAAATTATTTGTTAGGCGAACGAAAAAGGGTGTTGCCTAAACAGCAATTACCCAATTACCCGCAGAGCACGTTTTCTGGAATGCAACACTTATTACTCGATAACTCTAGCTCGATTGGTTACGTCATTAACAGAACTATTGGTACAGCGTCGTTCCATGTCTTTTCACCACATATACGCCGTGGTTTACTAATTGTTCAAGGCATTGGACTCATGGCAAAGGGAGGCGAGAGGATGCAACTTCTCATTTTCCTCCTTGTTGCAAGCAGCGAGCATATTTGTGTCATTAACCACCAAAGTCTCTGTCTTTGTACACTGTTGCTTTAGACAGATTGGAATCTTATCCTAGATGTAACGTTGTCGCATGATCTAACGTGGGCCGCGCATGTCACAAACATAATCACGGGTGATAACAAATCGCTCGGATTTCTGAAACGGCATTTACGTCACGCTCCTAAACATTTAAAAATGCTAGCCTACAAATCCATCATCAGACCAAAGCTTGAGTATGCCGCTGCCATTTGGAGCCCGTCTCAGGCTTATCTAATTAATTCACTTGAGGCATTACAGAACCGCACAGTACGATGTATTCATTCTTCATATTCGTATCATGTCAGTGTGTCATCGTTAAAAGAAGAGTCATCCCTACTAACCCTCGCACTTCGTCGCCGCAGTGCCACATTAGCTCTGTTCCACAAGTTCTATTACAGCTCACGTGACCGTCCAGATTTTATCACCCCTCCAGCGCACATATCTCATCGCACCGGTCATGTCTTGCAAGTCACCAGACCACGCAGCCGCACCATGACATTTTCTGCCTCCTTCTTTCCACGTGCATCATCTGAATGAAACAACCTCTCCCACAGCATTGCCGCCACTACCTGCCCGAATTCATCCGTGCAAAGCGTAACGCATCACCTGTCGCGCAGTTAACTTATCTGGTTCTTTGTTTGTTTGTATAATTCATATTATGCATATCCGCCCCTTATGTAACACCCCCAAGAGGGGTCTTTAAGGAAATAAAATGAAACAAAATGAAAATTCTCCGCACTTCACAGCAGGTCAGTGGGCCGTCTCGTTTCTCTCTTTTTGAGAACAGGAGACAGGTAGCCGAGACAGTGCGGAAATATTGACGGCATGGCATCAAGTAAAAAAAACAGACCACTTAGGTTTGTCAAGAGGGACTTCGCCACGGAGATCACCTTCACTGCATCTCCATTTCACTGTTTGAGAAATGCTTCTTGCAAACGTAGTCATGGGGCATGAGCTCTCAACCTTTCCTTCATATTGTACAAGCCCACACCTCCAATTTCATCGGGTCACTGGGAACATCTAAAGTAATCGGCTTCACTTTGCCGGATGTGCCACTGTTGTAGTCTGGCAGAACACATTTCTGTCCCATCCTAAAACGGCACTGATGGAAATCCGAGAGAGCGCAAGCCTTTGTTGCAACACGAAAAGTGCACTTAGAAAGTCTGAAAACCCGCCCCCCCCGCAGTATATGTTGTGGAAGCCCGTGAGAGTTCTCAAGTCAGCAGATCACAAAGAATGCGCGGCAGCTTGCATGCCTTTTCTTCCCGAGGCCATTTACCCATACCTGTTCACAACATGCCAGTGAGGGACTTACAGCGGCAGGTATCATCTGCACTGGAGTCACTACACACAGCTCATTGCAACTGCTGTGTGGCGCTTAATGAAGTCGGCGTTTATTACAAACTAAAATGTCCAAAATGTCCACAGACTTTACTCATTGAGGCTACAGACAGAAAACACAAAATCTGCAATACCATGACTTTGCGAGACGTCGTAAAGGAGGAGTTGGCATCTATGGCTTGCAGTGGCTACACGGAATTTCTGAACCATAGGCTGCAGCTAATACACTCAAGTTGCTGGAGTCTCACCAGTCATGGTACAACTGATGCCCCCTAAACCGATGCTGGCCCACGTCACTTCTCTCTACCAGCGCACCTAGCCCACAACCATACCCGCATTGGCACCTGACACGTGCCATATGTACTGTGGCTATCGGGGCCATATTTCACGCTTCTGCCATAAGCGTCAGCAGGATGAGCATCACGGATACAACGTATCCGAATGGGACGACTTTTCTGGGGGAACCGCCTTCTAAGGCCATCACCATGCTCCTTCTCTCGCCCCCTATGGTTCGCCAAATGCAGCGTTTCACATGAGCCCTGGCTAGCATTGTACAAGACATTGTTCCCCGTCACCACGTGGAAAGACCCTAAGGCTAACCACACGTGAGCATTCCTGCTTCTTGCAAGAATCAGTGGCTATGGTGCACAATTGCAGCAAGTGCCAAGATGAGCAAGAATGTTGTCCCCCTATCTTATTATTGCATCGTCCTACCTGCCAGATGTACACTTTACTACACGAGAGCGGGATGGCATAATCCATGCCTACAGCACACGGTTATGAGGGATTACCATAGTTTTTTGAGGGCAAATGCACCTGTTCACACCGCAAGCGTGGGAGCGTAGCAAGCTTGTTCGTCGCCGAAAACACGAGAGGATCAATCACCATGCCTGCTAGGAACTCTTGAGATGGTGGGAGGCCTTATGAAGCGTTACCGTTCTGCCTTCAGCCGCCGCCCCCCTCTCAGTGGCTTTTCCCTTCTGGACCAGGGACTTGGCAACGCTTGTCAGAAGCAACATCGGGAAACCTGCTGCCAAAAGTAGGCATGCCTGATTGTTAAAACCCTCCAGCATCCTGTGCATACACAATGCTCCTTTTTGTTTTTCATGAGCCGATTAGCCAGTTTCATACAGAAGCATCGTGTGGCTCATTACGGAGAGCGAAACAGGAGCAAAGTGTGTGCCTGGGGTTTCCACAGAGCCTTCCTATGCTCGGGACCATTTTTGTAATCAGATGGGGAGGCCACACAATGTGTGTTCTTCAAGCAACTTTGCTGGGAATTCAACACGGGAAGGGCTTGTCATTTACTCTCAAACAAAGGTGAGGTACAAAGGAAGGGAAGAAAGAACGAAGATGGCAGGAAAACCAAAAAAGGAGAAAATGAAGAAAGTAAATAGAGTGTGTGCCTGACGTGCACGTCAAGCTTTGCTTTCCTCTCGTCTTCACGGGTAAAGCTTGGTGATCTGTTTTACTCATACTCGTTCTCAACAGACACGGTGCAGCTTCATGCTAATCATGCCTCCATTCACACAACTGAACAAGCTGGGATGTTTGTTAAGGGTAGCACGGACGTAATAGTATGAGCATTCCTTACCTCTAACTCCTCAATGACTCTGTGGTGTCGCACAAAGGTGCTAAGTGACTCGCCCCTTCTGACATGCATCATCTCCGCAGACACCCGGAATGTCTTCAGGGTCTTGTTCTTGGCAATCTTTTCCAGGAAGTTGGCAGCAACCTCAGGTTCAGTTGGCTGCAAATGCGTGCACGCATTACATAGGAGGATAGTGCGATGGTGTGAAGGTGCTATTCCATAGCACTTAAGCACTACTACTTGAGCGGACATGACTGCTGACACTTTTGTGGACTATCGTGCACACTACAAAATACAAGCTGCACAAGGGGGATTCCAAACAACTGCACCACGTATCCAGCCAGAACTCATCACACAGATATAAAATGCTCAGAAATGAATGCGGTGTTATATCAGCCTATCTCACATATAAACGCTACCATGCCTCCGATTCCCCCATTACAAAATAAATACATCAACATGCATAATGATATAAAGCCCTATTTTCATCAGCTTTGGCATTCAGCTAAAATTATGCAAGCTGCAGGTGTTTTAGGTTTCTTAAGCCATCAGTTATTGGCAGAACAGTGACAGCTGTGACAAGCGGGAATCCTACACCTTTGAGTGGCCGAGGAGTAAGGCAGTCCGAAAGTACCAGGCCAACTCTGCATTCGGCTAAGATGGCATGGAGATGCACTGCCCACAAATAAGGAGTACAGGAGGATTTCGTGATGATGATGATGATGATATGTAGTTTTTATTGGCGCAAGGGCCAAATGTGGCCAAAGAGTGCCATTTCAAGAGATGTAGCGGTAGCGATGACTCGTGAGTTACAATGACAAGATGCAGTGCGGCTGTAAAGGGGCCTAAAATCAGATCGCTGTATATGGCGTAAAAATATAGGGAGTAAAATTATGACATTGACGGGTGGGTTGGTCTATGGGTCTTGAAATGATAGCTGTGATGCTAAAAACTAATATATTCATGACAGTGACAGAAGATATTTACAATGAGTATGCTATCATACAATGCAAATTAGGATAAGTGATCAGGAGGCTAGAAATCCTGGGCATGAAAATAGCACGGGTGCCTCCTTAAAGCCTTTGCGCCCAAAGGAGAGGAGGCAGGTGCTGCTTTTAATGCCACAGCCGCAGCAGCGGCCTCTGTTCAGAGGCCGTGCTATGGGTTCCTTGGAAGTAAAACATTAAAACCATGTACGTCTTTTAAAAATTCTAAGAGCGAGTCAAGTTTAAAAACAGGTTCCCTGCCTAAGAACATGGCAGGGTGTAAAGGAAGGTGCTCTCGAACGGACAATGGAAAATGTTTTTTCCTCGGAGCTTCTAGGTGCCTACATTGCAGAAGAATATAGAGCACAGTGAGTGGGTTCCCACATTTATCACACATTGGTGGGTCTCCACCGGACAGTAGGCGTGTGTGTGTGGTGTGTGTGTCCTATTCTAAGTCTGCAGAGTATAACTTGTGTACGGCGTGTTTTTGATTCTAGGGGCCAGTGACCGAGTTGGGGCTTGACAATATGCAGTTTGTTGTGGTCTTGTCCGTCCCACAGACGCTGCCAGTAGGCCCTGACAGTTTTCTTGACGGTGGTCTTTAAGTCCACTACAGGGACGGGAACATGACGATTGGCAGTACTTGTATGGGCGGCTGTGGCTAACTGGTCGGCCAGCTCGTTTCCTTCAATCTCTCGGTGCCCCGGCACCCAGCACAGCACAATGTGCTGCTTGGATGAATAAGCCTTGCATAACATCGAATAGAGGGACATGATTATAGGATTTCTGGATCTGTTCAGATTTCCCAAAGCTTTTACTACGCTTAATGAGTCAGTGTAAATGACCGCCTTAGGGATCCTTAGCTCTTGAATGTGTTCGACGGCCGTCAGTATAGCATGGGCCTCTGCAGTAAATATACTTGTTTTTGGGTTCAGAACACCGGCATCCGAAAAAGATGGACCCACGGCAGCGTAGGAGACGCCACCGTGGGACTTGGAGGCGTCTGTAAAAAATTCTGGACAAGCGTATTTGTGGTGTAACTCGAGATAGTGCATATGAATATGTGTGAGAGGCGCATGCTTACTGACATTCAAGAAGGATAAGTCACAGTCTATGAGCCACCACTGCCACGGTGGGAGGGCGTTGGCAGGGGCCATCACGTTCTCTTCTAAAAGTGCGATTCCCACTTCCTCAGCAAGACCTCTGACTCGAAGTGAGAAAGGCTTTCTCATTGATGGGCGGTTTTGAAAAAGTTGAGAGATGGACAGATCATGTATTGTTCTATATGTTGGGTGTTCCTCGTTCGCGCTGACCTTCAAGAAGTACAGAAAGGATAGGTATGTTCTTTGCAAATGGAGCGACCATTCTTGGCATAATAACGTCTTTGCTTAGTTTTACTTCGATGAAATCTTCACTCACAGAAGGTGAAGTGAAACCTGAGCACCCTGCAGTTAAGGGATTTGCTAGCTCTGTTTGCCTCCGATGAGTTAACTCGACATGTTCTTGGGGATACCACAGCGGCATCCCACGGAAAATTTCATCCGTCAGCTATTATCATAATGTAAGGTCACGATTAAATACTTCACCAGCAAAAGGTGGGATATGGTAATGGGCATTGTAAAAGCTTGCTCGAATCACAACATTAAATCACAATCAGAATGGTGCATCATACTGCTGCTTAATCTGTAACCCTTCACACACACACACACAGGACCAACGAATGGGCAACCACTGCATCGGCACACCGTTGACTACACTGCCAAGTGAGCAAAAGCAGCATCATCAGTTCAAAGCTGGCCACGTTCAGCACCCTCTCTGGCCTGAAGGATCCACCAAACGTATGCATATGTTGATGGAATTTGCTGCAATCTCGGGGTCCTGGTGCAGGGCATTTCACTAGGCACACAGGTAAATGTTTTTTACTCGCATGGAGGTAGACACAGCATCACGTCGCATACGTCTACCATGTCCCTCACAATATCTTTCGTTATGGTACAAAGCATCCTACTATAATGGTGGGTTATCGTGAGGGATGCCAGACGAGCTCTGATATGGGTTAGAAGATATTCCATCAACCCAATGTGAGTAAAGAAACTTGTTTCAGCCTCCATCCTACGCACGGAACAGGCGTCGACAGATAGCAGTGATGTCATTGGCCAAAGTCCTTTTGCAGCATCAAAATGAACATTTTGGAGCAGCTATAACACTCATTGTCGAGCGAAAAAATTGACTTCATAAGAAGCAAGAAAGAACAATGGAGGATACGTTTAGAAAAAAAGAAGTTGATATGTGCCATAAAGTAGTTGTTAGGGGCAGCTGTACAACATCACCTGTTGGCCGAAATAACTTAAAAGGCTCTTCTTCGTCATCCGCACACAATCATCATCACAAAGGCTTCTTCTTTACTGGGTGTGGGTAATCATCTGGAGTCTGTTCGGTGCTTTAGGCGCGGCCGGTTCACTGCATCATGGAGACCTAATAAAGACACCGTGACAACCACATCCTTACAAGTGGTGGAGTGTGCTCATCGATCCTCGGTCCTCTACAACCTCCAGGAGCTCAGAATAGGGCACCGATTGTGCCAGCTGTCCACCATCATGTCCCGTGACATGCCAACGAATTCTTCCACTTCTTCCCTCTAGGCACCGACTGCTGCGTCCCCTCCCTATTTGACTGTCAACTGGCACCAGCATGAACCACACCTGTTTGCTGAACTTTGCAGAAAGTACATTCACGATTGGCTTGATAGCTACGATTGGATGAGCACAGCCAACCGTTGGGATGAGCTGCTGAAGCTATACCACCTGTCCTTTTACCTTACTTGGTTTTCCAACCACGAAATTGACTTTCTGGACTGGCGGAGCTTCAAGCAAACGCTTGGACAAGTTTTCGGTACAGCGGCCATTCGATCTGCGCTCGCTAAGAAGACACTCGACACTCGTCAACAGCAACTCGGGGACTCTTACACCTCATACATTAAGGATGTCCCCACTCTTTGCCTACGTGTGAACGCGGCCATGATTGAATCAGACAAAGTTCAGCACCACATACTCAAGGGCATCGATGCTATCGCATTCAATGCGTTGGCCATCCACAAACCCAGCAGCGTCACCGATACTGTCGCTACCTGCCAGCATCTTGAACTTGAGTCTGTTCGTTTGCAGCCGGACACAAGTGTGTGATGAGATTCTTTGAAAAGAAGAACGCACGTTGCGTCTGACGATGGCAACGTGTTCAAAAACATGGCGAGGCTGTTTTCTGTGAAGACTTTATGAAAAAACAAACGAACACGAACACAGAACAACCAACACAATAAACAAGCAAACTGCGACACTTTCGAGCAAGAAAGAAAGACAAAGAGCATGCAAACTAACACGCCAGTTTAGCCATCGCGAAACAGTCTCACCGAGGCTGGACGGCTCATGTGTGAAGGTCAACAAAGATGAGGCGTCAATGCAGATGGGAGGTCGTCGCTGTTGCTTGTTGACGAGTGGTGCTGCGTCACGTATGCTGCTATGCTGCGTCACGTATGCTGCGTCACGTATGCTGCGGGCCAGGAACGGAGATGACGGGCACCGGAGTCACAAGGAGCCTTGCTGTCATGAGTAAAGGGGCCCAGAGCACGCGCCACAGGGCAAAGAACAAGACATGGTGTGCAAAGTAACGGAGAGGCGCCAGAATGCACGTGCCGGTGACACGTTGGTGTTCGTGGTTGGTTGACGGCGGGCTTCGTGGCACGGGTCGCGTGCCACGATCGGAGGTGGAAAAGCACCGAGCTGGCAATTGTCTGTGTGGCAACGGCCGAGGAAGGTCGTATCGGCAGCTACACTCTGCCGACGGGACGTGGTGTTTGGTTTGGGAGCCGGAACGCTGGTACCCCATCGTGTGGCCGTGGACCTCGATACGTTCGGGCAAGGCTCTTTGGAGGTCCTGCAGCGGACGGTTCCTGATGCACCGCCAACAATCCCCCTTCAAGGGTCGGCCAGCAGCAATTCACCAGGCCGTCACGTCGCTACATCGAGCGGATGACCGTACTTAGGCCTCAGGTATGCCTAATTCGGGGAGACTTGCCACGCCACCACTTGAGACTGCGTGTCGGCTACGGCAGCAGGCGATATCCTCCGGACGACGTAAGGGAGGCTGGCAACAACTTGGAGTCGTCAGAGTAGTTCCCGACCGGCAGTGGACTTTGCAGCGACGGAAGAGCAGCGCCGACACCAGTAAGAACGTTCCACATGTGCTAGTTGTGACTGCGTCGGCCGAGTCAGGGTGGCCTGACTTAGGACTAAGCGCTGCGCCAAAATCGAGTTGGAAGAGTATTATTAATCAGTTAATTTTGATTAGTAGGCACGTCTCAATGTTAGTTTTTCTGCTTGTATATATTTTCTTCATTTTTGGGTTGCCGTGTGCTGTGTTATAAAAATCTGGTTTGCCGTGCACCAAGAGTTGGGGTGTATGGCTCCGCTTGGTGCTGTGCTCCTGATGCTGTCCACGGAACACCGAGCGTGGGAGAGAGAGACTCGTTTCCAAACAAGTCTCTATCTCCCACGCTCGGTATTCGCCCTCCGAGATACGCGTACGTGACACTCGCACTCCCACTCGTGACTCGACGAGACGGAACAGCACTCGGGCCTACACCTGACGGTGTTGTTTCCCTTAGGTCCTCCAGGAAGAAGAAGCCAAGCCGGTGCCGCGCAGAGTTGCGGACCTCGTCCGGTGGGAAGCACTCGGGCCTACACCCAACTTCGCGCTGTTGGTGGCTCGAGCAGCTTATCAGGCATTCCGTGGACAGCATCAGGAGCACGGTGCCAAGCGGAGCCATACACCCCGACTCTTGGTGCACGCCAGGCACTTGGGACTACGCCCGACCGTGGTTCTGGCGGAGAACTCCCCTGCCACACCCATGCTGGTGGAACGCTGCCTTGCTTCCCCCCAACGTAGCGCCTCACGTGCATGCTCCACGCACCACGCTCTGTCTTTCCTCCTAGCGGCCACACTTCTGGGCCTGTCGTCATCTTATTCACTGCCTCACGAGCTGAGCCGGCGCTTCTTTGTGGCCGCTCCTTCTATGGCACCGTCACAGGAACACCAAATGCAACAAGCGCGCACTTCTCCCATGACAAAGTGATAACATCACCGCTGTTGACCCCTCATTACGTACGATGATGCACTCTATCATACGCAAAAAACTCCAGTTCCTTGGCTTCACCCTAGGTCCTCTGCTTCATCATGCACCCAGTGCCACTTTGCGAGACATCGTAAAGAAGTTGGCATCTATGGCTTGCACTGGCTACACGGAACCTCTGAACCATAGGCTCACAGTTAACATACACTCAAGTTTCTGGAGTCTCGCCAGTCATGGTACAACTGATGCCCCCTAAACCGATGCTGGCCCACGTTGCTTCTATCTCTACCGGTGCACCTAGCCCACAACCATACCCGCAGTGGCACACGACACGTCCCATATGTTATTACTATGGATATCGAGGCCATATTTCATGCTTCTGACGTAAACGTCAGCAGGACAAGCGTCGTGGATACGACGTATCCGAACGGGACAACTTTTCTGTGGGAACCGCCTTCTAACGTCATCCCCATGCTCCTTCTCCCGCCCACTCTGGTTCGCCAAGTGCAGCATCTGACATGGGCTCTGGCTACCATCCTACAAGACAACACTACAACACCGCCGGCAAGGCCATTTCTGGTGAAAGCAAAGCTGTAAGCAGCCAGGACATCCAGCAGTGGAGGATGAAGGAGTGGCTGGAAATCTCAGCAAAGCTTTCACCAGCGGAAACCTTTAATGCCGACGAGACATGTCTATTTTGGTAAATGCTGCCGAGCAAGACCCTCTATGTCCGGGGTAGCACGTGTCATGGTGGCAAAATGAGTCAAGTCCACATGAGTGTCCTGCTGGCAGCCAACATGGATGGGTCTCGGAAGCTCCAGCCCTTTGTGATCAGGAAAGCAAAGGCACCGCACTGTTTCAAGAACTCTAAGCAGCTCCCCGATCACTATTCCTCGAACAAGAAGGTGTGAATGACGCGTCAGCTGTTCTCAGAATGCCTGCAAGCGTGGGACGTCAAGGGGTGTCACACTTGCCTGCTTGTGGACAACTGCTCGGTCCACCACACCACCCGTGAGCTAAAAAAGATCGTTCTGAAGTTTTTGCCAACCAACACAACAGCAAAGCTGCAACCGCTCGACCAGGGCATCATCAAGTCCTTCAAGGTGGGCTACAGGAGGCGACTTCTTGATAGGCTGCTGGTCAACCTCCGCATGGGCACCGAACTGAAGGTTGACCTGCTTGGTGCCATTAAAATGATAACGGACGTCTGGTGAGACGTGAAGACAGACACAGTGGCCAACTGCATCCCAAAGGCAGGCTTCGTGGCGGCGGAACTTGCGGAAACCAGTGAAGACGGCGATGAAGAGCGCACAGACGACACACCTCACGAGTTGTCATTCCTCTTCCCGGCTGCCGTTCCACCCAGACGATTTCGTGGAAGTGGATTGCAATGTTCCAGCTGTTGCGAGCCTCACTGATTAGGACATTGTAGCTGTGGTCGCAGGGACCCAGGATGCCCAGGCCGACAGCTCAAGTGGTGACGAAGATCGTCTGGACGAGGCGGTGGCTACACACGCGTACTCTGCCGCTAAAGTGGTGGCAGTGTTCGGCTTGATTTGCCGTTGTTGTGGCGACATGGCGGGAACCGGGCTGTCGCACCTGGACAGCCTTGATAAGATTGAGGCCTGCGTCTTCAACTTCATTTCAAAGACGATGCAGGCCAAGGTAAGTGATTTTCTTTCATACGAATAAAAAATTCTGTTGCATCGTGTGTGCGGAATTAGCTGTCATTCTTGAATGCGCCTATTGTGGGTTATCGTCCGCCACTGGTAAGGTCTCGGGGCCTGTATTTCTTATATCGAATTTTTTATATATCGAACTAATTCAGGATCCCCTTCGAGTTGGATATATCTATGTTTGACTGTACGAAGAAGCAAGCCAATATGTTTCTTGAGCTTGCGTACGAATTTTGTCAATCGGAGGAGGAGGAAAAAACTTTAATAAGAAAACAAAAATTAAAGGCAGTTCAGGGCGGGGCCCTCAGTCCAGGGCTCCACTGGCTCTTGCGGCTCGCTGGGCTTGGTCCACGAGGGCCAGTTGGCTCTCCCGGTCCTCGCTTGCGAGTAGTGCCTCACTGTCAATCGGGAAACTGACGATTTGTAATCAACGTGAAAGCTATATGCAAGAAGTGTACACCTTGACGAAGAAAAAGCCGTATTCTTGAATGTTCTTAATCCTGTTTACTGTTTTCTTTAGAGCTGTACAAATTGCAATATTTTGAGTGCAAAGCGAATTCGAATATCTATGTCCAAGTGCAAATTGAATCGGGTATTCTTTGAATATTTTTCAAATATTTTTTGAATAATGCCATACCTAATTATGGTGAAACGTACTGTTAAACATGGGCAAAATATTTATTGCACTATGTGTATACCCACAGTGTTAATCCAAAGTCCTGAAGAACAGCCCAACAGTGAACTGTGCAACAGAAAGCTGAGGTAACTTCACTGCAGCACGCATGTGTTCGCTTCGCCGCAGGTGACGAGTGTCAACTTCACCGCGAGTGTTAACTTCACCACAGTACACAAGTCAAACTTTGCCGCAACACACAGGTGTTAGCTCCGCCGCTGTACAAAAGAGCTAGTTTCACCGCAGTACCCGGGTGTTATGTGGCGAAGCGTACTACATGCAGGAAGGGGCCACTTGCCATGAGACCAGCATACTTTTCCCCTTAATTACCAACTTTTTTACCAACTTACTATTCGAACTACAGTAGAATCTCGATGATACGATTACGGTTGATGCGAATTTTGCGATTATACGAATTTTAATTTTGTTTTGGACGGACTACGCTGTATAAAATGCACCATCATTCGGTGTTATACGAACAGTTTCCCCAGCCATTGCGGATGATACAAACGCTCAGAGTGACTGCTGCACGCGAGCGAGTGGCTCAGATTTTTGACTGCAGATTTTTTCCGCGAGTTCCTTACGACTTTGGACCGGAAAATGGCAGCGAAAAACAGAAAAATTTTGCTTTTCGTCGATCAGTGTTCGGCCCATCCCAAAGACTGCAACTTCAGTAATGTCGCTGTAAGGTTCCTGCCCGCAAACACCACGAGCCGTCTACAGCCGCTGGATGCGGGAATACGAAATGTGAAGCCCCATTTGAAGGGATTGCTTGTGCGGAGGCTCCTGGCGAAAATTGAGCACAAGGATGAAAACTTGCGGATTAGCCTGCTTGACGCGTTACATTTCTTGGCCATGTCCTGGGATAATGGGACCCAGGACACGATCGCGAACTGCTTTCGAGAGTGTGGATTTTTCGCGGAATCGGAGGCAGCTCCGAAGGAAGCAAACCAAGAGCCTGACGACGGTTTGTGCATGGAGGGTTGGGAGAATCTTGAAACACGAGCTTCAGCGCGAGACTTCGTCACCGCAGACGACAACGTAGCGACCTGTGGGCTACGATCCACCGAAGAACTGGTTGCCGAGGCAAAGGATACAGAGTCTGAGAGTGATTGTGAAGATGCCGGTGGAGTGTGATCTCCTACCTTCAATGTCGGAAAACCTTGACGCCCTCGATGTACTGCGTTGCACCGTAAGCACCGGCAGCGTGAGTGAAGAAACCGCAGCACGGTTTTATTCCTTTCAGGCAGCTTTTTTGAGGGACAATGAAGTTAAAAAAGTTCAAAAGAACATCATGGACTTTTTCAGCAAGTAGTTGACCTCAATAAAGTTCTTGTTCATCTTCATGATCAGCTTTAACTTGTTTTGGTTCATACGACTTCAGGATAATACGAATATTTTACGTGCTCCCTACGAATTCGTATCATCAAGATTCTACTGTATTGAATAGCAAACGTTAAGTGCGAATTGAATCAGACAGCAAACGTTATTCAAAAACTATTAGAAATTTCGAATATTCGCACATCTCTAGTTTTATGTTCCTTTAGAAAAATAGCTGCTGCTCTATCAAAAAGCATCATAAGTGGAATTTGCTATGGGCACATGCATTCGATGTCAACGTCTGGCCTTAAAGGGGCCCTGCGACACCAATTGAGCATGCCGTTTTTATCGCTCATTCTAGAACTGTGGCATGCGGGGATGCCGCAGGGAGAGTGGGAGTGCCACAAGTAAAGTGGTAATAATTCTATTTCAAAGAAAAAATCACCTTCCACACAGTTTTTCTTGAACCGTGGCGACAAACAACGGTAGATTTTGTTACAGAAAGTGACGACTGTGGTTGGGCATTGTTAGTGGTTTGACATGCCAATTCGTATTTTATATTCACTGATCCCTGTTAGGCAGTGTGGTTGAGCACAAAACATTAAATACTAATGTGCAGGAATGTCCTCCACCCACAAACACACATTTTATTTGCAGTGGTTTAAAAAGGGTAGCTAGCGCCTCCTCTAAGCATGGCCCCAAACACGAACACGTGAAACTTGTTTACCTGCTTACCCACCATATAAGCGCATCCGCTCAGGGGGCGAACGATTGTTCCTTTTTTTTTTCTTTTTTTTTTTGTGTATATTTGCCTGGTGGCAAAGGGATGCCAGAAACCGGTAAACGGCAGTAGCAAATCTGTGTTATGTAATCGCCAGTGCACCTGAAAGTGCTGGAGGCTTGTCAGGGACACAACACAAGCATTCCTGACAAAAAAAAAAAAAAAATCCGTTGCTAGCATAATATTTCAAAAACCAACCGCCTCTCCTGACTGACACATGTGGCTCGTTGTCCGCGCTGTAACCATGATGACAACTGCGTCAGAAAGAGCAGTGGCAAGGTATTCTGTACAGGCCACCTTGAGAAGAAAGTTCCGGTATCTCTGTATAGGAGGTGTGCGCTGATTGAGTGTAACCAAATGCGTCAGTGGGAGAGCGCAATGTGAAAGGAAACGTGCTTTCCAGGCCATCTACTCATCTTCTGAACTTTAAAGGGGCCCTGCGACACAAACAGAGTAGGCCGTTTTTATCACTGATTCTAGAACTGTTGCACGCGGGGATGTCGCAGCGAGAGTAGAAACGCCGAAAGCAGAGTGGCTATAATTTTATTTCAGGGAACAAACCGCCCAAAATCGCCTTCTGTTTGAACTGAGGCGACACATAACGGAGATTTTTGTTACAGGAAGTGACATAGAGTGACGACATAGGAGGGCCCAGGCCGGGCGTTCTGATTGGCTTGACGCTCCAAGGTGCTTGTTACACACGTGTGGTGTCTGCTTGATCACGCTATTCAGTACCAAAATGTACTAAAATAGTTTTTATGCTTCGTAAGATAGAGAGAAAGTATCTGACATTACTTGCAAAACGACACCAGGTGTGTTGACGGCCGGACGCTATCTGCGCGCGCGCGCTCTGCTCCCGGCGTCTTCCGGTGTTGCTCTATAAGACGCGCGTTGCTATTGGACGCCTCCACTGACGTCAGCAGGAGAGCGAAATACGAAAGGGAATGTTGGTTTCATGCTGTCTGCTCGTGTTTTGAACTTCGAGGGCTAATAACTCCAGTTCTAGATGACCGATTTGCATAATTCTTTTTGCGTTCATCTCAGCATTCGATCCTACACACACTACAGTACTGCAGACGGCAGTTGAAAAAGTGTCGCAGGGCCCCTTTAAGGACCAATAACTTCAGTTCTCATGCACCAATTCATATAATTCTTTTTGAATTCATCTCAGTACTCACTACTACACATACTAAAGTGCTCCAGAAAGGCAGTAAAAAATGTTTTGCAGGGCCCCTTTAAATATATGCATGTACAGTAGAACCTCGTTATAACGAACCCAGATATAACAAACTATCGGATATAACGAAGTAATCGCAATTCTCTTTGTAATTCCTATAGATGAAATTGATATTGGTTATAACGAACTAATGGTTATACCAAAGTAATTACCACTCCCCCTTCAACTTCGTTATAACGAGGTTTTACTGTATTTGCCACCTTCAGAACCATCTCTTGGCTGCACCATGCAAGTCTGGGGACCTGCACTGTGCTATGGAATATTCTTTCCATGCTCACCCTCCGAGACTCATTTATGCTGCCAGGACAAGCAGAAGTGACCAATCAAGGAGGACCAGTGAGGCATTCCACATTCAGTAAGTAGTCCCTGTTCCGCGGTACCGCATGGGAATCCTCGGAACATCCTGACAGGACTTGCCGGGCAGTGCCCCGTGGTGTTGCATGATACGGAGAAAATAGTACAGGAAAGAGCAGTTCCTAGTCAAACCTACAGGACACAATAACCATGAAATAGGTAAAAACATTTGTCACATAAGAATTCAGAGGGCTGGTAAACTACCTTTACATTGGTCAACCGGAGGGTTTCGAGGGCAGACGATTCCACAATAAAATTGGTGTACGCCTCACCGATCTTTGGGTCCATCATGAGACCATGGAGGTGCAAGTAGCGGAGGCTATTCAAGAGAGGGACAGTTGTAGCCCACAGTGTGTGATCCTTAGCAGGCACCTGCAAGGACAGGGGAAAAACAAGAACACGAAGTTAGAACAACCATGTAACTGAAATGTTACCGGTCAACCTCGAACTTGACTGCTATGCTCAACTGCACTATGCCAATTACTCACGCTCCAATGCTGATAAAGGACTACCAACACAAACTCTCGACATTTTCATACTATTGGCTTTAATAAAGCACTGATGTCGAGAACCCTAAAAAGAGTATCATCATGTCTTGAAAGGCAATCAATATATTTTTAATATGGCTATCACCTACTTTCGGTTTTGATTTTGAGGGGACGGTACTGTAGTGACGTGGCAACAGTCCAATGTGGGTGTAGGTCATGTGGAGACAGCAACTCGCAATGGAGTCTCAGGAACTCTGTTGGCTGTACGTGGTGCACGCAAACGTCGATGATTTCATTGTTGTCCAGTGACTATGACAGTGATTTCAGTGATTTTTAGCCGACTGCATTCTTACATCATCGTGTTGTCCATTGCCGAGAGGCTGGCTTGAAGATAGTGTACGACGAAAACTTTAAAATCAAATTAAAATACACTACTCGTGTTTCCTGGCTCCGGTGTGTCGAGAACGTTAACGATGCATGCCGAAAACATTAAAAATGCCCTTCTTGCGCTGCAGTGAAATCGTGTCAGTACTTTTTGTTTCGAGAACAGTAGTTTGTCGCAGTTTGTGAAATCATGTTGGACGTGCCGTATAGGTATTCTGCGCCAATGTCACGCACGGTTAAGCTCTGCAATGTAGGGCGAGAACACACACACTAATGTACCTGAATCAAGCAAAGTCGCATGGTTTACAACCAAGTTTTATTTCACTCTGCTCTCTAAATAAGCAAGCGCTCTACTTAAGCGTGCACTTTTCAGGCGAAGCTTACATCTGCTGAATTGCGAGGTCGGGTGAAGCCAGCACTGGCCCTATATGAAAGACCCATCATGCGCACTTTTCTTTCAATTCAAATATTAAGATGTAATAAAGATAAGTAGACTGAAAAGGTGTACAGTCAGTTCCACGCCAGTCATATGAGCAAATGGCTGAGCTGGGGCATTGGTGTCAGGTTCACTAACACAGCACTGCACTGCAGCATTATCGTTATCACTATCATGTGGTCATGGGTTGAGGGAAAGAATGTTTTTTGGGTAGAGGGCAAGCGTGGATCCACTTTGCCCTTCTGTGCAACCCAAGACTTCTGTATTTTTACCTCTCTCTATGCATCTCTCCCACCGTCACTCTCGTTTTCTCTTTGACTCGTCCATAGCAAGTTGTTTTGCAAGTGTCGTCTATAACAAGTTGTGTTGCAACGCATTTACATGGTTCCCACAAATGCATGTTCAGCACGGTAGTTTTGATGCTCGCCTTTGGACCACAGGCACCCCGGCTAGAATCCCACCTCACAAAGACAGCTTCTTTCATTTATTTCTTTACGCGCTACTGTCCACAGCGTATATTCGCATCACGCGACTTTCCTCTACCGCGATTGAGTCCGCTATACCTGATAGAGTCTGCTTCCATGCCAGCGGACTCAGTCATTGTTAGTTCACCATATGTGCCCTTAAAAATGTGTTTTATGGCTGAACTGGCACTCGTAACAAGTGCACACTCTGCAAACAAAGCAAGGAAAGAAAGAAAATGAAAGGCATGCACATGAAAAACATCAGTTGCTACCATTTCCCCAATAGGGGAGGACCTCCCCAATTTTTTTTCTGTGGAGGGAGAAGTTAGCGCGGTAGAATACTATATTGCATAGCTGTTCTTTGATTTTAGGGTCTTGCAATGGTTGTCCATTCTATAGACCGAAAATAACTTAAGACATGCTACAGTGCCGCTGTGCTGGAATGCGGCTGCAACTGCAAACTGCAACATATTGTATGCAATGGTGGGCATAGTAGACGAACGTTCATTTAAGCAGAGATACGCAGTTGTCGTGATTTACAGGCAGCCTTATTGCTTGGCATGCGGGCACCCTGATTTAGTTACACTCTCGAACCGGGACTGTGTTAACAATACATTCAGGATCTTCCCTTTAACGTAATGATAAGGTGATCATTTAATTTGCATAATGATGTCTTCACCTCGTCGTATAATTTGTGCCATTTGCTTCAATCCAAATGCTGAATTTTCTTTACTCGTTCGCCATATAATGTATGTGCACTAACGAAACGGGAGTGAATCAAGGGCTTTTTTCTTTGTTAGACATAAGCTAGTGAATCCAGGCTAAGGAAGGCATAGGTGGACTTAGTTGTAGTTTTAACTGTAGCATAGTAATTATGACATAAAGAGAAAGAAATTAAATTGGACGAAAACACACCTGGTGCTGGTGGAGCGCGAACCCATGGACTTTGGATAACGCATCCCATGTTCTACCAGGTGAACTACGGAGGTGGTCGTTCCACGGTCCACATTATTCGGAATTTTTGTACATTTACTCTTGTGTGTGTTAAACGGTGCTGTTTGTAACCATGGCAGCAAGTGTGGAACACCTTTTGCCAAAAGGAATCTGTAGTTTTAATTACACACACACACACGCACACAACAGTGCACGTGTAATTAAGTTTTTGTAAATAGCGAAGCGTGCTAGCAAGTTGCAACAAACTAAGCCATGTTGAGGATCAAGTGCCCTAGTGTGACATTTCTGCATTTTGCAAAATCAGTTAATAAGCATAATTCATTAGCTAACTATTTAATTATTTTCTAGAAAGAACTCTCAACATGAAAGTTGTACGTCGAATTTAAATATGACTGACTGCAGTGTTTGCAAAACAATACCATTTCTGGATCTCCTGATTGTGCTGTAAAATAAAGCCCATGAAATATATAACTAAGCATATGATAGTGGCATAAATTTAACGTTCTAGACAACTGAACAGGAAAAAGCTGTACATGTGCATGTAGATGCATCACTGTCACATTCAGGCACAGACACGGAGTGGCGGTGAAAATCTGTCACGCTTCAAGGTAACACGGCATAAAGGTACCATTCACTTCTCATCGAATGAAGCCCAAACACTAAGCAACTACCAGCATATATGCACACATACACAAAAAAAGAACAATGACTGTTACCGGTGCATATCGTGCGGCTACCGCAAACAAACAGCATGTCTCAGACAGTGCTACAAAGACAAGCAGACGTTGTTTCCTGATAGGTTGCCTGGGTGCTGAATTAGTGGTGCTATCATGTGATCATATTTGTGTTTCGTGGACTTTCTGTGACTGCAGATATCAGAAGATCAATCAATGGCACCGAGTTGCAAATACTTCAGTCAGTTAGTTTTAAATGCGGTCAGTGACTTTCTAAAAATTTACAAATGTCTTGCTGAAGCAAATAACTTAAAGTTAGCTATTTGGTTATGATAAATAATAGGGGTGTGCGAATACTGGAATTGTCAAATACGAATTGAATACTGCATCGAAGATGCCAAGAGGTCCAGAGAAACGCCAGAACCTTCTTTAATGGCGGTGAACCATTCCCCAAAAACCATGGGCGCCATAGTGTTCTTCGTCATCATCTCCCTGGCAATCGGTGCCCATAGTGGGCAGGCAGCTTACTTCGCGTCGTTACTTCCCCCGTGAAAAGCGACCGTTGCGGTTGCTGATTGAGATGAGAAAGCAAGAAAATGGAAAGGGAAGGAGAAAAGTTCTTCACATGGTCAGTTTGTGTGGGCGTAGTACGGTTTCATCCAGACTACATGAACAGTCTCTGGTCGTGGCCACCGTCGGCTCGAGCTCAAGTTGGTACCCTCAGGGATGACCTCGTAGTATACGTTGCTAAGTCGTCTGACGATCCTGTACGGGCCAAAATATCGGCGCAATAATTTCTCCGAGAGCCCTTGACGACCGACGGGCGTCCGCACCCATACGGTATCGCTGGGCTCCTACTGAATGTGCCTTTGGCCACTGCTATAATGACGGGCGTCGACACTCTGCTTATCACGAATGTGGTTGCGGGCAAGCTGTCGGGCTTCTTCGTCTTTCTGTACGATATCTTTGGCGGTGTCGCTTCTCCTTGTTCCGTCATCTACAGGAAGCATGGCATCTAAAGGCGTTGTGATATGGCGTCCATAAACGAGCTCAAATGGGGTGAATAACATGGTTTCCTGCACAGCCGTATCGTATACAAACGTCACATATGGGAGATTCTGGTCCCATTACTTGTGCTGTACGTCAACGTACATAGAGAACATATCGGCCAAAGTTCTACTGAGAAGTTCTGTTAATGCATTAGTTGTGTGTGGTAGGCTGTGGTTTTGCTATGGTTCACGTGGGTTAGCGCGACAATCTCCCAGATTAATTCAGCAGGAAACACTGTCCCTCCATCAGTTATTAAGACAGAAGGGGCTCCATGACATAGGACGATGTCATACACGAAAAAGTCGAGACTTCTGTAGCGGTTCCAGGGGAACTGGTTTGGTTTCTGCGTACTGTGTTATGTAGCCGGTTGCGATGACTATGCATTTGTTTCCTGTAAACGACGTGGGGAATGGACCGAGGATATCCATTCCCACCTGCTGGTATGGTGCATGGGGAGGTTCCAGGGGTTTCAGAATACAAGCAGGTTTTCAAGGTGGCACCTTGCATCGCTGAAAATCCCGGCAGCTTCTAACGTAATGTTGAACGGAGAATAGCTGTGACCAATAGTACTTTTAGCGTATGCATGCTAATGTCCTCGTGAATCCTAGATGATCAGCACATGGGTCGTCATGGCATGCCTGCAACACTTCGTTGCGCAGAGAAACAGGGACGACAAGCAGGTGCATTTCTTCGGTGTTTTCAAAGTTCTTCTTCTAGAGAACGTTGTCACGGAGGCAGTAAGAAGTAAGCCCTCATGACAATACGAATAAGGCAAAAAAACAGACTTCGAATATTGAATCGAATTTCAAATATGTGTGTAGCAATAAAAAGCTGTAAAACAGCAGGTAACAGGCAGATTTATTAATTTTTAAAAGATCTATGAAATACGCTGCAGCAAATTGCCAAGACTTATGAAAGCAAAGTACATTATTTACTCGCGTAACAAAACAGAATTTCTTTCTAGTAAAACAGAAGCAAAGTTAAGGATTGCGTTTATTACGTGGAGTTAATTCTACGAACACATTCTTGAGGCAAACAAAACATATCAACATTCAAAAAAAGATGGCATTGTAACCAGCAGTATTGCTTAGAGACATGCGTGTGATGAAATTTTATTTTAAAAACAGTAAAAAAGAGCTACAGCGTCGGTACCATGCAACTCTGCACATGCCGCGACAGCCCTTATGGTGGCTGCGTTGTGTTCCAATGTGATGGTCTTTCACTTCCGATTAGCTCATGGTTAGCTAACAGTGCCCTAAAACTAGAAAAATGATAACACTGTCGAACGATCAACAGCAAAAAAAAAAAAAGACTAACGAGTGGTGCACGGTGGTCTTCACTACACATTAGTTTCCATACTTTCTATGTCACCGCAGGCCCTACCCGTGCGTTGGCCAATGATCCTCACCGCGCCAGCTTGCAGCTAATTGAAGAAAGGTAGTTGTCTCATTGATGTAATATTAAAGATGTCCAGCAGCATCAGTGTTTATCATGAGTAAGGGGGCCCAAAAACACAGGCCACTAGGCGAAATGGAGAGATCGACGAAGTGGCGCGGGAAAGCACGCGCCGTCGACCCGTCGATGCCCACAGCTGGTTGAGAGCAGACTCGCAGCACGCGACCCGAGCAGCAATAGGTGATGGAGGAAGGTTGAGCTGGCATTCTCGGCGTGGCACCGGTCGACGAAGATTGTCTTGCCAGCTACGGACTGCTGACAAGGAGACAAGGGCGTCGGGCTCCGGGGTGCCGTCGACCTGGCTTACGATTGAGCACAGACTTCGGAGTGGCAGCGGCCGAACTTCAGCAGTTCCCGGCGTACCCGCAGCGCTCCACCTTTGCCAGCAGAACGGGACGACCAGCAGAAGAATCGCTGCAGAGGGCCCGGTCTTTGTTGGAGGCCGAGCATCACTTAGGAGGAGGCCTACTAGGCCTAAGCGGTGACTTGCCACGTCACATGAGGAGCAAGGTGGCGGACATGGACAGACCTTGTGTGAGTGGCGGCCACCACTAGCAGCATCTGTCGACGACAGTTATGGGACACGACACACCGAGAGAGCACTGACTCCGAACCGCACCGCGCCGAATTCAATGCAAGAGTGTCCTACATCAGTTTGAGCAGCGGCCGCGGACACAAACGCGAGGCACAGTGTTACTTGACTCCTGTTGGAACTGCGGCCAACGCGGAGGACCTGTAGACTTGCTAATTAGTGTTGAAACAGGGCGTTTAGGCAAGGGTCTTGCTTGTGAAGATTGAGCGAAAGCAGCTGCGACTAAGCCTTTGCAATCGCGGAGCCAGCACGTGAGTAGCGCACCCTGTCTGTCCTAGTATAGCGTCCATATTCTTCACTACATTCACTTCCCCTCCGGAAAAGAGCCATCCTGGCAACCTATGGGCAGGAAACGACAGCAGGGTCGTAGTAAGGCTTCAGCCGGTCGATACGCACAATTTCACGTCCACGGCGTCGTAGATCAGACGATGGCGCAAGCGGCTCGATGACGTAATTGACAGGTGAAGTTTGTTTAATCACACGGTAAGGGCCGTGGTACTTATAAGTAAGTTTCGTCGACTTGCCAGGACTGACAGAGGGCACCCAGAGCCGAACCAGCGATTCTGGAGCGTAAGATTCTGGTGCCTCTGAGCTGTCCCGATGTTGTTTCTGGTGCTGTTGATCGGCAGTGGTGAGGACGCGGGCAGTCTGGCGACACTCTTCCGCGTGTCTTGCAGTTTGAGAAACCGTTGTCGACTCAGTCACATCAGGCTGGTATGGAAGAATGGTGTCGAGCGTACAAGAGGGTTCACGGCCGTAAAGTAGAAAGTATGGAGTGAATCCAGTGGTGGTCTGCATGGCAGTATTATGTGCGTACGTTACAAAGGGAAGAATACTGTCCCAGTTGGAGTGATCAGAGGCGATGTACATGGACAGCATATCACCCAAACTACGGTTAAATCGTTTGGTTAAGCCATTCGTTTGGGAATGGTATGCAGTGGTGGTCCGGTGAACGACGTGGCATTCTTTGAGGAGCGATTCTACCGCGTCCGACAGAAATACGCGGCCTCGATCGCTCAGGAGTTCACGTGTGCTCCATGACATAAGATGATGTGGCGTAAAATGAAAGAACCGACGTCACCTGCCGATGCAGAGGGCAATGCTGAGGTCTCAGCGTAGCGCGTGAGGTGATCGATGGCGACGATAATCCAGCGGTTGCCAGCAGGAGTGATGGGAAGAGGACCATAAAGATCAATGCCGACCCTGTCAAAGGGTCTGCTTGGACACGGTAAGGGCTGCAGTGGAGCGGGGACGCGAGAAGGGGGACCCTTCCGCCGCTGGCAAGCGAGGCAAGAACGAACGTAGCGGCGGACGAAGCGGTACATGCCACGCCAGTAGTAACGGTGACGAAGGTGGGTGTACGTTTTCAGCACTCCAGCATGTCCACAGTGAGGGTCGGCGTGAAAGGAGGCGCAGATATCTGAGCGGAGATGTCTGGGTATACCTAACCAATAACCACTGGCGGCCCTCGGAAAGATAGTTTCGTCAGTAGAGCAAGCCACCTCGGAGAGCGAAGTGGTGTAGCTGGCGACACATTTTCCGAGTGATGGTTTCTGATGAAGGCCTGCTCAACAAGTCCATGAGAGAAGCCAGCCAGGGGTCCTTGCGTTGCTCCAGGGGCATGTTGTCGACGGAAAGCGATGACGCATCGGATGTGGGTAAAGGCTGGGACATGGAGCAAGGAGGTAGCGGTGACCGTGACAGAGCGTCGGCATCAGAATGCTTCTATCCAGATCGATAGACGACTTGGATGTCGTACTCTTGGAGGCGTAGCGCCCAGCGTGCGAGACGGCCGGATGGATCTTTCAGGGAAGAAAGCCAACACAACGCATGGTGGTCCGTCACCACGGTGAATGGCCGGCCATAAAGATAAGGCCGAAACTTGTCTATGGCCCATATGATGGCTAGGCACTCCTTCTCTGTAACTGAATAATTCGTTTCAGCTTTGGTGAGTGCACGGCTTGTGTAGGAAACGACGTACTCATCTAATCCAGGCTGACGTTGGGCAAGCACAGCTCCAAGACCGACACCACTAGCGTCTGTATGAATTTTCAGTTGGGGCACGTGGATCAAAATGTCGCAGTATAGGAGGCGACGTAAGAAGGCAGCGGAGTGTGGCGAAGGCTTCGTCACATGCTGGTGACCATGACGAAAGGTCGGTGGTTATCGCGGAGGAGGTCCGTCAGAGGCGCTATGATGGAGGCAAAGTTGCGGATGAAACGACGAAAATAATAGCAAAGGCCGATGAAACTGCGAAGTTCCTTCTGCGTCCGCGGTTTAGGGAACTCGGCAACAGCCCGAAGTTTCGTAGGATCCAGAAGAATGCCGTCGCGGGAGACCACATAGCCCAGGATAAGAAGCTGTCGAGTACCAAAGCGACATTTCTTTAGATTGAGCTGAAGGCCCGCGGAGGTGAGGCACGTGAGTACGGTTTCGAGGCATCGAAGATGCGTTGAGAAGTCATGGGAAAATACCACGATAATGTCTTCTTCCTCCGCGAGTAGTGCACCCTGTCTGTCCTAGTATAGCATCCATATTCTTCACTACAGTGTGTTCACCTACATTTTTGTAGTTTTCTCTTGGTGTGCAGTTTGATGTTTGTTCGTCTTTTGCGTGTCTTGGTGTTCGTTTTATAAAGTAACGTCTTTTGGTTTTTTGTTAACGCTTTACGCCTTTCGTCACTCTCTCTCAATCCATCGGAGCAAGCGCTCCCGAGATCCCCTCACACTCGTGACAGTGTTCGCAGATGACTGTAACAGTAAAATGGATGTTTCCCACCACAGCAAGAAGAATGACTCACCATCGCATTTCTCCTCGTATCTGTGCTGAGCCTCTCAGTCGTGCATGTTAAGCATAGCGTCCAAGATTGCATCGTGGCAGTCTCCAAGACCACACCCCGACCATCCTTAGGCTTAGCTGCACCAGCCTGTTATGAGCAGCATAAGGGAGCTGCGAACTGTGATAGCGTGGAGGAATGTAGCAGTGCAGGTAAATGATGTAACTGCTGCTTGCATGTGGCTACGTGTGGTGGTTTTATCAGGATGTCGGAGTTTTCCACGACGAAAGGCGCCTGAACATGATGTATCAAGAAAAGTGGGAAAGCCATAGCACGGCCGTTCGCAGGACTGCAGGGGTTGTAAGTTGATGGGTGCATTTATTATGCGGGAGAAAACAATCCAGGATTTCACCACTAGAGTAGGGGGTGCGTTTATAATGCGAGTGCGTTCATTATGCGACTAAATACGTTGTTATGAAGAACCAACTGCTCAGCACGTTTAGGAAGAAAATGCTCTCTTCAGACAGTCAAACGTTTTTAAAATTTAATCTAAACACATTGGCATAGTCACAACATTTCCACCAATGGAAAAAACTCGCTTGGTACAGAGGCCACAACGGTGGCCAAGTACTTTTCAGTGAGCTTGCTTAAAAGTGCTAGTGATACTACAAGGTTACTGTATTAGTGGCAATAGCACCATTGTGTGCATAGTGGAGCAAAAAACCAAAAGGTTTTCAATGGCAGTGCCAATTTGTCCATGATCTCATTGTGCCAATGCGGTGATGGCAAAACACCCAAGACAAGGTCTTTTCTTTATTTTTCCATAGCAGAGAAGAAATTCCGACTCTTTCGTCGAACGGCCCGTATTATGACCGCATCGTGCACATCAGGCGCGAGAACCGGCGCAGTTTGTGGTTTCATAATCAAATCATAGTCGATGCCACATGGAGCCAGTCCTCCCCGCTTAGTTGCGTGCAGTGCACTGACTGCTCGCGTCGTCACCACCATTGGCGCTCATTGCACTGGGCGTGCTCATTGGAACGCTCTTCGTACCCGTTCCTCTTCTGAATGTACGGGACTGCGGCGAGTGTCGGGTTATGTGAGCCTTTCTCAGTGCATGGTGGGCAGCACTTGGATTTCGTTTTAATATAGCTATGCAACGTCATAACGAAATTTTCATAATATATCTTAACTACCTGTTACACATTACAGTAGACTCCCTTCAAGACGAACTCGAGGGGACCATGACAATTTGTTTGTCTTATCGGAAGTTTCGTCTTATCAGAAGTGCCTCCAAGAATGGATTGGCCACATGCCCAGGTGGATCCAAACACCTTACTTCAAAAAGTCCATCAAGTGGACTTGCAATTGGGAAAAAGTTACAAATGAAACCATATTTTTACCTAACTTGGAAACTGTCTTCACGCAATGGCAAGCAGCCATAAATAACATTTCATCTAATGATTTTAAATATCCTCCAGTATCTCCGTGATGCTGGGAAAGGTTGTTTAAAAAGCGACGGAAGCCAAAGAAACCCACAAAACCTGAGAGAGCATGAAACGAAATTTTTTCTACTGCGCTACGTTTTTATTCACTAATTGAAAAAATAAATCCGCGAAAAAATGTAAGTGGTGAATGGTAAAATCTTAGTTACCGAGGACAGTATACAAACGTTTTCGTTGGTGGACTACATGCTGTGGCGCAGTAAGACAAGCGTGCTTCGGCTCCGTAGCCTTGGCTGTGCTGCGACAGAAAGTTGTCGCCAGGTATAGATAACTTAAAGGGCCCATGACAGCTATTTTTTTGTTGGAGACTTTTATGTTCTAATGAGTAGAACAGTGTCTTGTAATCACGGCATGGAGTGGCAAATTCTCCAGCGCGAAGTCTAATTAGTCACAGCATCGTTAATTTTCTTCAGTTTTAATGCAGCTTCGAAACGCGCGCCAAAATCTGCAAGAAACTAGCGCCGCGGGGCTAGCGCGGCGGCTGTCGGAAGTGAGCGCATGCACTGATCACTTGAGCTCAAGATTCGGTGACGTTGCGGAGAGCGCGAGCGTCAGACCAGCTCGCCACACTCGCTTTGCATCATAGCGTGTGTACAATGAGCGACCAACACGGAGAGGAAGCAGAAAAATACGGCTTTTGGCGTGGCCTCCGCGATCGGCTGCGAGAGCCGATCTTGGAGGCTACGCTCGGAGGCCATAGCGCGGCGCGCCCGTGTCTCTCTGTGATGTCACGATATCAACTTACAAAAGTGAAACGTCACAGATGGCCCACAAACTACGTCACACTAGTGGCGATGTCGCGAGGTGCTACAAGCTCGGATGAGCATTCCCGCTTACTTTGAAGCCATATTAAAATTACTTAGAGGCGACGTTCGCCGCTAATACTTGGTCAAGATTGCCTTCGTATGCAGGAAAACCAATTAACGCAAGCATCTCGCGTTTGAAATTTTGGTGTCATGGGACCTTTAAGCAGGCACAAGCTACCTCCCATAATCTTTGAAAGCACTTCAAGCACTTCTTCAGTGAGCGTGTCAGTTGTGTTGCCAGTCAATGCATTAGGCATTGTGGCGCATCTTTGGGGATACTCACATATGTATTCATGTCTTCCAGGACTCATTTACTGCCCAGACTAGAAACTAGGCCTGTCTTTCTTCAGGGCAGTTTTCCTGCACTTGCCCCAGGAGGTGCTGATCAGCCAAAAGGCCTAATGTGTACACTTTATTGTGGATAAAAAGCAGCATTCACTTTTTTATATCCCCCCCTTTTTCTTGCCTCTTTGCGGGAGCCCATGGTCCTCCCTTTTTGTTTTGTTCTGCTTTGCTTTACCACTGCTCTACTAGTTGGGGGCCAGGGGGGGGGGGGGCAACTTTACTCAAGTACCCAGAGTCTCTGTGTAAGCCCTTCTTGGGTTCTTTTGCCTTGTGTTCCTTTGCAGTACTCTCCCTGTAGGTGCTGAACAGGAGGTGGGGAGACAACAAAAGGGTCCAAGAAGGCAGGGTGCCCCTAGCTACTTGGGATCCCCAACACTAAAACTCTGTAGTTTTATTGCTGGCACCCCAGTGGCTCTGCTTACTTAGTCTTTGGTTCTTTTGTACTCTCCTTGGTGGAGAGACAACAAAAGAACACAAGTATCCAGCCCCTGGGGCCCCCTACAATAAACTAGAAGCAGCTGTATACAGCACTGGGAAAGTTCATCTTAACAGAAGGTTACCTGTGAGGGGGTTCGTCTTGAGAGGACTTCTTTTGCATTGAGTCTATGGGAAACCAAACAAGCATACCTATGTTGTTCGTTATATCTGAGAATTCGTTATAACCGAGTTCGTTTTAACGGGAGTTCATTGTATTACCACCCCCCTCAAAAAGAGGGAATCTACTAGCTGGTATGATGTCCTTGCTCCTTGCTGCTGTGGCATATTTACCCTTTCTCAGAGTAGCGCGTTTCATGTCTAAAAGAAAAAGCAGCTCCACAGCTTGGAAACCTTTAATGCTTGGCACTGCTGGAAAATAATCGCATTGTATCCAAAGAGGGGCCACAGTCGACGGCGGTGAAAACTCACCATTTTAAAAGTTCATTGCCCACCGCTTTAAGTAACTTTCTCGAAACTTGAAACACCTGTCTGAGGAGCCTGAAACTGCAGGTGTGCGGATGCAGAGCCAGTGTATCATGCCTCCATAAACACAATTACCGTATTTACTCGAATCTAGGCCGGCCCCGATTCTAAGCCAACCCGCAAAAGTCCGAAGCCCGGGACAAAAAAAATCTTGCCTCGAATGTAGGCCGGACAAAATGGCCAAGACAGCGTTCACAAAAAGAAAAATAAAGAAAAGAAAAATAACTCGAGAAACACACAGCCGCTAGTCCTATTGTGCGTGTTTCTTCTTTGTCGTCGTTTTTTTCGCGCTGCTTCTAGTTATTTGCATCATAAAGATGCCGTGCTCATTCAGAGTCGTCGTCGTGGCTTCTCTCGTCGCTGTCTTCAAACAGTGCTCAATCCTCGGTGCCATCAAGCGCATTGGATATACAGCATTTCTTAAAAGAGCGCACGATCAAAGTTCCTGGGATGTCGTCCCACGCTGCAGCCACCCAGCCTGCCAACTGAGAAAGTGATGCCCGCTTGATGCGGCCCGTCGGCGTCAGCTGGTGGTCCTCCTTGCTTAACCAGTCAGTGTATAACCCCCGCAGGCGATCCTTGAACGGCTTGTTTATGCACACGTCAAGTGGCTGCAACTGGCCCGTCATTCCACCCGGTATCACCGCGAGGTCGGTGTTCATATCGGCCAGCGCAGCCTTGATGCTGTTGGTCAAGTGCCCGCAGTACGAGTCCAGCACAAGAAGAGAGTGCCTGCACAGAAGGCTGGTCATGCACCTGTTCTCGTTGGCCCGCACAATGACGTTTCGCAGGAAGGCCTCTTTGGCGGGCAGCGTCTTCCTCTTAAAATTGATGTAAGGAGGGAGCTTGTGTCCGTCCGCTGTGCAGCACAGCATCACAGTCGCGCGCTGCTTCTCGTACCCCGCAGAGTGCACCTTCACTTCCTTGGCCCCTTTTTCTGTATGCCACCGGCATATCAAAATATACCAGCATTTGGTCCGCGTTGCCGATTTGGCCTAGGGGATACGCTCTCGCTTTTCTCTTTCGGAGCACGAAGCAACTTCTCTTCGTAGTCAGCCGGTAACTTCTGGGCAATTGAGGTGCGACGACGGAGGCTGAAGCCGAAGCGCTTCATGAATTTCTGCAGCCAGCCTCGGCTGGCTTTGAAGTCTGCCACCGACACACCTCGCTCCCTCGAAAGCTGCCTCGCCTTGGCCTGGAGCACTTCCGTCGTTACTGAAAGGGCAGCTGCTCGCTGCGCCCGAACAAAGTCGGCCAATGCCGTCTCCATTTCAGGGTGATGGCCTTTCTGTGGACCGATAAAAGCCATCCTCGTTGCGGCGCACGCAAAGAGCTTCTCCTGTTGGCCCCTCCGGCGATGCACATTTTTTTCGTCCACTCCAAAGTCCTGCCCGGCTTGAACATTGGACGACGACTCCGCGGCTAGGACAACTTTCCTTTTAAAAGCGGCACTATAATGGCACGGCCTGTTTGGCACCATTGCGCTACCTGGAGATTGATACAAAGAAATTTTAAAAATTACGCCCACATCTTCTCACGGGGGGAACTCGAGTAAATGCGTCGCAGAGTGGTGGGGGTATCGCGTGAATGTTGTGTAATTGGGTATGGTTTGGGAATGCTTAATTGTTAGTTCGTCTTCATTATTCTTGAGCAAAGCGTCAAGTAAAGCGAAAGCCAAGTAAGGACGCCCTTGACTGAATTCCGAACGCGCGCTCCGCCGCTTATATAAACACCGCCCACGTTCGATGGAGAGGAGTACGGGGGAGAGGTCCACACCCCCACTGTGCATGCTCGGCTTGCTGAACGCCCGCCTGGAGCGACAGTTTTTCGGGTGTCTTCCTGGGCTGGCACGAGACGAGCCGAGCATGCGCAGTGGGGGTGTGGATGGCGCCGGCGCCGGCGACGCCGAAGCGCGACATCGTGTGACTAAGAAATGCTCCGCATTTATAAAACTATCGGCCTAGATTCGAATAAATACGGTAGGTAAACAGTGGCCTCGGCGATTGCAAAATCCACTGTGAGCACTCAAGCGTCAGTGCCCTAGCTTGTCAAGAACAAGCCAACACCTATACTTTGGAGGCAAAGAGTGCACGTGATTTCCGTCAGATGAACAACCAGAAACAACACTTGCAGCTTGTGGTTGCATGCGAGAGCTTCCCCCTTTCACTCTGCCACGGTGGCACAATATCGTGTATATGAGCAGAGAATTTGGGTGCTAAAAAAAAAGATTGGCATCGAGAACCCACCTTCCCGCCCCTCCAGTGCCCGTACCACCGCTTCGGAAATGTTGTTGTTGTTTTGTGGGGTTTAACGTCCCAAAATCAGCTCCGATTGTGAGAGACACCGTAGTGGAGGGCTCCGGAAATTTTGATCACCTGGGTTTCTTTAATGTGCGCTGACATCTCACAGCACACGGGCCTCAACATTTCGCCTCCATCGAAATGCAGCCGCCGCAGCCGGGATTCGATGCCGCGACCCTCGGATGAGCAGCCGAGTACCATAGCCACTAGACCATCATGGCCGGGGCCGCTTCGGAAATGTCCACCACTCAAAAATTGCTGTGCAACCCTGAAAGAGGGCCATGTAACCCAATGGCGTGTTGGGACACAATGGCGTGTTGGGACACAATCATTGGGACACAATCGTGTCCCAATGAAATGCTGCACACTCACCTTTTTAACTTGGTGCCATGTTGCAACTTCGTAGTGAAAGTGAGTGAGGGAGGATGCAACACTCTTGAGGGCATCCCAGAAGAGCTTGTACTCGACCTCGGCATCTTCGAACGAGTAATCAACCCGTGTCACACAGCTGCGTAGAAAACAGTTCACTATGCATTGACTTGTTTCCTCTGTCCGTGTACATAGCATTTGTCTATCTTTTATTGGCACTTCCGGCCCAAGAAAAAAAAGAAGAGAAAAACATCAACCCTTCTACTATTGATAAAATAAGGGAAGGCAAAGCTTGCAGTACATGTGCCTGCAACGATACTTTTCTTTCCCTCAACGTAAAGCTTCTCCCTCAACATGAGTCGCGTATGCACCATCATTTAGTAGTGGACTAAGAGCAAGAGAGAAACCACATGAGCATGAACAACCTTCTGAAAGTATTCTAGGTTCCAGGTCACTCTGGGTTAAGCATAGATGAGAAAGCCGATTCATTAGTGTGACCAACTGTCTCTGTTCTCCCAGAAAGTGAAATTACTACTGCAATCATAATTTCAACATTTTCAATTTATACGAGCATCACTTATCATAGGAGCATCCCTTGTCAAACGAGCACACTGGAAGGTCTGACTCGACGACCTTCGAAAAGCTCACAACTCTACCATGCAGACGCTGCTTCCAAATGCTACAAGCTATTTTTTGAAAAATGCGCCGCATCAAATCCTTCTGAGAAGGCGGAAAAAATATGCGGTTGATTCTACCATCTCCAAGAAAATTGCAGCACCCTGTGCTGACGGTGAAGCCGCCGATTCAGCTTCATCGATGGACGTTCCTGCTGACCACGAACTTGAGGTGGCGAACACTACAGACAGAGCTTCACTGCAACACTTGCTCAAGCTTTGCTTACCCCCAATTTATTGGAGCACTCACCGCATTCCAAACCACGAAGGAGCTGTTTCCTGCAAGCTTAAAATGTGGCAAAACGAGGATCTTTTATCAGACAGTGGTGATTTTCTCACGAGAGCGTGTGCTCATTGCCTGTTCAGTGATACATTGCCTATTCAGACATCTGATCCTAAAGAATATGTGGAGCATAAAAGTGATGATCGGCTCATGTATTATATAGCCAGTTGTGTTGCACGAAAGTCCCTAAAACAAAATGACTGCACAGAATGTAGGTACATTCCTTTGCTTACCACAGCTGAACCGACAGGAAACTGAGTTTATAGAGCTTTGCTACGAAGGTGGCCTTCTGTACCTGCCTGAAACCTTATTTGATGCAGTGAAGAAACTGCAGTGAACTCTCGTTAAGACGAACTCGGTTAAGACAAATTCTCGCTTATGACGAACAACACGGGATCGATTCTTTTGTGTTTCATAGACTCAATGCAAAAACATCCGCTTAAGAACCACCTCAGACGCACTCTTCGGTTAAGACGAACTTTCAAACTAATCGCCACCGCCTCGCGACCCGGTGCAGGCTTGGCAGGGCATTCATGCGACAAGCGGGAAAGCAAAAATCCCAAAAAGAGCTTCCCCTGACAACGGCGTGCGAGAGATGCGAGAAAAAGCACCCGCACATAGGAATGCGGAGCAAGCAGTAAAGCAAACAAAACTATAAAAAAGGAGCCAAGAGAAAGAGCGAGGGGGCATCTCCACTGAGCCGGCCAGTTCGGTTGCTGCGATCCGCCTGCGAACGCGCGTCGCACATCGCGGGCAGAGAGAAAAACCGTGAGAGGAGGAAAAGAGAAAAACAAGGCAAAAAAAAGCGGAGTGACTGTCTGTGTGAGCGTGTGGACTCTCTCCACAAGGCGCGGACCATGTGACCACTGCAGCCACCGGTGCATCCTCGTTCCCCATCTCTCACTGCCTCATTCTCTTTGCTGCCTTGACAGCGATTGGCTGCAAACGTACTGTGTCTCTCTCGCTTGCACGCTTTCTTTTCTTTGCCTCTTTGCAAGGGCTAGTATACCTGCTAGGCCAAGACTTCAGTGCAAGCCCATCACGCTTGCAAAGAAGGCCGAGATATTGTCTGATGTTAAAGCTGGCAAATCCTTGAAAACTGAGATTGCACGGAAGTATGGAATTGCAAAGAGCATGTTGGCAGGAATCGTTAAGAACGAGGCATGAGTAACCGCCGCGTTCAACGATGGCGAGTTTGCGGCGAAAGGGAAGAAGATGCAGACTGCGGCACGCAAGAATTTCGAAGAGGTTCTCCTGGCCTGGATCCAGCGAGCTAGAAGTGCAAATCCGCCTGTGAGCGGCGTTGTATTGAAAGCCAAGGCAGAAGAAGTTGCCCTCCGTATGAACATAAAATTCTCGTGTAGTGATGGGTGGCTCGACCGTTTCTGCAAAAGGCATGGGCTGGTTTTTCGGTCGATCGTTGGAGAGTTCACCGCCGCGGATGAAGTGACATACAACGATTGGAGGCTAACGAAGCTCAAGGATCTTCTGCAGAAATATAACCCCAGGGGCATCTACAACATGGACGAGATTGCTGTTTTTTATCAAATGCTCCCGCAGAAGACGCTTGCACTTGCCGGTGACAACTGCACAGGGGGCAAACACAGCAAATTGAGGATTACAGTCCTCGTTGGCGCCAACATGACCCGAACTGAAAAACCAAAGCTTCTAGTTATAGGCAAATCTGAGTCCCCGCATTGCTTCAGGAACGTCAAAATGCTTCCAGTGACGTACATGGCCAACGCCAAATCGTGGATGGCGCAGTCACTGTGGCTGTGGAATATGGACCGCCATTTCGTGAAAGAGAAAAGGCGTGTCCTGTTTCTTGTTGACAATTGCCCTAGTCATGGGCAAGTCGCCGAACTTGAAGCCATTCGTGTGGAGTTTCTGCCCGCGAATACAACGACAAAGCTCCAGCCCATGGACCAGGGAGTAATCAGCAGTCTCAAGAGGCACTACCGCCGATCACTTTTCCAAAGGATGTTGCTCTGCTTGGAGAGCAATAAGCAGTACATGGTGAACCTTTTGGCTGCTGTGCGTTTGCTGAGCAATGCATGGAGCCAAGTCACTAAATTGTGTGAATTCATTCTGCCATGCAGGATTTGTTGCTCCAGACGATGACAACGCACCTGACAGTCCAACGCAGGACTGCGGCAGTGACAACGAAGGGGAGGTTGCATTGCTTTCTTCTTTAGGGAGCAAAGGCGTCGTCGTGGACGTGAGCACGTATGTTAGCGTCGACAAGGATGTGGAAACGTGTAGGGCGGAAAGGACAGAAAGTTGAGCGAGTTGGTAACAGTCCATAATCAAAAGAAGAGGCATGCAGGACACGGACACAAGGAGAGCAGTGAACACCACGTTCGTGGTGTTCACTGCTCTCCTTGTGTCCGTGTCCTGCACGCCTCTTCTTTTGATTATGTAGGGCGGACACAAGTGACTCCATCATCGAAGAAGTGCTTTAGGTGTCTTCAGAAGGCACCTCTGATGACAATAAGGAGGATGCTGGACCATGGACTGTGCCTGTGTCCTGCGAGGCAGCAGATACCTACTTGAACTCACTGGTGGTTTTTCCCAGCGGCACGAGGGCACAAAACAATTTTTAAAGTCCTTGGGGGAAATGGCATCATTTGTGTCTACTTGCCAATTTGCACAGAAGCGGTGAACATCGATCACGGACTGGCTAAAGCCCAGCAAAAATTCAAATTGAGGGTGGTGTTCTATAAGGCGAGCTCAAATAAATGATTTTATTTTCTCCCGTTATAAGTCCCCATTTACAGTGTTGAAGTAGAATGTTTAGGTGCATGTGGTTATGTTGCCATTTATTTTTTCGAGGCCACTTTGGTCGAGACAAACTTCTGATAAGACGAACAAATTTTCATGGTCCCTTGAAGTTCGTCTTAACGGGAGTTCACTGTGGAGGGAATATTTACCGCCTACTTCGGCAAGCAAGAGCTGTGCAGCAATAGCGTTGTTGATGTGGTGCTGCTTGCAAAGAAACACTTTGACTGTACCCTGGGCAGCATGCAGCACACAGACATACAGACCGCAGCAGTGGTGAAGTTCTACAGTATTTGCTCGATTCTACCACGCCCTCAATGGTAACGCGCACGACGAAAAAAAAATAGAAGTGAAACATCGATTGTAACGCGCACCCATCTTTCGTGACACAAAAAAAAAAACCCCTAAGTAATCAACCTTCTCCCATTCATAAAACGGATTGCTGCACTCGCGTAATGAACGCACTTGCATAATAAACGCACCGCTAACTTTCAACCCCTGCAGTCCCTCTTCACTTGATCCGTGGTGTTTCAAAGACGTCCAGCACGCCGATTCACGAGTCCTGCGTCCCGATAAAACTGCCGCACATTGTCGGGCGTAGCCGCGTGCAAGCGGCGATAACATCATTTACTTACAGGGCTGCATTCCTCCGTGCTATCGCAGTTCCCTCATGCCCACTGCCGCATGCTGCCATGCATGCTGCGCAGGGTGGCGCAGCTAAGCCTAAGCATGGTCGGGGCGTGGTCGCGTGGTCTCCGTGATTGCCGCGATGCAATCTCTGATGTCAAGCTGCGCGCACGACTGAGAGGCTCAAGCTCAGCACGTATATGAGGGAGAAATGCGATGATGAGCCGTTTTGCGTGCAGTGATGGGAAAGATCTATTTTCCCGTTACGGCCACCCTCGAACGCTATCGGAAGATCGTGCGGCTGGGCGTCTCAGAGATTGCATCAGTGACATAGCGACTTTGGTTGGCCGCAAGACGGCCAAGCCGGCACTGCGGATATCATCGGCCTACGCATCATGCGTGTCGTGGCGTCATTACGCGGGGGCCGGCGGCGACATAGAAACTACAGAAACTATTCGCGCGAAAGAGCACCGCGCCGCTAGTTCATTTTTTTCAGCAGTGACCGTTCGACAGCGCCCCGGAAGTGCGTTAGGAGGCGGCCATTTTGATGCCAACGGCGATATGGTAAAGGTGTCGTTCGTTCGCACTCAATTCTAACGCGCATACGATTTTTAGACCCGTTTTATCGGAAAAAAGTGCGCGTTAGATTCATGCAAATACGGTATGTGCTGACAAGACTCCTTGTTTTTTATTTTTTTTTGTCAAGGGTATGAACCAGTCTCTGGAGACAAAACGAGAAAAAAAATCTGCACGCAAAAGTCAGTCGGTGTTTGCAAGGGTGCCACTGTGATCATAAACTGACCACTCTTCTGAATGAAGACAAATTTTATCAGTGTTTCTGCTCACTCCAGTATGCATGCACATCTGTAAATAAAGCGTTCATTCCTCCAGACCGGGAGTGGTGCCAAGTGATGCTTCCTTTTGACTGTGTAATGTGAAATCCTGGCCATGGCGGCAGCATTTGGGCGGGCATGGAATGCGAAAACCCGTTTACTTGGATTTATGTGCACGTCAAAGGAACCAAGGTGGTCAAAATTATTCCAGAGTCTTCCACTATGGCGTGCTTTGCTGTTGAATGGTAGTTTTGGCGCTTACGCTACATAATTACTATTGCATAAGGCAACTATTGGCAAGAACGGTGCTGCGTGCGTAACGAAGATAGGGTGCTGGTACAACTCATTGTAGCAGTATTTTAACAAAAGCTTCATACATCCTCCTTAGATACATCAATCTTCCTTTTTTTTTTTTCATTCGTCGACCAAGCTATACAGAAACTCGATGGTGTTTTGTTTCCCCAGCTTGAACTGCTTTACGGTCGTATGCTAATCCAAGCTTTTTCATTCCAACCGCGAGTAGCAGCTTTAATGCATTTCATCTTGTTTCAAATGGACGTAAGACCACACCCATTCTGAATGTTAGTCACTATGTGTCAGCGTTTAAACACATAAGATTATTAGGTGCAACGCACCAAAGCAACGACGCGCATCGGGAGCCATGCGGGATGTGACAGCCCGTGCTCAGCTAGCACCACCTCACGGCTGCCGACATCGACTGCAGCAGCCGTGGCTCCTCCCTGGACACACTACCCCATATTATAGCATTATGCAGTTTTTCTCTGCTAAATAAAATGGCAATGCCGCAAAATGCAGCTGGTTAACGTCTCTTGTATGTCATTTTATTTCTCTTTCGAACCTTTACGAGAAGAAAGATTAGACACTGCTGCTGAAGAGCCGATAAGTAGTGATTTTCCACGAAAGCATTCGATTTTTCCCGGCGATTTGCGCAACTTTGCTTATCTCGAATATCCACTTATCTCAAAATTTCCCCCGGTTTTTACAACATCGAGTTAACGAGGTATTACTGTATATCAGGCAAAGGAGATCCTAAGTGTAGACAGACAGACAGACAGATAGATGGGGCCAAAGTTGCTCAAGTTCACTGAGAAATGCTCCGCATTTAAAAAATTCGTGAATTACAGGTTTATTTGTCCAACTTAGCACGTTTCCAAATTCTACTCCATCCTCTTGGTTTGGTGGCAGCCAGGTGTAATAACACTCACAGGGTTCGTACAGATTTCCAAGAGAAAAATTCCAGGACTTTTCAAGGACCTTTGACAAAAATTAAAGAACATGATTGTAGTTCCCGGTAAATTTTATTGCACAAACCAAAGGATGTTCTGTTCACTTATTGCACAGTTTCACTAGACCAGAAGTTCTGAAGCCCAAGGCAGGTCTTTCCATTTTTTCCTTTCTATTTGCATCTTAATGCTGTGAAGTTCTTCGGTCTTGACTTTCGCAGGCTGTTGGACTTTACTACATGTCTGATGTCGCCAGTCACTTCTGCCTTTTCAGCAAAGCCATCAGCAGAGGTTACCAAATCGGCAACAACTGCTTCAAGTTTCTTTCTCTTCAGCTGCACGCATTCCCCATAATCAAGCACCTTTTCTGTCTGATTTGCATTTTCTTGGCACGACCATGCGATCACAATGCGTACCGCAACCAACAAGTGGAAAACCAAACACCATTGATGGCCGAAGCAAGCACTGACCACTGGCAAAGTATACAATGCACAACGTGGCCAGCAGATGATGCTCAGGCTAGTGAAAGTGCGCTGTAGTTCTTGTTTTTTTTTTGCTTTAGCGGGCTTACGAGGGATACCTCTAAAAGCGAAGCCACAAGAGAACTTTTCAAACACCAGTAAACTTTACTGCAATAAGCACATTCGGGAAACTTTCTTTTTCCAGAGAGCTCAAGATGTTGTAGCCCATTGTAGCCTCATTGTGGACATCAGTAGCTGAAGCCGAAGCAAGCCAGATTTAAAAAGATAAATGGCGCTGCGGGTGCGCGCGTGCCTCTATTCATCGAGTACAGGCATTTTGACCGTGTTTGACTTTGCAATTGCGGCATCGCGGAACACAATATCCAGTGAAGTTCGTCGCCGACCTGTTCAAGTGCCTTGAATTGTGAGTAGTACAATCGGACCCTGTGAAAACCCCGAAATTCCAGGGTTTTCAAGGATTGAAATGAAAATTCCAGGACCTTCAAGGCCTTGAAAACGAAATTTTCGATTTCAAGGGTTTTCCAGGATTTCAAGGACCTGTGCACATCCTGACTCACTATTGAGAACTTCATTTGCTCAGTGTGCCAAAAAAGTACTCTTGTGCCGAAGAAGCACACCAGTTTATTTTTTTACTTTTTTCAAAGTGCGCTCAAAGTTAAATAGCAAAACTGGAGGGAGATTGCCTCAGAGGCTCGAAACTATACTTCTCCTCATGTAAGCAAGATTTTCTTGCGTGAGACTAATTACAGAATCATCGTTCTGTGCCTGAACGTGCACCTTAGAGGGACTGACAACCGATTTTTAAGGACCCTTCTTTTTATGGCGCAATCGAAAGCTCGCCCTCTGTACTGTTTTCACCTGCAGCGGTTACTTCCAAAGCACGTGGATATTTCGCACGCGGAATTTTTCGATCTGAGAAGCCTCTAAAAAGGCAGAGTGCACACTCTAGCAATGCTGAAAAGTGATCGTGATGACGATAATCCACCTCGCTTCCGGACATCGTTCCACTTTCGCAGGAGTGAGCGTAGCTGTGATTAACCACTCACACTTTGACCTGTTCAACTACTTTTCGAAACAAAAAGACGGTGCGATGAGCGGGCATTGTTTGCCAGGCTGATCTTGTATTTGTAAGGCGTTCTTTCGCATGTCAGCGCCTACTTCATGAATGGCCGGGCTCCGGCGCTGCCACTCTGGCCATAGCCGAGCCAAGCCAGGCCAGCTAGATCCAAAACCACGCTTTCGCACGTGACGGCAGAAGCGTGCAGTAGCAATGCACGCAACAAACGAAGTGTTATCTGCACATTGTAAGTGACAAAAAGCTTATAATATCAAAAGGTTCGTGAAAGAATGTTCCAGAAGCCAGGGAAATTCATATTCAAATGTTTAGCTTCACTGGCTTTACTCAACAATAAAAATAAAAATATAACAAAACATAGACGTTTCGCCACCTATGCGGGTGGCATCATCAGTACACAAATGGCATCCCAAGAAATAATACATCAACTTATACCTTGCCGTAAACATCCGGCAAAGGACCACGATTACTATTGCATGCAGTTTGATTGTGACGGATAAACCATGATTCGAAAAATTTCCTTGGGCCCCATCGTTGTTCCTGTGCCAGCGTCGTCACATTATCGAAATCGAACACGTGTCCTTTCGTCAGGCAGTGGTCGACTAATTCCGTCTTGGCACGTGTTGAATGTGTGGCTTTGGTGACGTCCCTGGCATGTTCCTTGAGGCGAGTATGATGTCGCCGGTCTCACCGATGTAGCAGGCATCACAGTCCATACACTTAACCTTATACACAACTCCGCTTTGTTTGTCGGAGGGGGTGCGGTCCTTTGGCTTTGGGAACACGTTAGCCAGTGTGCGCATGGGTCTAAACACAGTCCTAACGCCCAAAGGTCGCAAGGCCCTACGCACAGCTTCTGACACGCCGCAGACATACGGTATGCACACAACAGAATTTTCGTTGTTAGCCCTGCTCTCGCGAGGTCTTTGCATACGGCGCCGCGTGTCATCGACAAACAGCTGAGGGTAGCTCCGTTTATTCAAGACAGCGGCAACATTAGTTTCTTCATGCTTCCTCGGGGTCTGTGTCGACGAGAGCACGTCGCAACATGACAGAAGTGTACGGGCAACGGCATACTTGTGTTCCGCAGGGTGGTGCGAGTCAAAACTCAGCACATTGCCACTGTCGCAAGGTTTGCGGTATACGGATGTCGCCAATGAACCGCCCTCGTTCCGACGCACCAGCACATCTAGAAACACCAAAGTGTCACTATCCTCTATTTCACTGGTGAATTGAATGGCAGGATGGGCACTATTAAGTGCCTCATGCATAGCCTGCAGATTGTGCTTTTCTACAATGACGAAAGTGTCAGCTACATAACGGCACTAAATTTTCACAGGGAAGGGCAAGGTCGACAGACATGTAGTTTCCACATGTTCCATCAAAAGATCTGCCACGATTACCGACACGGGGCTGCCCATGGGGACACCTTCTATTTGATGGTAGACAGTTCCACCAAAAGTGAAATATGTTTGCTTCAAGCAAAACCTCAGTAAAATCATGATATCATCTACAGTCAGAGAAGTTCGACTTGCCAAAGTACAATCATCTTGTAGGCGTTTCTCGATTACATCTGTAGCCAGTTTTATTGGCACATTAGTGAATAAAGACGCGACATCAAAAGACGCCATAACATCTGCGTCACCAAGCTGCTGCTGACGTATCGCGGTAACATATTATTTCGAATTCTTAACCGTGAACGTGTTTCCCTCCGCAAGAGGATTTAAAATTTCAACTAAGAACTTTTACAAGTTGTATGTATGAGATCCAACAAAAGATACAATAGGCCTCAGGGGACAGCCATCCTTGTGAACTTTTGGCAGTCCGTACGCTCTTAGCGTTGCCCCGTCAGATGAGAAGAGACGGCGGTATAAAGGCTGGTCGAACATTCCTTTCGTTTTTAGCCAGCGCAAATAGTCTACCAACTGTCTTTCAATACTTAAAGTAGGATCGTGCTGCATCTGTTCAAAGTGCAAAGGATCATCCAAAATTTCTTGCACTTTTCTCTCATAGTCCTTTCGATCCATGACAACAATGCCTTTACCTTTATCGGCTTCCAGGACCATGACAAAAGCGTCGGACCTCAGATCCTCAAGTGCAGCACGTTCACTACTGGCAAGATTCGACCGAGGCGTTCTGGAATCAGCCAATATGTTCACAATGCGGCTACGAACAAGGGCTACAGCCGCAGTATCTTTCATGTGATGGAAGTATTCCTCCGTTTCTATGATAATGTCGCGTTTTGGAATCACCTGCGGTGCTACAGCAAAGTTCATCCCTTTTGAAAGAAAATTCACATGGTCCCGAGACAGCTGTTTCCGAGAAAGGTTCTGTATGCTGGTGGCCTCAATGTGTCCTTGCGGAAGACTGGGTAGCAAAATCAAAAGTTTCGTGTGGTCCGATACCAATAAACAGATAAAATATTGCGTAAACTTGTAGAAGGTCACGTGACCGCACTCTAAACCTAGTTCGTATGTTTGCCACTTGAGTTACCAAATGTCAGTTTTCGCGACTTTACATTAAGAAATAAAAACACAAACCCGTGTTTACTGATGAAAAGTGGCGTTGTTTGAGCCAATGCAACACACAATCTTTCTGCCACTGGGGTCATCTCAATTCAAGTTTTGGGTGGTTGTCAGTCCCTTTAAGTAATTTTCACTGAACTCAGTAATCATCACCAGGGCCACCTGTTTGTAATTTCTAAATTCACCCTCATATAGGCAGTTGAAAAGAAAAGTACAGATAGGCAAAGTGCCTGTTCATGGGAGATGGACCTTTTCTAGACAACATTGAAAAAAATTACAGCATATCCACAGAGTGAATGATGATGAGTGGGCGAAGCTCGGGAGGTTCATCGTAGATCGTGCCGAGTTCCGGATTAATTTAGTTAACACGCACGCTACGAATCCTCATGGTTCAACTATGCACAAGTGAAATTTCCCACCAGCACTTCATTGCAAGTCAAGATCCAGTGCCTATAACGTGCCTATAACCTATAACGTGCCTATATTGCAAGTCAAGATCCAGTGCCTAACAAAACGCTCAAGAGAGAATCCCACTGTTAGCCGCCTAAGAGGATGGCCCACTGCAAGGTTCCAATTCTCCTTTACATTATATATATATATATATATATATATATATATATATATATATATATATATATATATATATATATATATATATATATATATATATATATATATATATATATATATATATATGGGTTGCCAGTGAACGCTTCTCCAACGCGAGCAGTCGGTATTTCTCAATCAAGAAACTCGCTAGGAGACGCTGCCCTGACGCCTGATGACTGACGCCTGATGCGTGACAAGGTTAGACTAAGAGGAGCTTCGCCCCTAAAAGAAAAGTTTGACAGGCAGCCTCCTTGTTGGCACTGAAAATTTTGAGGCGACAAGATCACAAACCTTCGCTAAACTATTGCATGCAGCTCCAACGATAAAGATATGCTGGTTACCAATCTATGAATATAGCAGATAGGGAAAGCACTCAAAACATTTTCTATACTCTGCAAACTCATGCATGGTCAGTATTCGTGTGTTTAAACCCCCAAGCGATAACAGTATGTACAATTCAAGGCATTTCATTGTTTTTTCACACGTGTAAAACAACTGTTTTGTGGGCTATAAATCACCTTGTGTGCCTGTGAACAGAAAGAAAAAAGGCTTGCTGCTAACCTGTGCCGGCGAAGTAGAAAGTGCACTAGCAGTGCACCCCTAAGAATGTCCTCCTCAAACGGATCATCAGTGCGGATTCGCTCGATCATCATTTGTGACCACACGTGCTCTTTCAGTTCCAAGCCAGCTTTCTGAAACACCAAATTCCACCAGTGCAGGTCATCCCTAAGCCAGCAGGGTTTTCCAGGCTGCCATGTGCATGGACGTGCAAAGCCATGCTTGTTGAAGTCTTTCCATTGGTCCTCATCCTCGTCACCAGTATTGTCCCCTGTGAAGAAGACGAGTGGACTGTACATACCGGCACAAACTCCCTACAGTTGAGTGGCCGTACGCTGCCGAGATTCACGAGGGAAATAATGAAATTGATGAGAGACTAAATGTGGAAGAGGGAAAGGCACGGTGCGTAACCGCCTCAGGGATTGCCAGTATGCCAGCCTACATGTGGTGAACATAAATGGAGTGACAGTTAGATAAGAGAGAGACAAAGACAGCACGTAGCAAAGCACACGCACAGTAAAACACTCACAGTCTGTCACTCTTGCATGGTATCGATGAACAAATCGCAAGGTACGATTTAAAACAGGGAATGTCGCGGGAGCCAACGTTTCGACAAGCGGACTTGTCTTCGTCAGGGCAGCAACTGCCTTCTCCAGCGTTCGTTTATGTATGCCTTTGCACACTCTCCCCCGTCCTCAGAAAGAGAGGAGGAGAAGAGCAGCACGTCCAAACACACAAACACAAAAGAAAAAAAGGGGGTGGGGGGGGGTTGGGTGCAGGGGTATTTGGGTGACAGGTGTTAGCGTGACTAATATCAATGGCAAGAGCAAGAGCTTCCAAAGAATCCGCTCCTTGTACATATCTTGCAAATGCATTGTGTGCACAGGGCTAGAAAGCAGGATGAAAAAAGGAACACACGCTCCGAACAGAAGTTACTCCTATGCCATGTGTCCCCCCCTCCAACCTGCACCAACAATGCATTTGACGGAAAGCTTGGGGCTACAAAAAGTAACTACACTGTTTAACATCCTTGTTCTCCTGGAACTGGATGGGGGCTCAGCACCTGAAAGTAGACTTTCTGGGAGAAACATTGTTAGCTTGTGCATACCTCAACCTTTTGTTGTCTTTGTTAACACTCTACCGTATCTAGTGGACTCAAGAGTTCCCTTTGAAAGGTTTATGCCTGTAGGTTGGAGAGTATTGAAGCTGTATATGAGATACGATTCCCTGTATTTTCTGTCCCTCGGCGAGCGGAAGCTGCCTTGGAGTATGTAGAGTTTCAGTTCATCGAAATTATGACCTGCCATATTAAAATGCTGCGCCACTGCCATCGGCAGCTTATTCGCGGTGTCCGCGCGGTGGCCGTTTAATCTAACATTAATTGGTTGACCAGTTTCACCGATGTACTGCTTGCGACAGAGACCAGTTTCGCCGATGTACTCTGTCGCAAGCAGTACGTCGGCGAAACTGGTCAATCAATTAATGTTAGATGAAACGGCCACCGCGAATAAGCTGCCGAAGGCAGTGGCGCAGCATTGCAATATGACAGGTCATAATTTTGATGAACTGAAACTCTACATACTCCAAGGACACTTCCGCTCGCCGAGGGACAGAAAATACAGGGAATCGTATCTCATATACAGCTTCAATACTCTCCAACCTACAGGCATAAACCTTTCAAAGGGAACTCTTGAGTCCATTAGATACGGTAAAGTGTTAACAAAGACAACAAAAGGTTGAGGTATGCACAAGCTAACAATGTTTCTCCCAGAAAGTCTACTTTCAAGTGCTGAGCCCCCATCCAGTTCCAGGAGAACAAGGATGTTAAACAGTGTAGTTACTTTTTGTAGCCCCAAGCTTTCCATGAAATGCATTGTTGGTGCGGGGTGGAAGGGGGGACACATGCCATAGGAGTAACTTCTGTTCGGAGCGTGTGTTCCTTTTTTCATCCTGCTTTCTAGCCCTGTGCACACAATGCATTTGCAAGATATGTACAAGGAGCGGATTCTTTGGAAGCTCTTGCTCTTGCCATTGATATTAGTCACGCTAACACCTGTCACCCAAATACCCCTGCACCCAACCCCCCCCCCCCTCTTTAATTTCTTTTGTGTTTGTGTGTTCGCATGTGCTGCTCTTCTCCTCCTCTCTTTCTGAGGACGGGGGTGAGTGTGCAAAGGCATACATAAACGAACGCTGGAGAAGGCAGTTGCCGCCCTGGCGAAGACAAGTCCACTTGTCGAAACGTTGGCTCCCACGACATTCCGTTTTAAATCGTACCTTGCGATTTGTTCGATTCAAGCATCCATCTTCCCCTGAGCTTCTCTTCTAGTTTGTCTTGCATGGTATGCGATTTTACTGTCACAGCATCTTGCCTACGTCTCAAAAACCTAAGCAGCACCTTCGTATTACCATGTCTTTCTATAAACAAGTGCAGGCACTGCTTTCCACTAACACCGCAAACAAAGGATACTCTTCATGCTAGTTATAAACAAGCCAATGAAACTAGTTACCTTGATTCCAAAGGATGAGACACAGGAGAACACACCATACAGAATAAAAGCGTCACTTTTTATTTATTTATTTAACATACCTCAAAGGCCCCCCCAACAGAGGGCTTTACATGAGGGTGTGGGTGAACAATACAAGGTTAATAAAACAATGATTCTATCGCACTTCTAAATTTATCCATGTCGCAGTGATGGATGACATTTGGGGGAAGATCGTTCCTGTCCCTGGCTGCTTGAGTGAGAAAGGAGGGACGGTGGGCTGTGTGTGGTGCAAGCAGGAGGTGGGTGCACGGCCTTGTGGTGACTTGTGCAGGCTGAAGTACGATGGCCTGGTTGAATAGGAGAGTTATAATGAAACGTATGATACATTTTGTGATACAATGATAGTCTGGAAATCTTACTGCGTAGGTCGAGGTTAGGTAGATCTGCTATTCTTTTAAGGGTAGTAACACTGGTATGATATGAATAATCTGAGTAGATGAATCTAACTGCTCGGTTTGGAACTAGTACGATGGATTTACTTAGGTTAATTTGGGGTGGGTCCCAAATGGCGGCTGCATACTCTAGTTTTGGGCGAATTAGTGTTTTGTAGGCTAGTAATTTGACTGATGGAGGGGCAAGATGTAAATTACGACGCAAGTAACCGAGAGATCTATTAGCATTGTTAACTATTTTACTTACGTGAGAAGACCAGTTTAGATTCTGTGAGATGTTAACACCGAGATATTTAATGGAACTTAGGGAAGAAACTATAGAGCCATTAATATTATAGTTAGCGGTGGGTAAGTTTTGGCGTCTGTGAAATGAAACAAGTGCAGTTTTGTTAGTATTTAAAACCATGAGCCATTTGCGACACCATTCGTCGAGTTTTGTAAATCATGCTGGAGAGTAATAGTATCTCAAATGTTAGTAATAGGTCGGTAGATTACGCAGTCGTCAGCAAAGAGGCGGATGTTAGATGAAATATTATCGGGTAAGTCATTGATGTAAATTAAAAAGAGGAGGGGGCCTAGAACTGTACCTTGTGGCACACCGGAGATTACGTTAGAAAGGGATGAGGTCGTATCATTAGCTTCTACAAATTGCTGACGGTTAGTTAGGAAGTCCTGAATCCAATTGTAGACAAGTTGATTAAGGCTTAACTGAGAGAGCTTTAGTAGTAGGCGGTTGTGGGGAACTTTGTCAAAAGCTTTCTCAAAGTCAATAAAAAGGGCGTCAACTGGTATATTAAGGTCTACACTAGCGCTTAAGTCATGAATGAATAATGCAAGTTGAGTATCGCATGAGAGTCCCCTTTGGAATCCATGTTGGTTAGGGTGAAAAAATTTAACTGAGGTAAGGAAATTAGCAACTTGTGAATGAATTATATGTTCCATTATTTTTGAACAGATGCTGGTTAGGGAAAGGGGCCGGTAACTAGATGAACCTGGTTTTGGAACCGGAACGATCTTACCAACTTTCCAGTCGTGAGGAACGATGCCAGATGACAGTGATTGCTGAAAAATATGGGAAAGAATAACACTGGTGATTTCTTTGGTGTTTTTGAGCACCTTGGCATTGATGCCATCGATGCCGCAGGATGACATAAGTTTTAAGGACTCGATAATTTTCTGGATGTCCTGAGGTGAAAAAATGATGTCTGGCATGGTAGGGTAGCTGTGGGGCGTGACATCAGGGAGGTTTCCAATGGGCTCTCTGGTAAAAACGGAAGAAAAGGTACGGTTTAGCGCTTCTGTGACTGTGTTATTTGCGACAGGTTGCCCAGTATGATCCATTATTGATATGCATTTGCTTTCGTTCTGAGGGTTAATAACTCTCCAAAATTGTTTTGGGTTGGTGCGGAGTAAGTCGGGCAAGGTGGTATTATTAAACAGCTGCTTTGCTTTATCGACGGCAGAGCAGAATAGCTTCGTGGTGGCCTGTTATTCTCGCCACATCACAGGATTGTTGCTGTTTTTTGCGGAGCGAAATAGTCGTTTCTTTTCATTTTTGAGCCTCTTTAGTTCCGGGCTGCGAAACAGCCGAGCAAGATGTTCTGCTAAGAGATATTGCATCTGCAGTGGCCCTTTTACTGTGTTCTCCCTATGTTCCGCAGTATAAGCCAATTAGACCAGGAACAAATTCTGTTGATTATAGACCGTCGACATTCGTGAGCAGTACTCTTTAGTACGTGCTGTTGCTCCATTCTAGGCTAAACAGGAATGCTCACGACTGAGAGCGGCAAGAAAAGACACTGGGAATTCAATGTTTCTGCAGCCAGAAACAATGCATCGGCACAGCTCGCTGCGATCATAAATGTTCTTATGCAGAATGAGGTCATTTACTTTACTTAAAATGAGCAGCTTGCTGTGTGTGATAAACACGAGCAATACCACCATGCACACTCGAATCTGAATCTTTCTAGCTTTTCTACCAGTGGAGCCGGGTGGGAAGGCAGCATCACAAAGCACACTTTGGTGGCAGCTTCGTGCACCAACGTAGAATTTGAAGACTGAACCTAGCCTAGCCATATCTTTGAGCGCCAGCGTAACTACCGTCCTGTCCCTACAAACACGTTTATTGTAAAAATCTTGAAAAAATTATTGAGCAATATTAAAAAGGAGCATTGTAGAAATATTGAGCAGTTATAGAAAGGGTGTTGAAGAGCATGTTCATGGACTGTTAAAAATTGGCTGTTGACTTGTTGAAAAATTATGACAACTGCAACTAAGTGAGATTTCTTGTTGAAAAATCGTTGACTGCCTTTTTTGCAAAGTTGTTGATAAAATGCTGAATGCCAATGTTTGAAATTCATTGAAGCATTGGTGATAAAACATGATATGTCAACAATGAGCATGTTCGTTTTAGGCAATAATGCATCAATAATGAGACATGTTGAGATATGTCACATTACAGGACAAAAAAAAGTCACTGAAACATTGGTGATAAAACATAATACATTGGTGCGCACTTTCAAACGTGTACACTGGCTGGATAAATTTGCTTCAAACAAATGTAGATTGAGAAGTGCTAATACCCCTGTCACACGAGGCAACTAAAGTGCACTTTGAGCAAGTGCACTTCGCCGCTAGTGTCATTCGCACGCTGTCACACGGGAACGTTTAGTGACACTTGCTGCGAAGTGCACTTGCAGGCAAGTGCGTTCGGCGAACTCACTTCGCGGCGACGAAGTGTGTAGCCTCGGTACCAGCGGCTTGTAAACAAATACGCTAATGCACAATGCGGCGCCCGTAGTATGTTTAAAACATTGTTTTCGTTATTAGAAGCACTGCAATGTATTAAAACAAATCATATTTCAACAAAGAAACCTCGCTATTCTTGTCCTCGGGCAGTTTGCAGCCACGTCCGCTAGGGGAATGCACATTCCCAAAGCACACTTCTGTTTCTCGTGTAGCAGCGCGTGAGCGTCAGTGCACTTTGCGAGCGTAAGTGCACTCGCTCAAAGTGCACTTTAGTTGCCTCGTGTGACAGGGGTATAAGTTTGTTCTTTAAGGACAAGCAAGAGATCCTTGCCAGTGCACATAGGCTGAAAAATACTGGCACATCTATGAGAGAATATTTTTCGCAAGCTACACGGTAAGTGCATAAGGAACTGGTTCAGTTTGCTAAGGAGCGAAATTGTCCTTTCAAAGTAAATGTCGGCAAACTTTGTATAGATAATACTACTTATATCTATGACACTTGTTCTAACACCGTTGTAACTGCTCGATAGCTAGTTGCCGATGTGTGCAGTGCTAATGTTCAATGGCCACCTACTTCATGTACTTCTTCACTTTCAGTACCATTTATTAATATATCCTTTCTTTGCTACTGAAACATGTCTTGCTTGAGTCGCATCGTCAATGTATTTCCAGGGCTCTTGACCAGCTTCCCACCAGAAAAATTTACTTAATTCCAGATTTTAATTTTAGGGGCGAAGCTCCTTAAAGTGGCACCCGTTCGTCCCTCGTCGTAGTCGTAGTGCGTAACCAGTCTTACGCTTCGACCTCCAAGGTGGTGCCGGTGGGAGATTTCTCCTGTGCGTTGTTGAACAATAAAAAAAATTCGCAGCGTGCGCGTTAACTAAAAGCCGAATTCTTCTGTCTCTCATTCCCCATTAGCAGCCATTGGCATGTTCCAGTAGGAAACGTTAGTAGAAGTAGAAGTGTTAAAAGCCGACTTCTGCTGTCTCTCATTCCCAGTAGCAGCCATTGTTTACCTCCAAGGTAGTGCCTAGTGAGATTTCTCCTGTGCGTGATTAAACAATAAAAATTTTGTTCAAAACGCCGTTGATTGATGAAATAAACCAACAAAAGACGCCAGATGTTTTCTAAAAGCAAAACGAAAAGACGCCAGCTGCTTAACGAAAGACGCCAGATGTTTCTAAAGCAAAACGAAAAGACGCCAGCTGCTTAACGAAAGACGCCATTTAATCAATCGTTTCACGTCATTTTTATCAGGCGAATTAACGGAAGAAATTTCACGGTTTAACCGATGATTACTTCCAGGAGCTTCGCCCAATCTCATCATCATTCACCTCGTGGATCTGCCGTCAATTTTTTTATCATATTAAATGGTCTCTTACATCCTCTTCGAGCAGCGCGTCAAATGAATTCATTGAGCTATCTTTAGACTTCAATTTTACCCAGCCTGTTTCAGAGCCTACTCACAGTACTAATATTTTAGATCTTATTCTGACAACAGAGCCACATACCTAAATTCCATTACTGTTTTAGTGATCCCAACTTCCTGCAGTTCTCAATTAATACTCCAGTGAAAGTTCCGGCTGTTCAGCGTAAAATAATTACGGATCACAGCAAGGCAAATTACCATCAAATGAACACTGAACTTGGCATCTTTGTATATAATAAATTTCTTCCCTCATTCACCAATAGGTCTGTTCAAGACAACTGGAATTCATTCAGAAATATTATGGCATTCCTCATAGATAAATGCGTGCCACCACTAACAATCTCTAATGACAAATCCAACCCATGGTTTAATAAATCGCTCAGATCACTCAGAAATAAAAAGAAAAGGTTAGATGCTTCTGCTAAACGTTTATCATCTCCTTTGTCATGGCCCAAGTATAGACTGCTTAAAAAAAGGCTGCTTAATATCTTGCTCTCCTGAACTGAAGTGCCTTGAGTGCAGCAAAAAACAATTTTTCCACTGACCTGTCTTCACATTTGCACACTAACCCCAAAAAGTATTGGCATGCTATTTTGCCTGACTGTGGAAGTGATGTTGTTACATTGCATAACGCTGATAATGTTCCTGTCTCTGCACCCGAGTGTGCTTCATCTTTCAATTCATCCTTTTGCTCGATCTTTGCTAATGAAAAATTTTTTTTTCGGTTCCCTGTGCCGCTGACTTTGAGTATTCCTTCATGTCCTATCAGTGTTGGAAGCATACCTAAACTTATACAGTCTAAAGGTGCCTACTTTATGTAGAATTGATGATATTAATTCAAAGATACTCAAAAATACATCTGCCATGGCCAGTGAAATTTTATTTTACATTTTTCAGCAGTCTTTATCCGCTGGCCTACTTCCCGCTGACTGGAATATAGCAAAGGTTATTCTGGTATTAAATGTGAAGCATTTCGTAGCGACCTTCGGCGACTTTGAGCGTATCTATCCATCTACCTAGCCACCTACAACTTTGTGCTCTCCTGGCCATTTCGTTAATGGGATGTATACGAAATTTGGTATGGCACATGACTGCATGAAGAACATAAATGACTGGTCATAACATGAAAATGCTGACATGCGTGTCATGTGCAGCATGGTTTACATGCCACACTCTTGGTGCTGTTGCAGCCATTTCGTTCAATTCATATGTACCAAAATCGGCATAGCGAGACAACAATGCAGATCCATTTTACGTTCCTGATGCGTGCTTCGCACTTCCTTGATTACCGCTGTACGTGGGATGTGCCCATTTTTTAAAGATGGTAACAAACACTCAGTTGGTAACTGCCACACCATTTCGCTAACATGCATTTGTTGCAAGCTTCTCAAGCTCATCATCGCCTCCCACATGTACTGCCACTTTGAGCCAAATAATTTCTTTCTAAATCAGCATGGTTTTCAGAAAGTGTTGTGCTGTGATACCAAACTTTTTCATTTACATCTGACGGACATAACGGCACGAGTAATAACAAAATTGAAAGAATCTTTCTTGACTATGCGAGAGCCATTGTCCGAGTTGCTCCCCATTGCCTAATAGCTAAACTTACTGCGCTCAGGCTAGACTCATTAGCATTACCTTGGCTTCGAAATTTCTGATCTAATCGACAGCAGTTTGTGTTTGTAAACAACTTTAGCTCCTCTATTTCATTTGTTACATCGGGTGTGCCCCAGAGTAGTATGCCAGGCCCTCTTCTTTTTCTAATTTCTATTAACGATTTGCCTTGCAACATCTCTTCCACAATAAGACTTTTCAGGGATATTGCATAGTCTATAGAACTATTAACTGTCAAGACCACGTAAGTTCACAAAATGATGTTCACTTAAAGGGATTGTCCGGTCAATTTACGAACCAAAAGAAGTCATCTGAAAAGAAAGTTTGTGCTTTATTTTACGTGTAGCCAGCTTGCACTACCAAGGAAATCGTGTAGTCAATTCGAAAATAAATATTAAATCCAGCGCTTTTTGGAAATTCTGCATAGTGAAGCAAAGCGCTGGCCACAGTGAGCGTGACGTCACACGGTACCATGTAGGGCGGTCGTGGCTTTCATGCCATGTGTAAGGGTCGTCAGAATGAGACGGGGAATACGGTACGCCAAGGTAGTCAAATAGGCGCCGGAAAATACGTGCAGCCACGCGGTGAACAGGTGGGGCAGGAGGAGACCATTGTGAGGCTGTATTGTGCAGCTAGTTTGGCGCCCTCACTCCCTCGCCCGCAGCGTGGTGGGCAGCAAGCGTACCCAATGTGTTGTTCACGGTTGTCATTGGTTAGAGCGGCGTTGGGGTGTAAATCGCCGTTTGTGATTGGCTGTGAGAGGTTCAGGGACGGAGCAACCGGCGTATATAAGGTGGCCCCTTTTGCCTGGCAGGAGGGGTCGGAAGCCAGGAGACGAGAAGCAAGACTTGGAAGCGGAGGTTGGAAAGGCTGAAGGTAAGCAGTAGGTTGGAGGGTAGCCCGCAGGTTGGCGAGGACGGAGTGGATAGTGCTAGAGGGGACATCTAGCACGAGTCCGGGTGGTGGTTACGGTCGCAGGAGCAGTGTGATGCACTGGGGTCGGCTCTGTCGAATGGAAGCGATCGTTCCACCAAGGTCCTCCCAACTGGGGTTCGGGCGCGGATAGTACTAGAGGGGACATCTAGTACGAGTCCAGGCGGTGGTTGAGGTCGCAGGAGGGGTGCTATGCACTGGTCGGCTCTGCCGAATAGCGACGGTCCCACCGCTAGGCCCTACCAACCCATGGCTTCACCTAGGTCCTACCAACCGAAGCTAAGTCATCTATGTGTATGTCAAGCTGCATGTACTATCTGTCTCGTATATAAAGTCTCGTGTCGTGTTTGTGTGAAAGGCCGGTCTCTATCTTTCAAGTCGACAACGCGACGGCGGACAGGTAGTAGGAATGCTTCCGTCCATCCTTCTTCGCAGCAGCAATGCTAGCTGGGGGAGCTCGGCTCCAAAAGAAACGAAGAGGAGAAGCAGGAAGGAGGAGAAGGGGGGAACAGAGGACGAGTTCCTCACCACGACAAGGTCACCTTCTCTCCTCTACTTTATCCCTTCCTGAAATTTACTCCATGCATGCACCGTACGTAGATTCACACAATTCGAACCACTTTTAAAGACGATAGTCTTTCTTGGGATACTTCAACGCAGAAATTTTGGTCTGTCTCTGTGTGTGTGTGTCTGTCCTGCTGTTCGATTCAGTAGAATGGCGAAAGTTTAACCCCTTCCTCAACGACCTCCCATCTTGAACTGGTAGCTACGTTCATACTTGTGAAACAGTCGGCCAAAAAGCAAATATTACGCATATCTGAGGTGCAACATCAATACGTAAGTATTATACGGTGTGTTCTTTTAGTAGAAAATACATAGATGCGTAATTCCAAAGACCCTAGTACTTGTTAGAATGCACTAAAAATGCGACGTTATGAACGAAAAAGCGGACGTTTCCTACGCTTCGGTGGATCGATGGATGGATGGATGGATGGATGCTATGAGCGCCCCCTTTGTAACGGGGCGGTGGCATGTGAGCCACCAGGCTCGTAAGAAGACTTAAGAACTTTTCTTTTTCTCTCTCTCTCTTTAAATTTTCCTCATGCCCTTTTAAATTTACTTCACTCAAATCGATCATACTATAGCAAAAAAACGGAAATTCATAGCCCAGTTCCCTGCCCTTATGGCAGAAAGTCCATACTTTTCCCTATCATTATTTTTGTCCGTTCTCTCTAGTTTTCTGCCACCAGTATTCTAACCGTCTCTGACTTATTTCTATCGCGGCTATGTTCAGCTTCCCTTTGTTCGCCCTAAAACCCAAGGCTTCCTGTAGAGTGGTGCCCAAACGCACACCTGGGTGGATGTTTCCGCATTCAATCAGAACATGCTCTGTCGTTTCCCTATCTTCCTCACAGCATGTGCATTTTTCTTCTTCTTTACTGAATTTCGCTTTATAACTATGCGTTCTAAGGCAGCCCGATCTTGCTTCAAACAATAAAGCGCTTCCTCTTGAATTATCATAAAATGCCTCCCTCTTTAAACGGTAAAACGACACGGTGCTGCCACCTACCAGTAGCTCTGCATACTATGCAAGCTTCTTGAGTTTCCCGATATCATGGCGAGATGGCGTCCGTATCTCACGCAGCGCTGCCTCCATTTCATCAATGCCAGCCACATGCGGCCGATTCAACATAGACGGGGCGCTGTCTGAGGCAAGGCAAAACATAAATGGCCCTTTGATGATATAGAACTCACTCTACAAGACATGCCCAGACAACTCAGGGAAAAGATCGACGAGCAGATTGCAGCGGAGAAGCGCCGGCGTGGCGATGCCCGTCGTTTCAAGCGTGCCCAGGAAACGTCAGAGCAACGAGCCCAGCGGCTAGCGAAAGATCGTGAATCGAGGCGCGCCTGGAGGCATCAGGAAACAGACGAGGTGCGCGATGTGCGAATTGTCACTGACCGAGAGGCTAAGCAAGCGTACCCGGCGGCTGAACAGACGCCCGAAGCTCGTGCCGAACCGCAGATGAACCGGGACTCATGTAGTACGGCCGGTACAAGACTATCGTCTTTGGGCGACATTTGCAGCGAAGCACGGAGATACGCGGCCAATTTTTTTTCTTTCTTTTCTAGCTTTATAACTTGGTTCATTCCGTAACGCTGTTAATGTGGAAGGGTGGAAACTCTTTGCAAGTTTCCCAGGGACGAGAAACCACGGGCCGATTGGTTTGCCGCCGTTCGTCACGACAACTGGTTTCCGAACACTCGACGCTCGGTGCACTTTACATGTGTGTCCTGGGCATTGATCGCATTCTCTCGTAAAGTTCTGACGTCGCTGTTAGTAGTAGGGCCGCACGAATAATGTGAACTACACACAGAGGTGTGCTGCCTTCATCAGTCACGCTGAAATTAAAGGGGTCGTGAAACGTTTTCTGAACATTTTGTACTAAGCGCGTATTCGGGATCCTGACCCTCCAGTCAACAATATGCATTGTTCCGTTGCACCGCGTGCGTTGATTTAGAGCGATAAAAAACGCGGTTTCGGTTTCACTGCGCGCGTTCCCCTCAACTCTGCAGATGACGTCATCTTAGTAGCCGTCATACCTCCGAGATTGGCGCGCCCTCGGAGGCCATGGGAAAACAAACCGTGCTGCCGCTTTTCTTCCGAATGGTGACACCGCACGGTTTCCAAGTATTTTCTTCCTTTCTAGCTTTCAAGTAAATCGGCTCCTTTAGAGCGAACGCGAGTTCACTGTGCCTTTGAACTTAAAAGTGTCTTAACTCAACGTCACCAAATAGTACCACGCCGGCCGGTAGTGTCGTATAGTCGTTTCGGGAGCACAAGAAAGCTGAGATTTAAAACGAGCGTTGTTAAATGTGCACTGCATATTTCGCCGAAATATTTCGGAATCGGCTTGTCGAATGCGTATTGAAGCAGTGAAAATTACAAACCAGCATCTCCAAATTCTTTTCACGACCTCTTTAAAGCGCGAGATCTCTGGAGTTTGTTGAGCTCCGAGCATTTCTCTGGCTGAAGCATGTGGTGGACAGAAAAGACTATGTATCTGATGCAGGCCCGTAGCCAGGAATTTTTGTCGGGTAGGGCACACTTGCTGAATGCCGTGACTATTGATAAAAAAAATTTGTTTTCATTATTTATTTTTGGTAAAAATTGCAGTATGTACACTAAGAGACTTTTTCAGTACAACGTTATTAATAGGCTTAAATGTTGCTATTAGCACTACACTACCTTTTTAACACTACCCCACCCCCCACCCCGAACCAAAATTTCGAGAGGGGCCCAGACCCCTAGGACCCCACCCCGATTATGGGCCTGATCTGGAGGGGAGCACAGGTGCGGAGATTTCTCTGGGTAGACGTCTTTAAAGGCGCGTAGTTTAGGTCTGCTAGTGACTGCGACCTCAAGTAAGTTACCATCTAGGCAAAAAAAGTAAAAACCGACGCCGACAAATGCCTCTCACTGCGAAATGTGAAAATGATAATGCATGGAAAAGATTCCGCCGCAGTGTTGTGCTCGTTTCCATGCGCGTAGCCCGGATTTCTAGAACATGCTCATCTGAAACGGCTGTGTTGGTGTCATTCGCACTCATTTGCTTGCTGAAACGCTTACGCTCCCCCGTTCTCATCACTTCGTCTGACCGGCAGGCTTGCTGGCAGGTTTAACGCCAAGCGGAGATTCATACTCTTTATCGTAGAAACCAGTGGTGTCTCTACTTCGCGGCACCAGATAACTATCACAGCTCAGTTTCGTTAATACGTACAGCTCCAAACAGCAATAGAAACATGCAGTGAAAAAAAAAATGAAACTCCAAAAGCAGAGTGCTGTCAGAACAGCGCACCTGAGGCAAAACAGATTGATCTCGAAGCGCAATAACTGCACGCGTAATTCGCAGCTGTTGAAATAATAATGATAATAATGAAACCTTTATTCACATTTGTTTAATCAACGAGGCATGTAGGCGCAAGCAATCAGCACTGTGCAACCAAGTACAGGGCAGACAGCTTCGAGAGTCCCCTGCACGGTTCCGTGTGATGTCATGCTGCAACGGCCGTCGCTCATCGGGCGCTCCGATGGAGTTTCGTAAGCATGCAACTAAAAAGCTGAATAGAACTATCTAAAGCTCCAGTTTGCTCAGAAAAATCCCCCTGGTGTTCCCCACATGCACAAGTACATGTTTACAATATCACCGGACAATCCCTTTAATAAATCAGTGGTGTGACCACTGGCAAATGTCACTTCACGCATCTAAGTGCTGTGTACTCTGTTTCACATGTAAAAGAACAGTTACTCTCCTTACAGAATCTGCTCTGCTGACATTCCCCGCTCATCGACTTACAAATGCCTTGGTGTTCATCTTTGTACTATGTACGCAGTCATTCAATAATTCTGCATTGCCATGCACCATTGCACTACAGAATAACCTTCCGGATGAAATTGTCTCGTTATAAGATCCTGTCAAATTTTGTGAGCAACTGCAAGTTCATATGTTCTCCTGAATTTGTATAATGAAATAAATTTCTTGGTCTCTCATTTTGTATTTCAGTGCATTTGCATAGTGCTTTTTCCCTTCCAATGTTTTTTGTTTCTTCTTTTATTTAGTCTTTTATGCTTTATTTTCTGTAACCGCCCTGCTCAATGCTCCTCTGAGGAGCATGAAGTAACAAGAAGTTGCTCCCCTGAGTAACATGAACAAATCAATAATAAATAGAGAGAGAGAGAACGAAAAAACAAGTCCACTAAAATGAATCCTGGGGATATGCAATTGATTTGTGGGGTTTAACGTCCCAAAACCAGCTCTGATTATGAGAGGCGCCGCAGTGGAGGTCTCCGGAAATTTCGACCACCTGGGGTTCTTTAACGTGCACTGACATCGCACCAGCACACGGGACTCAACATTTCGCCTTCATCAAAATGCAGCCGCCACGGCTGGGATTCGATCCCGCAACCTTTGGATCTGCAGCCAAGTGCCATAACCACTAGACCACCGTGGCGGGGCGGGCGATGCAAGCCGTCTTGCACTGGTTTTTCTCACAGGAACGCACCAATCACCGTGCTGAACCAGTTTTGATCAATATGCACTTGTCTTGTAGGCAAAAAGTGTGGGCTGATCCGGGAGGCAGTGCAGTCAGGCAGTATTTGTGCATGTGTGGCCCAATCCTGGAGGCACTTAATGTATGTGTAGAGTTGTCATGTCAGAAGTGGTTTTAACGAATTTCTGCTAATTAAAGCAATTACAACATAATTATTCCTGCCCCTTAAATTATTCTTATTCACGACAGTTAAATCTGAAACACTTCCGATCAATCATGCACTTGCTTTGGCCTTGTTCTGAGCACTTGTTCGCAAGCGTGACCTTGAAGATGATAAAGTACTGACCGCCCGGGCTCAACTTTCTTACCACCTAAGGAGCTGATGACGGATTTGTAGGGTTTAGCGTCCCAAAACCAGCTCCGAATATGAGAGGCGCCGTAGTGGAGGTCTCTGGAAATTTCAACCAGCTGGGGTTCTTTAACGTGCACTGACATTGCACAGCACACGGGCCTCAACATTTTGCCCCCATCGAATGGCAGCTGCCGCGGCCGGGATTCGATCCCGCAACCTTCGGATCGGTAACCGAGTGCCATAACCACTAGACCACCTAAAAAGCTGCTTAATGGTTAGTAACAGTGCAACAAAAAGGGAGCAGACAGAAGAGATGGCACTCAGTTTATTTCTGTCCATAAAGCTGCGCTGTATTTGAAGGTACTCACTACCACAACAATCCGCCTTCTGCATGTCTGTGTGGCGGCCTCTCGCGGACACGGCACGAAACAATCTGTACGGCGTCGCACCAAACCTGTCGTGCGCTACTGCAGTGTTTCTCTATGGCACAATGTGATCGGGCAGCGACACACACAGTGATCGTTGCGGTTTCTTTCGATTTGAAACGCTGTATGAATTTCTGGGAGGCCTCTCCGGCATGGTGAACACTTACAGCGAAAAGAGCAGGCCATGAGAAAGCCTTGGGTGTCTAAAAACGTTGCAAAATGCCGCCCGAACAGGAAAGGCACGGATGCTAGCAGACGCCGCCCGCTTCCCGCGTGGTCATTTGAGGGGTGGAATCCGGTTTGTTTGAGACCGCGCGCGTAAAAGAAAAAGAGGTGGGGGGTGACTTCTCGTGAAAGCGTACGGCACCTGCCCCTGTCACGTTGTCTACATGCTCGAGAGACGCCAGGATCGCTTTTTCTGACTTTTTGTGTTGTGTTATTTGTTGTTTTGTTGCTTTTCTCTACGTCCCCATTCCGGTTTCTCCCTTCGAAAATGAACCAGTCGTCTTGGTTCGCTCGGTTGAGGTGTCCTCAGTGAGCGACAGTTACCGTGCACTCTTCTGGTGCGCTGAAAGTGAATGAACGTGTCGTGCCTTTTTCAACTCTCCGAAGTTTCTCTCCGATTAAGCCTACAGGGAGATAGCTAGAGCTCAATCCGCGTAAGGTTTGCTGCCAGTAGTGCTTGTTCAAGTCACGGAGCACCAGCATACCTGGCCGGAGTCACGAACGGATGTACAACGAGGCCAGGATCAATGAAAACGCTAAGCGAAGCGCATGTGAAGGAATTAATGGCAGCAACGAACGAGGAATGTTCGGGGATGAGGTGTGTGTGCGTGATCCAGTGTTTAGTGAGTTGAACTCCACGTCAACTTACGGACTTATGTGAAGTATTCGTCCTCCATCATCGGATACAACAGGAAGCGTGCTGGAATAACACCTCTATCTTGCAGGGTACGATTTCGTTATTGGGTTGATCCAAGTGACCATGTGCATTGCCGGATGTCTGTTTTTGCCTATCCGTGTCGTTCTTACATAAATACTGTTTGATTACGGAAGCACGGAGCAATGGTTTCACTGAACTACAAGTTCCGATGTGTTCTTCGCGCGTTCTTCACGGCTAATGCTGTGTCATATACGCGACATTTGCCTGCCTGCACCGTACGATGATGTGAGAGAACTTCATGTTACCAAAAATGTGTGTCTGGATGGCGTAGCGGCCCAGCTGGCGGCGAGTATCATTACTTTCGGTAAAGGGTACAGCGTTCCGCACTGTGCGCCGCTTGCGTCGTCTGCTACGATGCCGTACGGGTCGTTTGCGCCGGATTCGGCGCATGCGCACTCGGACCATGCAAAAGGCGGATTATGCATGGGGCAGTGATATGACAAGCAAATAAACATCAGCACAGGTAGAAGTATGTCTTCTTTTCAATGACAGCAATGGAAAGTGTATTGAAATGATCATCCTTTAAAGAAAGTTTTTGGCTTCAATAATTCCATGTGTGGCACAATCTCTGTGTCTTGGCAAGATGTTACATTCTGTAAACTTTCACCTTTAACACGTTACAAGATGCACACATCACACCACACACAAGGTTATCAAAGCGAAAAGAAGTTTTTTTTATAAAGGTGATCATGTCAGTAGTTCCTCTGTCATGCTAAATGATAAAGAGCTGTACTTAGGCCTGCTCTCATTCACATTTTCTGTGATATTACTGCATTCTCAATAAGGATGTTGCAGCAGTGTTTGACTGCGTAAATAATAAAGGTTTCTGGGAAAAATCCTCTTCGTAGTCAGCGCTCTGTCATATCTTCCATGCCACCCTTACGTTATTGCACAGTAACTATATCAAAATCGCGCTTTATTAACACGCCCAATGTTATTCTTGCAAAGAGCTATCACTGGTATGTGACACTGACAACTTCCATTGGTAGGCTTCCTACTCGGTCAGACCCAACAGCGCAGGTGGTTTCCTTGAGATTCATACCTAGAAAACACATCTTTACACAATGGGGTTGGATGTAGCATGCAAGTGCTGACGTAACTGGCTTGGTTCTTATATGTAGCCTTCATACTTCAAAACCTTAAAAATAATGGCATACCATAGGGCATCCCAAACATTGTGTAGATTCACCAGAAGGAGTTATGGTTTTCAGTTGGTTTGTTCTATCCGAGATAATACAAAAGCCACCCAGTGATAAACATACAAATTTTAGCAGATGAAGATTTTGTAATTCTTGTGATCTGGTGCATTCCAGCTTTTCAGTAACTGTGATAATGCAATGTGTTTTCACGTACAGGTAAAAAAACGTCAGACTTTAACCACGGTGATGTTCAAAAAAAGAAAAAAGTTACAAACTGCCTCTGGAAACCTGCTAGAACCTCAACATTTCTGGCAGAAAAAAAAAAAAAAAAAACATGAACATTCTTGGAGTATAATGGCAATTGATAAAGACAACAATTAACCCAAAAGATGAGCACGAACAAAGGTTGATAAATACTGAATATCGACGTGTTTTATTAATTTTGTCTGCAGCTGTAAATTCCTGAATTTGCAGGTGTTTGGTACAATTGGTTATTTCATCAAAATTCTATTCGGTGTAGTATTCACTCTAAAAATAAAATGATGAAGATTATATATATATATATATATATCATTCAGTTTTTGTTTATTATCTATGTGGTGACCGGTTGTCATACAGGCAGGACCCCAGAGACGATTGAAGGGCTGTTGCAGGGGTTAGCTTTTTTAACAGCATATATTTTTCAGAATTATTTTATTTGACGTCAAGGAAGAAGAAAAATACATGGTAAGTATATACAGAAGGAGGTCCCGTAGTTACAAACTGAAATGGGACCTCCTGTGCGTGGTAACATGGTGAAGAATACAAAATGGCAATACGTGGACTTAATAATTGTGATAGTTAATGTGATACAAGCGAGAAACTAACCTGGAAACAACGTTATCAAGAAGCATGGAACAAGTGAAGGAATGTGTCTTAGTCAATCAAAGTAACACGGATGGGTGGGAGACAAAATGGGATAAACAGTACAGCAGTATGCGAGATAATAAAACTCAAATATACAAAGTACAATAGGCAAATAAGGTAGATCATTGAAAAGGGATTCAAAGACACGAGAGGACAGTAAGATAAGGAAAAAAGTAACGAACGAAAAAAAAGAGAAATAAAGCAACACCTAGCGCAATAAAGAACCAGAATAAGACGAATTTAGCAGAAAGCTCTTGAGTTCGGATCGGAACCTATGAGCATTTAGTAGTTGAGAATGCAATAATTGATTCGCGTTAACATATCGAGATGACAGTGTTATTAGACGAATGGCTCGGTTTTGAATGGCCTGCAATGATGTCAGGTGACTGTTGTACGTATTACCCCATGATTCGATGTTGTAATTAAGATGAGAATGAACGAAAGCGTAATAAAGAGATATGAGAGTAGAAAAGGAGAAATGTAGTCGAGCTTTGATAAGAACACGTATACCATAAGCCATTTTCTTTTTGACATTAGACACTTGAAGATGAAATTTAAGATGGCAATCAAGTTCCACTCCTAAAAACGTACAATGATCAACTGGAGAGATAGTGTGATTGTTGATAGAAATGACTGGATAAAAGTCAGAGGAGCGCTGATGCGAGGTGAAGATGACGAAATTAGTCTTACTATGGTTGATTTGCAGCTTGTTGAGTTCACACCATGTGCAGATTTTCAAAAGATCTTCATTTAGATTACTAATAAGCGTAGATACGCAGCGGTTAGAGTTAAATATTGTCGTGTCATCTGCATAAAGAATACACTTAGACGAGGCGAGGTTAGTCGGCAAGTCATTGATATAGATTAAAAAAAGTAGGGGACCTAATATGGACCCCTGCGGTACACCTATGTTAGTAGTGGCTTCTTTGGAATACGATCCAGCTATATCGACGATTTGTTTTCTATCCTGTAAATAACTGCGGATAAGGAGCAAAGGCGGACCGGTTATTCCAATAGCCTCGAGTTTAGCAAACAGAATGGGGTGATTAATAGTATCGAAGGCCTTAGACAGGTCTACAAATATGGATGCTGCAAATTCACCTTGATCAATCGCCTTTTTCAGGTAGTCGGTAAGTGATATAAGAGCCAGATTTGTTGATAAGCCGGAGCGAAAGCCAAGCTGAGATGGGGAAAGAATACTAAATTTATTTAAATATCTTGTAATCCGCTTTTCGATTATTTTTTCCACAATTTTACCTAAAAATGGGAGAATGCAAATGGGTCTATAATTGTATAGTAGAGCACGATCACCTTTTTTGAAAACAGGCACGACGCGACCACGTTTCAGTTCGCGAGGAAAAACACCAGATTTAAAAACAAGATTAATGATAAAAGAAAGGACATGAGCAATGAACTCTGCAATCATTTTAATATGGTGAGCCTTAATATTATCAAGGCCAGCACTCGTGGCTTTAAGGGACCTAATTATTGAAACCACTTCATCAGGAGTAGTCGGAAAAAGGAAGAATGAATGAGGTAGGCGGTTCAAAGACATATTACAACATGAAGCGGATGCAGGGCCATTTTTAAAGAAGGCATCACAAAAGGCGTCAGCAATATCTAGCGGATTACTGTATATCACGTCGTTATCAACAATTCTCGCAATAGTGTTTTGGTTGCTACGGTTAAGATATGCGTTAACGATTTTCCATTTCTTCGTAGCATTGTTACCACATTCAGCAATCTTTAACTCGTTATAATTCCTCTTCGCACTCCTCAGCTGGGCGGAAAGCGAGTTAGAGAATTTCTTATAACGGGCAAGTAATTTAGTGTTGAAAGGTCGCTTTTTTGTTTTTTATACAAGTTTTCTCGAGACCGCATAGCTTTTAAAAGGTCATCCGTAAGCCAAGGGTTTTGCGGCAATGCTATCTTTTTTTTGCATTTTTGTTTAAGAGTGTGGGAGTTGAAATGAGACGACAGCATAGCTAAAAACTGTGAGAAAGCCTTCTGGGGATCACTGCATGATGTCACTTCCGACCAGTCAGCTTTAGATATGTTATCAATGAGCATCTGTTTATTAAGTACAAATCTGTAGTAAGTAGCGTTCTTTAAAGATAATTGATTTTGGAAGCGTAAAACGATGGGATAATGGTCGGTAATATCAGTAAGAACAATTTCAGCATGCGGTTGCTCAAGTAGGTTTGATAATACATGATCAATTAACGTGCCATCATTACTGGTAGGACAGCGCGTAGGGAGAGCAATCAAACATTCGAACCCATAGCTATGAAAAGTACTAGAATAATTGGCGTAATTAGGTGAAGTTGTATCCAAGAGGTTAATGTTGATATCCCCTAATATTATTACGTTACATTTAGCACGGGATATTTTTTCCATGGCATGATCAAGAGCGCTACAAAAATCAGAAACTGATGAAGAGGGCGAACGGTAAATACAACCAACCAATAAATTCTTGCTGTCAATGTTGAAGACGGCAGAATCGAATTCGATAAAAACCGATTCACAGTTGGGAATGTTTAGTTCGAGGTCATGGCGGCGTTTGTACAGCAGAGTAGATGAAACAAAAATAGCCGCCCCACCGTGAGCACCCGTCACTCTGTGGGAGTACTCAGAACAGTAGGAATTAAAGCAGTATAGGTCCTTGTCATCATAACTAAGCCAAGTTTCGGAGACGCATATCACTGAAAATGTGTTATTGAGTGTAGAAAAAAGGTTCTGAAAGTCGTCGAAATGCTTGCGAAGACTTCTAGCATTAAAATGAATGACTGAATGATAGTCGCGTGACATAAACTTATTCAGCGCGGATGGTGTGAGATAAGAAGCCATGATATATTCAGAAATTGCTAATCGTCTGAAATGGGCACTAGGCAGAAAATATTGGCGTAACTTCTTTTATGGGAAACAAAACCTTGGTTATTTCTTTCTAACTTTTTTCACGATACACTTTTCAGAATCACCGCTCCGAGTCCAAAATCTGACGATAAACTTAATAAAAGCCGATAATAGTAAGCGCGACCACGTGTTCACTCGTATCTGGGTTCACCCAGTAGTTCCATTCAGTGGAAGGAAAACAGTAGAGGAGGAACACTATGAAAGAAAAACAATAGTTAATCAACCACGGTACATCAATGGCCCCGTAGTTATACCGCAGTGCACCGTGATACGCGCAGAGGAAGACGCAGCGCCCGTTTGGTTCAAACCACGCGCCAAACAGGGCCACGTGTTCGCAATGCACCCGTTCAACTAAAAAACCAACGAAAGAAAGCGTCCCCACATAACATCATGGTCGCTACGCTAACAAAACATCCCGTATTGTCTATTAGAAGAGAAGGAAAAAAGAAAACTATTATGCTTACCAGAGGACTCATCGAGCCATGCACATCGATCGGAGACCGCTAGTCCTCTGCTCATTTTGAAGTCCCTGAAATAAAAAAACAAACAAACTTAAGTAGCACCAACTACGCCTCTTCGCCTCTAATCCTCGCCCAGCATCTGTAGTAAGCACGGTCACGCGAACGCCGTGCACCGGCTGATAATAAACAAAGCATAAACAAAGAGCAAGTGTACGTACAATCTGCGCGTTGTCTACAGGCGCGGAGGAAAGAATTCAGGCATGTGTTGAGGCAGTTCAGCCAACACCAGCCAGGTGGTGTTGGTCACTCTACTACGACGCCGATTGTGGGTGCAACGGCGCTGTCTTCGGGAACGACAATGCAAAGCGCATTGCTTGCAAGCGCGGGCCCATATAATTCTACTCGCGTCATCACCTGCTTATTATTTTTGTCGTTGCAAGTGCCCTTTTTTTTTTTATAAAGGTACCTATATCAGGTATACGCTAAAGATTTCATACATAAATGCAGAGCGAGTAATTTGTTCTATAGACCGGATGGATGGATGGATGGATGCTATGAGCTTCCCCTTTGTAACGGGGCGGTGACATGTGCGCCACCGATGGATGGATGGATGGATGCTATGAGCTTCCCCTTTGTAACGGGGCGGTGACATGTGCGCCACCAGGCTCGTAAGAAGCTTTAATAACTTTTTTTTTTCCTCTCTTTGAATTTTCCTCATGCCTTTTAAATTTACTTCAATCAAATCGATCCTGCCATATCGAAAATGGAATTTCATAGCCCAGTTCCCTGCCCCTTATGGCAGAAATTCCATATTTTTCCCTATAATTATTTTTGTCCGTTCTCTCTAGTTTTCTGCCACCAGTATTCTAACCGTCTCTTACTTATTTCAATCGCGGCTATGTTCAGCTTCCCGTTGTTCGCCCTAAAACCCAAGGCTTCATGTAGGGTGGTGCCCAAACGTACACCTGGGTGGATATTTCCGCATTCAATCAGAACATTCTCTGTCGTTTCCCTATCTTCCTCACAGCATGTGCATTTTTCTTCTTCTTTACTGAATTTCGCTTTATAAACACGCGTTCTAAGGCAGCCCGATCTCGCTTCAAACAATAAAGCGCTTCCTCTTGAATTATCATAAAATGCCTCCCTCTTTATTTCGTTTTTGCCCTCTCGGTAGTTATTCAGAGTCGGTTTTTTTTCCATCGCTGCCCTCCAGTAAATCTTCTCCGCCTCTCTGACTTTTCCCTTTACGCTCTTTGTTGTCAGTTCTCTTAGAGCCGTATATTTACTGGTGAGCTTCCTAGTTCTCTTTCTCCACTGCGTGTCAACGCTCTTTCTATATAAATAGCGGAACACCTTCACTGCCCACCTAACCTCTTTCATATTCCTTAGCCTTTCTTCAAACCTTATTTTGCTCTGCGCTTCCCTTGCCTCAAAACTCGCCCATCCCATATCGCCCTTTACAGCCTCGTTTGTCGTTTTCCCGTGAGCACCCAAAGCGAGGCGTCCCACAGTTCTTTGATTCACATCCATTCCCGATTGTATCTCTGGCCTCATGCACACCACTGAGTTCCCAAATGTAAGCCCCGGTACCATTACCCCTTTCCACAGACCCCTAAGCACCTCGTACCTATTGTGTCCCCATAACGCTCTGTGCTTCATTATTCCTGCGTTCCTCTTTCCCTTTGCTGCCAAGGCTTTTTCCTGTACCTTCATGTATGTATCACCCTCATTTACCCATACGCCAAGGTACTTGTACTCGCTTACTCTCGGTATTTCTTGGCCCTGTATGGATACCGCCTGGTCGTTGGGATCATTGAATACCATCAATCCGCATTTTGTTACACTAAATCCTAGTCCTAGATTCTCGCCTTCCTTCCCGCATATATTCACCAGCCGTTGTATATCATCTCATAGGTACAAGGTGCTCGAGAAAGCATTGCCAAAAATGTGTGGAAGCGTTTCCATCTGTAAAAGGCCGCGGTACAATTCATTTCGTTTATGAGCCCGCTTACGTCTGAAACTTCACTAAACTATGTCCGAAAAACTCGGGTGGCGACGCGTGTAGCGCGCTACAGTTCTTGCCTTCCAGGCCGTTGATTTGAGCTCAATAAAAAATGATCCTTTCCATATTCCACTCTATAAATAAATGAAGACATAAAAAATTATTCGCCTGTCCATTGTTGTTACCACCATCACTTTATTTTGGTAAGATGGGAAGTTCAAAGGCGGAACTATATTTGAAGCTTCTCGGAGGTACAGTGGCTGGCGGCTATAAGGAGAAGGGCGTGGAGAGGCTTCACTGCAGACTTTAGTTGTATCCGACTATTGGCCTCGAGATCGAACGCACTCGGCGCGTAGCGGCGAGTGGACGAAGCTCCCAAGTGTGGATAGCTCCTTGCGTCGTCTGCTAGCTAGTGCGCTTTTACATGAGCGCGTATGTCACACATGTCCGGCCATATGTTTGTTCCCTGAGCCGATGCAGTGTTGAATGCTTTCATCTATTCTTATTCAAGCATAAAAGTATTAGTTTGGCACTGCGCTGCAGTCTTTCCTCCTCTAAAATCAGTGAGCACGTGTACCTGTGTCGGGAGCGCTGGTAATGTCATCGTCGCACCTCCGGTTCGGCACAGCTATTTCAGTTGGGATGCTGTTGTGCATTTCAAGTATACGGCAAAGTGCACTTAGCTTCCTTGTGAATAAGACAAGAGGGGGGGACCAACGTGTAAATTCAGTACTGTAGCGATATCATCTCGCGATGTGCGATTGTGAGCATGATTGTGAGCATATGCGATTGTGAGCAAAAAGTTTTCCGGTTGAAAAACACACATTTTTTATGGTCATAAAAAATAAACCTTTTTCTAACCACGGTGATGCAAGTCATCGAGTATTACGATTACGTAATGTAGGCGTGTGTCAAATATCGTGATAGTACTCAAGCGGTGTATACGGTCACGTAGCTTGACTGATTGAGCCAGTTAGTCAAGCTGAAGTACCTTACGGTTAATGGAACACGACATACAAGGCATTTAAACGCAAGTATGCGTGCAAGTAATACAGCGGAGTACACAAGCTGCAATTCCAACTCAATGCCTGCAGTAACAGCCCCCTTTTTTTGTTGTGTTGCTGTAGCCAATAGTGAAAAGTTAGCCAGAACTCAATACTAACTCTTTCAGTCGCGGAACAGCAATTCCACCACTGTAGACAGTAGAGCACTTAAGTATGGTGAAAGGAAAATAGACGGAGAAAACCAGGAAGTCAAACTGCGAGGGTGGGTGACGTAAGTGCATCGTTTAATGGCATATCACGCTTCCTTCACGTGCAATAAAAAAGGTTTGCGTAATTACGGCACTGACGTGAGATTGAAGGACGCATGTATTACAGTTTGACTGCAATTAATGCTTTTATTTAGCTAACAACTGACTGAAACCACTCATAACAGAGCGCCACTGTGTAGATTTGAGTGCGCGCCGGCGAACGTCTATCCACACTCAGGCGGTGACAGTGCGGCCATCAACATGTCGATCTCGAGGCCAATAGTAAGGAGCACGGCGCAGCGTCCGTTGGGGAAAAGAGGATAGAAGGGTGCCAAGTACAGGAACGTTGACGGTTCCGGAAATATTGACGCTAAAGTTCTTTGAAGGGCGCCACATTCCATTGTGCCGTTGAACTCGAATTTTCGCATCGTTTTTCAGCGCTCCTAACGCAGCGCCCGCGCATGCCCGATCGGGAGGATTACGAAAGCTGATGTCTCCGACCACGGCCTCCGTGATTCCGCGCGTTGATTTATTTGTGGTGTTTAACGTCCCAAAACCAGCTTTGATTATGAGAGACGCCGTAGTGGAGGTCTCCGGAAATTTCGACCACCTGGGGTTCTTCAACGTGCACCGACGTCGCACAGCACACGGGCCTCAACATTTCGCCTCCATCGAAATGCAGCCGCCGCGGCCGGGACTTTTACGTTCGTCAGGCAGTCGTGTTGTGCCATAGCAATTTTGGCATACATCCCTTTAAGGAAACGAGTGGCATGTAGATCATGCCGCTAATGACATGCATTTCGCCATTTTCATGTTATGACCTGTCATTTATGATCGTCATGCAGTCATGTTGTGCCAAGCCAATTTTCGTATAGGCTCCGTGCAGTCGAGTTTTCCATGTGCGACATCAGCGCCAGAATGCACTGCCTGGCGGAGAGAAGCAAGATTGGGCAGACTGTGACAGGGAAATACGCGAACGCGATGTGCGTCTCCCCGTCCCACTTTCTTTCGTTTTATTTCGTTTGAGACGCGCGCTCCAAACCTGCGGCAAACTGTTGCAAAGGGCGACGCCGCGAGCGTTCGTGTGGTTCGCAGCACGCCCCGAAAGCAGCGAAGAAACGCGCGCGTCGCTGTCGCCTCGGTTTCCACCGTGCGCGACTGAGCCGTCCGACGAGAGCTACGTAGCGCCCTCTGGTCAGTATAAGGAGCCCATACATCCCATTATAGCGCCAGGACCATGGCATGTAAATCATGCCGGTCATGACACGCGTGTCATGATTCTAATGTTATGACCTCTCATTTACGTTCGTCATGCTGTCGTGTTGTGCCATAGCAATTTTGGTATACATCCCATTAACGAAACGCTTGGCATGTAAGTCATTCCGCCCATGACATGCATGTTATGATTTTCATATTATGACCTGTCATTTATGTTCATCATGCAGTCATATTGTTGCATACCAATTTTCCTACGCATCCCACTAACGAAACGGCCAAGAGAGCACCAAGACCGTGGCATGTAAATCATGTCGCTCATGACTTGCATGTCATGATTTTCATGTTAGGACCTGTCATTTACGTTCACGATGCAGTCATCTTGTGGCATGCCAATTTTCGTATACATCCCGTTAACGAAACGCGTGGCATGTAAATCATGTCGCCCATGACATGTATATCATGATTTTCATGTTGTGACCTGTCAGTCATGTTCGCCATGCAGTCATGTCGTGGCCTACCAATTTTCGTATACATCCTACTAACGAAACGGCCAAGAGAGCACCAAGACCGTGGCATGTAAATCATGTCACTCATGACATTCATGTCATGATTTTCGTGTTATGACCTTTCTTTTATGTTTGTGATGTAGTCATGTTGTGGCATGCCAATTTGCGTATGCGGCCAATTAACGAAACGCGTGGCATGTAAATCATGCCACTCATGACATGGATATCATGATTTTCATGTTATATGACCTGTCATTTATGTTCGCCATGCAGTCATATTGTGGCATACCCATTTTTGTATACATCCCATTAACGAGACGACCAGGAAAGCACCAAGACTGTGACATGAAAATCATGCCGCTCATGACACGCATGTCATGATTTTCATGTTATGACCTGCCATTTATGTTCGTCAGGCAGTCATGTTGTGCCATACCAGTTTTCGCATACATCCCGCTAGCGAAACGGCTAGGAGAGCACTAAGACCGTGGCATGTAAATCATGCCACTCATGACATGCATATCATGATTTTCATGTTATGATCTGTCATTTATGTTCGTCATCATGATGTGGCATACCAATTTTCGTAAACATCCGATTAGCGAAACGGCCAGGAGAGCACAAATTCGTAGGCGGCTAGATAGATAGATAGATAGATAGATAGATAGATAGATAGATAGATAGATAGATAGATAGATAGATAGATAGATAGATAGATAGATAGATACGCTCAAACTCGCCGAAGTTCGCTAAGAAATGCTTCGCATTTAATATGCGTATGTGTTCAAGACTGGTAGCTATTAGCAGAGCTAGGCAACGATTAACTGCCTGAAACGGGGCTGTTCAGTGGTTTTTTTTTTTTACGCGAAAGCATTTGTTGGCTAGGTTGCCCGAGAAACGCGATCTAGGGACTTTAGGTTGCCCTGCCCGGCTAGGATGCCCTGCCCGGAAAGCACGTGACCTCTCCCATCGGGAGTGACGCCGTCGCCAAAACTCGCCGCAGCGGCCGTCGGCGCGTGCTTTAAAGGGGCACTGCACCAAATTGCGACTAAGGATAGCCTGAGAGATCGATTTCGTGGACTAAAGTGTCATCACCAAATCTCATATGGCGAAACACAGCCGAGGTAATTTAAAGACTATTGAATTTCGCATGCGCAGTGGCGCCTAGAAGCGCGTCGCGACTCGACAGCAGCAAAGGTACTGAAGGGGAACCCCACTTCGCGAGTACCACGCGCAGAGTCCGAGAGTTAGCTAGCAATGAGACGTCATAGCCCCTTGCTTATTCGTGCGCTGCGTAGTAGAATGCCGGCTACGCCGATTCTGGAATTGGTTGCATTTATACTATGGTGGTCCGGCATACAAGATTAATCCCTTTGGTTCTTTTGAGCGAGAGGTCTTCGGAGTTGTCTCAAGGTACCAAAATTTATTGAAAAATCATGTCTGTACCAACGAGCCCGATTCCCAAGTTAGCTTGCAGATTCCGTATCCTCACTGTCAAAACATATTTGCAAATTTATGCGTCTTCACAGAGGCGATCACACTTCGTATTCTGCACTGAAGCGTTAAAATTTTTGATGAGCCTTGGTCTCGCATATACAGACCTCAAGTTTTGTTTGTGCAGAATCAACTAGAGGCTTTAGATGTTAACATTCGCGATATCGTCTCAACGGATAAACCATTGGCCAATGCTAAAATTGAATTGGATAATATATTCCCTTCTAATGCCAAACTCCTACCTTCCAGATATTTAATAGGTTTATTAGAAGATCATTTATGTCAATTGGGAATTGAGAATATAATTGCGACGGATGCATCCATGCGTGAGGAGAAAGCGGGAGTGGGCATTTTTTCAGAGACTTCCTCCTGGTCATATACCTTGCGCCTCCCGGATTATACACCTATATTTGTAGCAGAGCTCTTAGCTATTCCTTTAGCCATTCGCAAACTTCCTGTACAAAATTCGGCAGTTGTTATAGTGACTGATTCGCTTTCGGTATGCACATCCCTCGCTTCAGCTTCTCATTCCAAGTCTTCTGTTCTAAACACATTCATATCATTAATTCCTCCCCACGTGCGTGAAGTGCGATTGGTGTGGGTGCCGGGCCATCGTGGTATATTTATAAACTAGGTAGCTGATGTTCTCGCGCGGTGGTCCCTAGATGGGCCGGTAATGTCACTGGTGCCTACTACTGCCTTTGTTACTTTGTCGAGATTCCGTAAGTACTCCTTACTTCAAGATTCTTTAAAAATGAAGTTACCATTTGAAGAATATGGACATCTTTCTTTTGTTTGGGATAATAAGTGGTGTCCCTCTCGTAAACTGGAAGTGGCAATAACAAAATTTCGCTGTCGTATCCCTCCATTGAATTTTTATTTACGCAGGTCTGGTCTTGTGCCATCTCCGCTATGCTGTTATTGTCGAGAGCCTGAAAACATTGATCACTTTTTAATTACCTGTCAGCGCTATAGTAGTCAGAGGAAAAGGCATTTCGAAATTTTATTCAGGAATTTAAACATTCCCCTGAATTCTCAGAACTTTCTTTCCTTTGGAGCGTCCTCACTAGGTTATAGCAACAGGAACGTCTGCTTAGCCATGTGCAATTTCCTTCGTGACACAAAAAGAATTCATTGCTAATCATCATTTCATCCAAATCTTCGTACCTCGAAATTGCTCCCACTAGTTGATTAAACCTCAAATTTTTTTATTATGGTTCATTTCTATTATAAATAGTCTATCATTTAACATTTCATTCTTACTTACGTTACCGATTCTTTATTCTTCCTTTGCTTTAGCTCAATTTTTTTCCCTCTTTATATTAACCGCCGGCTTCATGGCCAATCCCCCGTAGTGGGCAAGAGCCAAACTTCAAGGAAAAAAGGAAAGAAAAGAAAAACAACCCGCGACCTCTGTGCTCGCCTCAACTCCTGCCGAGGACACTCCGTCGACCTCGGCTCCCTAGAGCGTGCCGGCCACCATCTCCGGCACATCACCGACTCCTCCACAGCGTCGTCCCCCCTCCCCAGAATGCTGCTGCGGCAGCCCAGCATAGGGCAGCTGTATCGGCGACTACGGGGAAGGCACGGAAGCGACGGAGGCGGCGCAAGGCAAAGCGGCCGCGGCAGCAGCAGCCCCGCGTCCCGAGGCAAGTCACGAAGGACCCGCCGACCACCCCCGCAAGCCCCCCGCTCGTTGAGGATGATTACCACGTCGTCCTCTCCAAGGCAGCTCGCCGGCGAGCGAGGGCAATAGAGGCCGCAGCCTTTCTACCTGACCCAGCGGTCGCGCGAACGGCGCTCTTTCGTCCCTCAGCACCCGGCGGCACTTTTCGAGGTACGCCTCGTTTGACGCTTGCGGCGCCTCTCTCCTCGCGGCCCGGTGTGGCGGCGGTGCGCGTCAACCATCGCCGTAACATCGTGGCCGCGGATGCGTTGTCTGCCGAGTGCCTTGAAGATCTCATGACGATTACAGAGCTCCACGGCATCCCCGTCGCAGCCTGGAAGCCAGCAGATCGCCGCGCATGCACCGGATTCGTCTACGGCGTAGACTGCGATTTCTCCGACATCCAGCTGCTTGAGGCCATCACCGCGATTGCCTCTGTGCTTAGCGTGACTCGCGAGGACTGAACTGTGAAACTCCGGTCTGCCGGCACCGTTCCCCCCTGAGTCCGTGCTCATCTACAAGATGCCTTTCCGGGTTCGCCCGGTGAGGCCTCGCCCCATTCAGTGCCTCCAGTGCGGCCGCTTCGGCCATGTGACCCCCTCGTGCCCACGCCCTGAGGACTGCTTACGCTGCACCCGCAAGCGTCCCGTCACAACGGAATGTACGCCACGGTGTGTGAGTTGTGGTGGTGGCCACCCCGCTAACACCCCCACCTGCCCCAGATGGCAGGAGGAGAGACGGGTGGCCACACTCGTCGCATTCGCGCCGATGCCAGTGTCCCGACGAGCCGTTAGGGCAGCCGTGCGAGAGGAAAATCAAGCCCGCTCGTATGCAGCTGCCCTCAACCACGGCCGGTCTGGACGCGCGCGCTCGCTCTCTCTTTTACGGCCTGCGCACGGGGGGCTGTTGCTACCTATCGCCGCAACTTGGCGGGGGCGCTCCGAGCCAACCCTCTCTAAACCAGCTCCCGGCCGTTGCGGAGGCTAGCGCGCGATGGGAATGCTCGGCGTCAGACTTGCCGTGTCACTTTCTGAAGCTCGTCTATATGCTATGCGTGGTACCAATGCGATGAGAATACGGTAGCAAGCATATATATGGCAACTCTGGTGCTTTCCGCTTTTCCGAGGGAGAGGCACAAGCCACTGATTTGCCCGCTTCTGCCGCTCGTGAGAGCACTTAGCGATGCGCGTCGCGCTCAGAAGGCTCGGCCGCATGATTCGTCACCGACCGTCAAAACAAATGACACAAAACATTCTTTTTTGAAAGAAATTGGTTTCCAAAACGTTTACGTCAAATGCACATATGCCAACTATTAATGAATGTACTCGAAAATGATAAAATATGGTCATTTTTATTCAAGCTGTCGCAATTCTTGCTTTATTATTAAAATAAATACCTCGAAAAGGGGAAAGTCACACTCCCCACAAGTAGCCGTGAGTCGCAATCACAGCAGAAGGAACATAATAATAATAATAATAATAATAATAATAATAATAATAATAATAATAATAATAATAATAATAATAAAACTCGCACCACACCACGCTGAGTCCCTGGATGCATATAAATTCCCAAGCTCTCACGTGTCCAGACGCGGTCTTCAGCGTGCAAGTAAAGAGATGAGAAAAATCTTTTTATGCACTAACGTACGCCGCAGGCGAAGAAAAATAAAGAACTTTCACAGAAACCGTTCAGCATAATACAGAATGTTGTCCTTGGTACTAAAATAATATAATGCACAAGAAGAACTGAAAAAGAAAAGAAAGCACTGCTGGTAAAACACTGTCGTGATGCTTACAGCTAGTTTAAAGTAGTCACATCGTTCACAGCCGTAAATGTGTCCGCGTGGTCTTGTGAATATAGCCAGAAGGCTTGTCATTCTGATCTGTTAAATTTTGTGTAGTTCACAAGAAGAATCCGGAGAAACTTTTCAGAGATGATGTGCGCCGACACTCTGGCGTGACTCTTGTCCACACCTTCCGGACAGTCCAGAAGCGGCGAATCTTCAAGATATGACTGAACAGTAAATTGCAGTGTCTCGAGGATTTTCTTTCGGTAAAGATATTTCACTGCCTTCTCGAAGAACGTCACAATCTCATATGATGGTTCCGGGAAACATTTTGACAATCACACAATTGAGCGGTTCGCCACAAGGCTAAGCAAATCCGTCTCATTGTAGAAACTAAGCAGAAGGACGCACTTCGGGACATCTGCATCAGCATGCCGTCTATCATCCGAAAACTGCGTTACGTTTATGAAGGACGCCGTGGTGGAAGGGTCCGGCAATTTCGACCACCTGGTAATCTTTAGGGTGCACCTAAATCCAAGCGCACAAGCCCCAAGCATTTTCGCCTCCATCAAATATAAGATGGTCAAGTTTGACCAAGCAGCCAACCCATTCTTGTTGCTAGTAGCACTGAGTGTGCCTCTTCTTTTGCCGAATGCATGAGTACCTAGAAAGCCAGACTGTCCCCACACGCACCTCTACTGCTTCCACCGCTTTCTACGTGCGGAAAAAATAATTAGCACGGTAAAGTGGCCGGGAACAGCTGGTTTACCATACGAAGCGCATGCAGAGCAACGCGCTTTGGGGGGTTGGCTCGCGACGCCCTCGCGCGGAACGCGCCGTCGTCCTGTATAGAAACAGATCCATTGTAGTCGTGGCAGCTGCTCAGGCCGTAAAAGAGAGAGCGAGCGCGCGCGTCCAGACCGGCCGTGCCTCAACACGGTGAAAACTCCGAAACAACGAGCACAGGAACGCCTGCCCATCGCTCCCCCTCCAAACCAGCTAGCCCCGCCCCTTCGGCTCCGCCGGCTGCTCCGCCCACTGCTGCCCCGTCGACCGCGCCTTCGGCGCGCTCTCCCACCGAGCGTGCGCCGACTCCTTGCAGCCCTCCTCATGCTGAACAAGCAAGCCGCACCCCACTGGGCCCAACGTTACTAGAGTAAACTTTGACTGGGCCTTCCTGCTCCTTTGCCCCCTGATGAAGACAAGGACGCCTTCATCCATGAGCTCCTCGCCGTGTTGAGCATCTTCGTTGATTTCATCCCGCTGGACCACCCCGTGCGGGAGACGTATCTGGAGATGTTCAACGCGGTATACATCCCCTAGCCGAGTGATTAACCGTCACCGGCGGCGGAAACGCCAGTGTTATCGTGCGGCGGCGTGTTGTGCTTGAAGTGCTTCCTCCGTTGACGAACAGAAACCCACTTCTTTGCTTCCCTCCTTCCTACACTTTTATCTCTCTCTTTTAATTCCCCACCCCATTCCTGTGCCAACCTGTTGAGGTGTCCCTTTAAGACCTTTCCATCGGCACTCTCGCACCGGCGAGCCGGAACCTGTTTTTGTTGTCTGCTAGCGCGCGGGGCCTCTCCGGACCACGCCCCCTTTTTGGGCTGTTTGTTGCGCCGAGCCGCCCATACGTTTTGCCGCGCTTGCACGGTGCGCGCGCTGTTTTTCGCTCACTAGAGCACTTTAAGATGTCCTTTAAGAACAGCCTATCAACAGGGCATCACTGCATTGTTTACGGTTGCACCTACAACCAAAAGAAAAGAAATGCTGCTCATAAACATCTGTGCAGCAATCACGTTACGCACTGGCGTACTCGTGCCAAAACGCCGCACCGCGCGCTCATGTTCCCACAGTCTAAAGGGGCGCCCACACTACCGGCAAGCTCGCCGTAACGGCGCGCCGGCCTCCGGAGGTTGGAGACAGCAGCCGAGTGAGCGCTGTCCACACTGCACACCGGCGCGTTTCACCGGCGCGGCAGTCACGTGACACGAACAGACGGCGACGTTGTGCGCGCTTCGAGTCTCGCACAGTCGTTGCATGGTCGTGTGGAGGCGACGTTTCACTCGATTTGCGTTGTCTACGCGTCGACGCCGCGAACTTAGTCGGGGCTGCTTTTTTGTGTGACAAATTGTGAAGCTGTGGCGCCTGATGACGGCACGAACACGGATATCTCGTAACGACGGTGGATGTAATCACCTGGTGTGCTGCCTCCTACTACGACATCGGCGTACTCTTTAGGCACGACACCGAATGTTTGAAACGGAACCAAGCTGGATATATCGAAACATCGACGACCGCTGAAGTTTAGTTCTGCTGCTCGACTTGATTGAAAAACAGCGCTGTGCGTGCAGTAAGCGGTGTCGTCAAGCGGTGTGTTCTATACATGCAGGAAAGTGCTGATCGCAAAAACAAAACCACGTGCGTCTGTGTGTTCGTGTCGCTATTGTAGGTCTGTGTGAGCCACGATTGCGCACTGAAAGGTAAGTGCCACACGAGCTAGTGCGCTGTCTCCTAGCATGCTGTCTCTTGTGGGCTAGAGCGACCAGTTTTTCTTTTTTCCGGCGCCACACCGGTGGCCGCTTCATGTGGTCCGATCGTCTTCAAATCTAATTTTACGCCGCCGATCACTTGCTCTTCTGAATTTCGTAATAGCATGGTGACGTACAGCAAATACTGTTTCCAGCACCCCGAGCACAATATCGCGGCACGGGCAATTCCAATGTTACAATCTGCATGTACTTTTCGTGTAAATAAATTCTTGATCAACATTATTTATGTGTCTATATATTTGTAATCTGGGTTTATTTTATCCTAATAAAGCGGGTACAAACGTCTCTGAAACACTCGTTGTGTGGAATTTTCTTTTGCGAAGTCGAGGATCGGGTACGAAGAAAAAATGCGAACCGCTGCCAGGCTGACGACGCCGTCTCGGCGGCTCGCGAGTATGGTCATAGCAACCAACCCTCGGTCGCCGATTGGTCACATCGCCGCCGGCTGCCGGACAATTTGGGTCTCGGCACCAAATTCTCCGGCAAGCTCTCCGGCGAGGAATACTTACCGTTTTTGAGGACTATCGCCGTCGCCCGGCGAGTTCAGAACGGCGAACGGCAAGCTGCTTTGCCGGTAGTGTGGGCGCCCCTTAACGCTGGTGTCGCCGACACCCCCTCAACCCTAGTCAGTGCCGTTCTTAGCTGGCATATGGCGCGAAGTTCCCAGATTTCTCCTTTAGTTCTCTCTCCATATATACTCGATTCGCTTCAACCATGAGAGCTATATACGCGTTTCAAGGTACCAGCAAAGCAAGGGGTTTTAGTACGGACATTCCTTTTTCTTTTTTGTTGTTCTTGTCCTTGCTGCTGTATGCCTCCGGCCTGTGCTACGAGCTTTTCACTTACTTATTGACTTTCAGCCTGTATAGCAGCAGCCAAGAAACTGTCTGTCTCCTCTTTCTTATGCGAGCCGCCGTACGCATATTCCCGGAACCTTTGTCGTTTGTTGGAAGGAGGCTCTACGCTTCTCTCTCAGCAGTCCTACATGTCTTTCTAGTGTGTTCTGGTACTTTTATGCATATACTTTAGGGACGAAGGCGTTTACTCTCGCGTGTTTAATATGCCATGCACCTAGCTGACTTGATTTGTGGGGTCAGGGTGCGCACAGGTCCTTGAAATCCTGGAAAACCCTTGAAATCGAAAATTTCGTTTTCAAGGCCTTGAAGATCCTGGAATTTTGTTTCAGTCCTTGAAAATCCTGGAATTTTGGGGATTTTCACACGGTCCGATTGTACTACTCGCAATTCACGGCACTTGAACCCGTCTGCGACGAACTTCATTGGATATCGCGTTCCGCGACGCCGCGATCGCTAAGTCAAACAGGGCCAAAACGCCTGTACTCAATGGATCGAGGCATGCGTGCGCCCGCAGCACCATTTCTTTAAGGGGCGAAGCTCCTTAAAGCGGCACCCGTTCGTCCCTCGTCGTAGTGCGTAACCAGTCTTACGCTTTGACCTCCAAGGTGGTGCCGGTGGGAGATTTCTCCTGTGCGTTGTTGAACAATAAAAAATTCGCAGCGTGCGCGTTAACTAAAAGCCGAATTCTTCTGTCTCTCATTCCCCATTAGCAGCCATTGGCAAGTTCCAGTAGGAAACGTTAGTAGAAGTAGAAGTGTAAGTGTTAGCTAAAAGCCGACTTCTTCTGTCTCTCATTCCCATTAGCAGCCATTGTTTACCTCCAAGGTAGTGCCTGGTGAGATTTCTCCTGTGCGTGATTAAACAATAAAAATTTTGTTCAAAACGCCGTTGATTGATGAAATAAACCAACGAAAGACGCCAGATGTTTTCTAAAAGCAAAAGGAAAAGACGCCAGATGTTTCTAAAGCAAAACGAAAAGACGCCAGCTGCTTAACGAAAGACGCCAGGTGTTTTCTAAAGCAATGGTTTTATATTCAAGACCATATCGCGATACAGGTTTGTCAATCGTTTCACGTCAATTTTATCGGGCGAATTAACGGAAGAAATTTCACGGTTTAACCGATGATTACTTCCAGGAGCTTCGCCCAATCTCATCATCATTCACCTCGTGGATCTGCCGTCAATTTTTATCTGTCTTGCTTTAGCTACTGATGTCAACAATGCGGGTGTACAATGGGCTATAACATCTTGAGCTCTCCGGAAAAAGAAAGCTTCCCAAATGCGCTTACTGCGGTGTTTGAAAAGTGTTCTTGCGGCTTCGCTTCTAGCGGTATCCCTCGTAAGCCCGATAAAGCAAAAAAAAAAAAAACTACAGCGCACTTTCACTAGCCTCAGCATCATCTGCAGGCCACATTGCGCATTGTATACTTTGCCAGCGATCAGTGCTTGCTCCGGTGCCATCAATGGTGTTTGGTTTTCCACTTGTTGGTTGCGGTGCGCATTGTGATCGCATGATCGTGCCAAGAAAATGCAAATCAAACAAAAAGGCGCTTGGTTATGGAGGAAGTTGAATGCATGCAGCTGAAGAGAAAGAAACTTGAAGTTGTTGCTGATTTGGTAACCTCTGCTGATGGCTTTGCTGAAAAGGCAGAAGTGACTGGCGACATCAGACATGTAAAGTCGAACAGCCTGCGAAAGTCAAGACCGAAGAACTTGACAGCATTAAGATTCAAATAGAAAAAAACAAAAAAAAAAACAAAAAAAACTGAAAGACCTGCCTTGAGCTTCAGAACTTGTAGTCTAGTGAAACTGTGCAATAAGTGAACAGAATATCCATTGTTCCGTGCAATAAAATTTACTGTGAACTGCAATCGTGTTCTTTAATTTTTGTGAAAGGTCCTCGAAAAGTCCTGGAATATTTCTCTTGGAGTCCTGTACGAACCCTGCGGGTTTAACGTCCCAAAGCCAGCTCTGATTATTAGAGACCGTATAGTAGAGGGCTCCGGAAATTTGGCCGCCTGGGGTTCTTTAACGTGCGCTGACATCGCACAGCACACGGGCCTCAACATTTCGCCTACATGGAATGCGTCCGCCGCGGCCGGGATTCGATCCGGCGAACTTCGGATCAGCAGCGGAATACCGTAGCCACTAGAACGCCGTGGCCGGGCATCCACCTAGCTAACAACAACAACAACAACAACAACAACAAAATCATGCAGAGCGAACGAGCGTGCGGGTCGGTCCTGCGCATAGCAAGCCAGGCGGGCGTGTTTTGCTGCAAACGTGATCCAGCACATCCCGCGACGCGGACGCTTCGTCCCCCCCCCCCCAAAAAAAAACAGGGAAAAAAAAGGGGGAGGGGAAACTCGACGGACGTCGCTAATGTATACAAAGCTGCGAAAACGGACCCGAATGAATGTTTCTCAACCATGACTGCGATAAATGGGAAACCCGACCAGAACAAGAAAAATCCAGGTCTCACGCACCGTGGGAGCCGATGTTATGCCAAGATGTCAGCGAGGTTTGTATGTTTTAGCTAACGTTATTAGGTAGATTTAGTATTGCGGAAAATTTTTGCGTTAGCGCTTGCGAGTCACGCTCGCTAAATTTTTGCGGAGTTCTATTCGATAGCGTTCCATAGCTCTTTAGTATAGCGCGAGACGACGACGCGCCGCACAACTCAAGGCACGCAAACCTTCGCTGCGCCATCTAAATGCGAATAGTGAAAGCGTCAAAACCGTCGCCCGTTGTTAGTAACTTAAAAAGCAACGCAAGCGCAAAAAGAATTATTAAAAAGAACATCGTGCAATAATAATTGCACAAGTGTTTCTGTAGTCTGAAGAGGCGGAGTTTCGCTTTCGTTGTGCATGTGTAATGTGGTCAAACTAGAATCCACAGCGAAAAGATCGTTGTCTTCTCAAAGCGAAAACCACCAACACGATTTATTGTGAATCAGCTAGTCCCACAACGCAGCAAGACGACACGATAGATGCGAAACGGGCAGCGGCCAGTTGTAGGGAGCCGCCATGTTCTTCGCGCTAAACAAACTTAGCGAGCGTTTTGCGTCTCCGCTAAATTCGGAAAATAGCGAGCGATCGCTAAACGCAAAGCTGGAATAGCGTGCGTACGCATGCGCAGTCTGACCCCGCTAAATTTTAGCGTTTAGCGGGGCGCAACTTAAGCTGCACTAAAACTCTCTATTCATTACTGAGAAAGTCAGCACAAAACAGCCCACAGTTAACCAAGATGAACGAACTCTAGTCAAGAGTAGCTATCTAGCGCTGGTTTTAATTGAGTAAATGCCGCACATATGCCATGGCTGCATCATACCACAACATTTTTACGATGTTATGCGCACAGATATACGTGCGGCACTTATACTGACTATCACACTTCGTCAAAGTTTACTTGTCTTAGTATCAGTGTCCGAACGCCGTTGCACTATATACTTGAGTTTGTCTTCACGTTCAGTCATGATGATGTCATGTCATGAACATGATTATAACATATCACATCCCTCGAGCTGCACCTTTTGTTTGGCACCCATGTTTTTTTTTATTTTATTTATTTTTATTTACATCATACTGCAGGCCATGTGGCCGAAGCAGGAGGGGCAGGGTACTATATAAAAAAAACACGTACAAGGCACAATTGAAAAATAAAATAAAGGGGCACTGAAGCATTTTTTAAAGAAATGGAGGTTATAATGCTATTTAATCATTTTTCGTGTAATGAACGCGAAAACCGGGCCGAAAATGGGCATAAAGTTGTGCAAATGATCCTACTTTGGCAAAAACGCGCGGCGCGCGTCATGGGCGGCAACGAAAACCTTCTCGCTGCCTGCGATTGGTTGAGGAGCTTCATGACGTCATCGTAAGTACCTCGGAGGAGCTGACTGCCACGGCTGGGCTAGTGCGCGCGCGCCGACCGCCCGTGCGCGTTTTATTAGTTCTTTTTCTTGGTGTATATAAGCATATCGCTATTATTATGGCTAAATGTAGCAATTAGGATGAGTTTGTGGTACAATTACGAGTGGTCGCCTACATTCAAACGGTGCAGACGACAGGCTAGATCGCAGTGGACTAGCCGTACTGCGATACACGGATCGCGATCGGCTAGTTGACAGGCGGTAGCGGCAGCACCGTGACAACATCGCTCATACCTTGTCGCATCTGTTACAGCTGACGTTGTCGACACGCCGTGGATGCCTTGTCCCTTTGTGCTATCCTGCAGCCCGACCGACTCGTCTTGGGGTACTACGACTGCGATCCGCCGGAACTTCGACACACTGCAAGTGACGCCCCTCGTCGCGGCAACACGTCAGCTGCGTGCTGTGGAGCTCGTCGAAGAGGCAGCTGCGCAGGGGTGGTTCCTTGGCGCGCAGTTGATAAAAGCTGGACATCCTCACGGTGGACCACAGGCGGTAGCGGCAGCACCGTGACAACATCGCTCATACCTTGTCGCATCTGTTACAGGTTTGTTGTACTACGCTTTTGTTGAAGAACGTTGCTTTTGGTGCTGCTGCCGCTGCTGCCTTGCTCTCCGCCATATTGTGACAACTGTGTTTTGTTTTTTGCTTTGACTGAAGCAATGCCTGACACCTGTTTTCTTGTCAGCTTGCCCTTTCAGACGAATGTGGCGCTGTCAAGTGTTCTGAATGTACCAAACGCTATCATTTTGGCAAGTGTGCCGGAATTTTAGAAAAATCCTACAAGGGAAACCCGAAAGTACAAAGAAAACTTGGCGTTGTCAGAGCTGTAGAAGTACCGGAAAATATAGTGAGAGTGGGGATGATTCATCTGATGTGAATGTAGCAGCAATTCTTGTTTCAATAAACTCTAGACTCGAGAAACTTCCTCCACTCATGGAAAAGGTTGAGGGTATGGAACAATCGTTGATGTTCATGTCTCGCACGTTTGAGGAGCTGAAAAATACGATCAGTGCCCAGGAAAGTGAAATCAAGATACTAAAAAAGAAAGTTGCTGAATTAGAAAGTAAAGAGTGTAATAATCACTCGCTGCAAGCTCAGCTTCACAAGGAAGTATGTGACCTCGAGTACAAAAGTCGCCAACTAAACCTAGAAATTCAGGGAGTGCCTGCTGTGCAGGGCGAAAACCTTGTGTCAGTTCTAAACCAAGTCGCGGACAAGCTTGATGTCCCACGCCTTTCTGAACAGGACATAGTCTGTGCCCATAGGCTGCCTGCACGACAGAATAATATTCCAGGAATAATTGTTCGGTTTACTAGGCAGTCATTCAAGGATCTCTGGATGAGGAATAAAAGAAAGCTGAAGGATGCACAGCCACGCATATTCGTCCAGGATAATCTAACCCGGCACAGCAGGCAACTTTTGAAAGCAACAAAGGATTGGGCACGAGAAAACAGCTTTAAGTTTGCATGGTACGCGCATGGGAAAGTGTTTCTCCGAAAATGTGAAGGAGCACGCGCAGTGCATGTGAAATCTTCAGATGACCTTATCAGTTTGCAACTAACCTAAACTGCCTGCCATGTTATATTCCACCAAGAATGCGCTACACGATGGCTATGAATGAATATTACTTGCCAGACGAGCTTGGTAGAGTAGTGTCTAATCTAGGCCCCAGTGCACTAACATGTATTCATTTAAATACTAGATCGGTAAAAAATAAAATGATCGGCCTCGAAGAATTCTTTGGTGAATTTTTATTTCAGTTCTCTTGCATCATGCTCACAGAAACATGGAGCACTTGCGAATATGACGTCTTTAAAATGGTGGGATATCAAACACATTATCTTAATAGAGAAGAGGGTCGTGGAGGCGGAGTTTCGATACTAACAGATCGGTATAAATGCCAGATACTTGATCGCTTTTCCGCTCGCACGCCTGACTATGAAATACTTTCCGTACTAAGTGGTCATACATTATTTAGCGTCTGTTACCGGCCACCAAACGGCAATTCTGCAAAATTTCTTGACTTTTACGACCAATTTCTAGCAGACATTTCCGATGCGAAGTACGAGTTAATATCTGCCGGGGATTTTAATATTGATATGAGCAATAGCAATACGACTACTACGAACTTTGAAAACATTATCCACTCGAACGGTTTCATCAATGTCATTAATCAACCAACACGTATAACAACCGATTCCCAGTCTGTATTAGATCTATTCATTACAAACCGCTCACAATCATGCATGAAGTCGGGTGTCTTGTCGTGTGCTATTAGTGATCATTTGCCCATATTCTTGTGCTCAGGGAAATGGCGCATGCGTGCGTCTACGACCATTTTTTATCAATCATTTACAGAATCGGCCCTCGACTCCTTTCGTGAAACACTAAGTAGAAAGAACTGGGATGTAATTTACAGAGCCAGTAACGTTGAGCAAGCGTATGATTCATTCATTGCAGCATTCAAACAAACGTATGAAATGCACTTTCCTGTGAAAATGCGTAAGAAAAATAGGAAAATACGCAAACCATGGATAACGCCAGAGTTACGCAAAGAGATTAAAAAGAAAGACCAGTTATATTGGAAATTCATCGCTTCTCGTCGTCCAGAGGATCTGGCTGTGTTTAAACAATATAGAAATATATTAACTAAGAGGCTTCGATTAGCGAGAAAAGAGCACTATACATCTGTTTTAGAAACTCAAACGGGAAGGCGTGAGGTGTTTTGGAATAGGTTGAATGCCTTACTGAATCCAGACCGAGCACAGTGTGACACATTAAATTTGAAAGTCGGTGGTAAGGAGCTTTCTGGTGCTAAACTAGCTAACGCATTCAATCATTTTCAAACGAATATAGCCATTGACCAAATATCATCTGATGTACCTGTTGATTTAGAACAACAAACTGAAAAATCCCTGTTCTTGCACCCTGTGACATCAAGTGAGGTATTAACTATAATTAAAAACTTGAATAATAGTAGTAGTAATGACATAGACGGTGTCCAGATAAGACCAGTGAAGTTTGTTGCAGATATCCTAGTGCCTATTCTTGTTCATATATACAATCTTAGTTTAAAGACCTCCGTGTTTCCCAGTAACATGCAAATTGCAAAAGTAGTAATGTTGTATAAGAAGGGTGATCATAATGAATTAGGAAATTACAGACCTATTTCTGTTTTGCCAATTTTCTCAAAAGTCCTCGAGAAGCTAATACATAAGAGAATCATAAATTTCATTGAAAAAAAAACAAACTGCTCACTGAATGCCAATTCGGTTTCCGTAAAAACAAATCCACAGAGCTGGCATTGCTTCAACAGAAAGAGTATATTTTAACCCAGTTCGAAAAGAAACTAATCACGGTTGGGGTGTTCATTGATTATACGAAAGCATTCGACTTGGTTAATCATGAAATTCTAATAAAGAAGCTAAGTTGTTATGGCATACGGGGTTGTGTACTTGAACTAATAAGGTCATACCTAAGCAACCGGCAACAAATAGTCGAAATCGATAAGGCACGCTCAAAGGCTCTAAGGGTACCCTGCGGAGTTCCGCAGGGGAGCATATTAGGTCCTCTGTTGTTCATTTTATATATTAATGATATTGTACGTATCAATTCTAGCGCAAAGTTCATTATATATGCCGACGACACCAGCATTTTCTTTTCTGGTGACAATATGCATGACCTCATAGGTATTTGTAATGACACATTACAAAAATTAGCAGAATGGTCATTAAGAAATGGCATGAAAATCAATGAAAGTAAAACAAAGGCTGTTATTTTCAGAGCAAAGAATAAAGAATTACCCCCCCATGCAGATATAGTTTTAAATGGTCGCAGCATTGAAATTGTCGATAATTTTAAGAGTTTAGGAGTGGTATTTTCTGCAAGTATGTCCTGGGATAGCCATGTCAATGCAGTAGTCAAAAAGTGTGCTGGCATAACAGGAATAGTTGGTCGCCTCAAATATCTTCTCTCCACGCGGGTGAAATTAACTATTTATAATTCGCTGTTCTGCTCTTATTTAAACTACTGTATACTTGTCTGGGGCACAACGACATTTTCTAACCTACAAAAAATACATAAAATGCAAAAAAAGTTCCTTCGGTTTACTTATAATGTGCCTTTTGGGACAGCAACTTCTGACCTGTTTATTGATGCTAACATTATCACCATTCATCAGCTGTATCGCTATAGACTAAGTGTTCGTTTTAAATTTGAAATTAAAGACAACTTAGAGTACTTAAGAGAGATTGCGTGCCTGGAAAAGAAAAAACAGAGTTATGCGACACGAAAAGGGGAGACATGGATGGTACAGGCCGCTCGTTTAAACTCCTCAACGCAGCGTTTGTGCCATACCTTGCCTTCCCTTCTCAATTATTACATATTAACAAATTTTGACCTTTTTTGCTGTTCATCAGGCAAGCTACGCCTGAAATTTGTAAACGGTATTGATTACTAATATGTATATATTTCGTTTCTGATATTTTGATTATTTTTATTATCTTGTTCCAGTGTTTCTCGAATGATGTAGAGTCTTCACAATGATGTATTTTTTTTTCTGATTTCTTTTTTTTTCAAATTGTATATAAAACTGTCGGTGTGCTGCCGTGAGCCCTTGTAAATGGGGGCGGCGAGCTCGTCAAGCTGTCTGGAGACAGCTTTTTTCGCTGCTCCTCTGTCTGTGAAATGGACATAAATAAAGATTGATTGATTGATTGATTGGTATCCACTCCCGTGCACGTGCAGTTCCGTGTGTTCGAGCATGTGCCACACACCGCAATTCAAGAAATGTGCAGTGAAGCATCCGATCGAGTGAGCGGCGTGTGCACTGTAAATGAAAATATACCCAGCTGGGAGGTCTCGCAGGATAATACTCCCGCTATTAGCCTCGAGATCTTGGAGTGGCGCCCTCTCGCGTGTGACGTCAGAGCGGGGACTCCGATTTCAACCGCGCTGCAGCAGCCGCTGCTCCTGTACGCGTATCGTCTGCTTCAGGTGAGAACTTTGTCGAACGAACAGCATCGCGACGGTCAACTAACGCCTGCAACGATTGTTTTCGAGTGTAATCTTGAACTTGTTTTAGTTGCGGCCCAATCGACAGGGCCAAGAAATCCCCCCGATGGCCGACGAGTGCGCCGATGCCACCGACCGCATTGCTGGTAAGAAAGTGAAACTATGTGTGAGTGTTCGCGCTCGTTATCTTGTTTCCGCCGTACGATACTAATTAGTTTGGGTGTTTCGATATTACAGTAAGCGTGCCGTTCTCGAGCATCTACAAGTATGTAGATAAAGCTTGCGAAACGTCGCGGTGTCTCATCGAGGGCGAGGCGGTGTACGACGCAGGCCACGTTGTTGAATGCGCGGTCGAGGCCGTCAACGGAGGTCGCATCACCGTCGCCGCTCTCGTCCTCCAAACAAGTGGACTCACCAACCCACCGCACAACGTCGGGCCCCTAGCCCCCCCCCCCCCCTACGGGCTACGGGCCTGCAAATAATTAATCGCTGATTATGCCACTCACAAGGCCCCAGAGATTAACGTGGCAAAGGCAAGCTGGGTCGAGTTTCACGCCACGCAGCCTAACGAAAAGCTCAAAGAGCTCCGCTTTAAAAAAAGTGCCTGCATGCTGCCTCAGGTGAAAATTTTAGAGAATGTGCACTGAACAGTGGCAACAGGTTATGAATTTATGATTAGCAGTCCTCTAGGCGCGCGCTTGGCTTCGTAGGTAAAATACGTATGTACAGCCGTCATTTTTATGAAAGGGAACAGGCGAGCGTGTGTCGAATACCTTCGTACCGCATATGTGGCGCGGCGCAGTGGTGAAATGTGAAAATAAAAGAGGAGAGCGGTGCAATTCCGTCTATTGCCTGCACCCCATCTTGCAGTCTTCATTCTCTCGCTTTTTTATCACTTAATGCTGTTGTGGCAGACGACTGCCACGCGCTCGCGTGTTCCCTTTCATAAAAATGACGACTGTACACCATCCAGACGCAGCCGTAGTCTCATATTACCTGCGCCGCTCAGCTGAGCTCACGAGGCGCGCTTACCCGCGAGGCGATTCGGAGGCCGCGTCGTCGGCTCCTTGTCTAGGGGCCTTCGCGGCAGGTTGTGGGACGGCACCGCACCTGGTGTAAGTCGCCTATGCTTATAGCCTGCGTGCAATAAACGGCTTAAGTATTGGCGAGGCGCTTAAACACGGTCACAAACTTACCGAAGAGTGGCGCGTACGGTGGGTAGCAGAAGTCACTGTCAGCGAAGTGTTTGCTGCACACGGTCGATGAGGGCGTGGGGCGCTTTCCCATTCTGAGCTTGACCATCCACTTCTTCTTCAGCTTTGGGTCCTTAGGATAGTTGTGAAAGCTAACGCCTCTTTCACGAGCGGACGAAGTACACTGAGGCACAGAGCAGTACTTCACCATTGCGCAGCACTCGCCGCGGAGACAAGCGGCCGCAGTTCTTAAAAACAAAGAGCCGTAGTTCTAAATGAACATTAAAAGCAGACCCACGGTTGTTCGAACAGCGTCAGTAGCCACCATACGCGAGATAACCAACTGAACTGTTTTTTTGTTGAGATTTACCGCAACGGTGGCTTCAACACGGCGCTGGGCCTACGTAGCAGACGAAAGCGCGCGAATCCCCGCTCTGACGTCATACAGGCGCCGTTCGCAGCGCCGCCATCGGTCGCACACCAGGCGAATAACCTCCGGTGATGTCACCATATACTCGACGCATCGAGATGTGCCGGAGTACGTGCGAGGCCTCGCCACGGTTTCAGTCCGGCGCGTGAAGCACGGAGGGAAACTTCCATGAAAATCCCCTTCCATGATTGTCCTCCGGCGAACAATGACCGGAGCTCGTATTTCCCCCCGGTATCTACCCGCAAATGCTCCCGTATACCACCGCCTGACCGCGCCCGGCAACTCTCATTGGCTGCTGGAGGAGTGACGTCGCAGCCCGACGAGGCCTCTCAAATCTATATACACTGTAAAAGAAAAATACTCCCTGGTCGGAGTAAAATGCTAGTCCTCCAGCGACCCTCCCACCCATTGGGAGTTTTAGGGGCGAAGCTCCTTATGGCATCACCTACGGCCCGTCCGGTATGTCCATCTGCCGTAGCCAGTAGCGTCTCCCGTAGTATTCAATAGATGGCGCTGTCCCATAGAGATGCATGCGAACTGCAGTTGGGTGACGATATACTAGATGGCGCTGGTCGCCATCGCCCTTTCCCGTCTAGTTTCCTAGATGGCGCTGTCCCATAGAGATGTGTGCATTATGGCGGTTGGGTGACTGGACACTAGATGGCGTCATCACGGTGAATAGATGTCTCTATCATTGCCATCATCACCACCAGTGGGCTTCGAGGGCAGCGGTGTTGGGTAGTGGGGCGAGGCGCGGGCCCAGTTTTACCTTCTGCGCACCAAGTGGTGGGGCAAATAGCGAGGTCCTAACAGTGTTGGTTGGATGTTCTGATTGAATGCGGAAATATCCACCCAGGTGTACGTTTGGGCACTACCCTACATGAAGCCTTGGGGTATAGAGACAGCGATGGAAAGCTGAACATACCCGCAATTGAAATAAGTAAGAGACGGTTAGAACACTGGTGGCAGAAAACCAGAGAGAACGAAAAAAGATGATAATTATAGGGAAAAATAAAGACGTTCTGCGTAAGGGGCAGAGAACTGGGCTACGAATTTACGTTTTAGGTATATTATGATCGATTTAATTGAAGTAGATTTAAAAGGCATGGGGACAACTTAAAGAGAGAGGGAAAAAAATTGGCCGCGTATCTCCGTGCTTCGCTGCAAATGTCGTCGAAAGACGATAGCCTTCTACCGGCCGTACTACATGAGTCCCGGTTCGCGTGTTTCTATTTCCCCGAGGAGTTGCGCAAGCGAGAGAGAAAACGAAGAGACGCGAGGAGAGAAAGGGACCGGCCGGAGTGGCGGGCGGCCGTTCCCCTGCCTAGCGCTAACCGCACGAGCGTTAAGGCACGTTCACACCGAGCGCGGATCCGGAAAGCGGAGAGGCGGATCCGGAAAGCGGACGCGGATTATCCGCAAAAGCGGAAAATCCGCGGCCGCTTCTCGGGATCGCGCCCGGACCGATTTTGTCCGCGCGGAAAAGTTGGCCGCTTTGGCCGCAGCCAATCAGGGCCCTAGACGACGGAGACGAGTCCGTGCAAATGGCTTCCATCATGAGCGAACCGGCTGTGTTGTTCTCCGTCGAGCTTACTGCTGGATACCATCAAGCAGCACCCGGTGCTGTACGACAAGACCAACCGACGGTACAAGGAAGCCGAGTACAAGAAGGAGATATGGAAAAAGATTGCGCATGACTTGGGCGTGACTAGCTCATCATTTTGCTCCAGCGCGTAGTTGACGGCAGCGCGACACTGTTGACAATGTACCACAACAGCAGAAAAGCGCGCGCGCGCCGTATTGGCAGTATCGCCTAGTGCCGAGAGGTGCCGGCACGTGCACCGTGGATTCGTCGATGGCTCCGCCCCCGCGGCGGAGCGGGCAAAAATCAACGCGGGCGGTCTGAACAGCCGCGCGCCCTCGCCGCCTCTCCGCTACGAAAATCCGCTTGCCCGCTTGCGTGCTTCGCGTTCGGTGTGAACGTGCCTTTTAGAGTTACTCTAACGAGCGTGAGGTAAGGGCGCCATCTGGCCATGGTTTCGGGAAACGCAAGAAGCTTGCCTAGTACAGGAAACGTCCGCTTTTGCGAATCCTAACAAGAACTAGGGTCTTTAGAATTACGCATCTATGTACTTTCTACTAAAGGAACACATCGTCTAATACTTCCGTATTGATGTTGCGCCTCAGATATGCGTAATATTTGCTTTTTGGCCGACTCTGTTCAGAAGTATGAAGGTAGCCACCAGTTCAAGCCGGGTGGTCTTTGAGGAAGGGGTTCACCTTTCGCAGCAGGACAGACACACACACACACACAGATAGACCAAAATTTCTGCGAAAGACTATCGTCTTTAAAAAAAGAAAAGTTCTTAAATTTTTTAACAGCCTGGTGGCGCACATGTCACCGCCTCGTTACAAAGGGGACGCTCATAGCATCCATCCATGCCGCGGTCGAGCTCGACGACAGCAGAGCTCCCCCTCTCTCTCCTCTCTCGCCCCTACTTTCCCTCCCTCTCCGCCTCTTCCTCACAACCGTTCAACGGTCCCCCGCCTCTCTCGCCTCGCGATGCCGACGCAGGCAGCGTCTGCTAGCGAGTTTCTTCATTGAAAAAACCGACCGCTCGCGCTACACAACCGTTCACTGACCACCCCGTATATATGGCAGTGGATTTTGACCTCCAAGGTAGTGCCTGTGTGCGATTTCTCCTGTGCGTGATTAAACAATGAAAATTCGCAGCGTACATGTAAAATTAAAGTGAGCTGCAAGTCACCATAACTCTCATCGACCCTTTAGTAAACGCGCACGATCTCACGTCGTTGATGATGTACTGGGCAGAATTCACGGTTTACCGATGAACCTCCGCAGCTTCGCCCACTCATCATCATTCACTCCGTGGATATGCTGTAATTTTTTTTTATACTCCGGACCTCCGTAGTAAAGCTGCTACTCCGGCTGGCCGGAGTTATTGCGTGGTGCCTCCGGACTACTTTTTGCTGTTTTTCACTCCGGCGGGCAGGAGTTCTCACGCGGCGCCTCCGGACTAATTTTCGCTGTTTTCCACTCCGGCTATTGTGTGCTGCCTCCGGACTAAATGTTACTGTATGTTACTCCAACGCGCCGGAGCTTTTACGTGACGCATCCGGTCTATTTTTGCTGTTTTTCACTCGGTGATTGCCAGTGTCTCGGCGAGCCGTGAAGGCAGCGGTACGAGAGGAAACACAACTCCGATCGTACGCAGCTGCCCTCAAAAACGGCCCGTCGAGCAAAACATCATCGGAAACATCATCGGACCCACACCGGCGCCGCGCCGTTCTCTCGCCAAGCCAGCAAGCCACGCCTCCCCGGCCCCGCCTGCTGCCCCGCCTTCTGCTGCTCCGCCGGCCCCGCCCTCGGCGTGCGCTCGTACTGTGCGTGCCCCGGTATCGTCTGCGCCGGTGCCCCAGAGCCAGCAAGCCCCGTCCTTTCGGTACCGCCTGCTGTGCCGACCCCACCTTGGACCCTGCGCAAGAGAAAGTCATGGTGACAACAATCATCGCCGGTCTGCGTGCCTACGTTGACTCTCCCCGGCAGAAGATCCCAGGCGCATCGAGTTAGCCGCAATTACTAACACGATGTGCAGTGTTTTGCCGTACGCGTAGAACTTCGCGTCGGCGGCGGAAACGCCAACGCTTTGGTGCGGCGGGTGACTTCAAATCGCTGCCTCTACGAGTGGCGGGACGTGCTTCTTCCTGCTGCTGACGAACACTCTCTCTCTATCTCTCCTTTCTATTTTGCCTCCTTTTCTACTTCACCTCTTTATACCCCTCATCCCCCTCCCCTCAAGGCGCTTAACCGTGTCCCCATCATGGGAGACAGAAATTAGCGCCTCGTCCTTTCTCACGAATCAGTATACATATATATAGTCGAACCGATGCAATGCTTACGCGAAGTGGCGGGCCGTCGGCCGCGTTAGGATGAAATCGTTTCGTGCATTCTGTGAACTTTACAAGCACTGTGGTGTGGTCGACAGCAGCCAAGCGTCGCTGGAACCTACGTTGTGCTAGTGTTGTGGAGTGATCGAATGTCAGCCACGTTGTGTTCACTGTAAACAAAAATGATTCGAAATGGGAGTAAACTGCCCATCCCGTATCGCATTCCCTTTTCTGGGTTTATTTTACCTCGTACCAGTTGAGGTAAAATTTTACTCTCCCCTTTATGGAGCTTTTAAATGTAAGAAACTTAGTAATTATTTACTCAATATGAAGGTTTCCAGAGAGTATAATTCGAGTAATTTTTCACTGCGTTTGCGGTGTTTCTTCACGGATTTCTGAGGGTTATTTTTAAACTCAATCGAGGGGATTATTTACGCTCGGAGGTCAGCTTTCCCAGCTACTTCTGGGCATTTTTTAAAGCCAAAACTGGACATATTTTACTATTGTTCATTAGCTTTATCCTTCCTATTCAAGTCTAAAGGCCTAACAATCTCGACAGCATCCCCGTGTCGTGACCGTTCACTCACACTGCAAGTTTTCTTTTAGGGAAGAGGCATATGGTGGGGGCACGCTTGCAGAAGGCACTTGCTTCATGTCCTATACTTCATTCATCGTTCTTTTTATTTTTTTAGCGATGTACATTGTAGTTGCAAGCTTTTATGAATAGCTCGGGGACTGGATCTTATTTTTTATTTACAATGCAGATTGAAATGCAGTCACGTCATGTGGACGGATCATTGCAAGCAGTTAGGCAGTCGCTCCCTCTCTTTATTCCAACAAAGTGTTATGTATGCGAGTATCGTTGGCTCATAGATGAAGAAACGTACACAACATTTAAAGGGCCACTAAACAGGCTCCTACTTTTGTCAAAGCCGCCAAAACAAGCTAACTCAATCATAGAGAAGGTTGCGGCGATCACAATCTGCGAATATGACAGCGCTGCGCGCCACACAGACGCCGTATTTCAAAAAACAATTCCCGCGCTTCTTTCCGGCGACTGACCAGTCGCGCTCGCATCCTAGGTGTCGTCATGTTCTACCGCGAAGAACTTTGCGTAGTTGTATCTCGTTGATTGGTCGAAACGTCTATTGTCAGATCCCCTGGCCATCCCACCGGCGTGAGCGCAGGAGCAACCCAACGTTTCTAGAACGGGAGCAACCGGTTCCGCAGCGCAAGCGTCAATGACGTCAAATGATCACGTAAGGTCACATGTCAAAAGTGGGCGGAGTCTCGACGGCGCGCCGCCCCTACCCTCTCCTCAGCAGAGAAGGGTGGGGAGGCCGACCGAGAAAACGAAACCGATGCAAGCGGCCACTTAAACCCGTGTAACTTCTTTATTATTGCACCTATTCGCAAAATTTTTGCGGGAGCATGTTCACATCGCACAGGAGCGCAGTTATATCTTTAAAACAAATTTTACACCTCGGGGTTGTTTAGGGGCCCTTTAACGGTTAAGGACGCTTTATTGTCCAGCTCCGCAGGCGGCCGGTTGGCTGCAGGGACGGC